>VZRW01003508.1:139427-172839 GCA_013398125.1 Aegotheles bennettii
AGCATCTCCATGGCCCTGAACCATGCTGCCACCTCCTCTGACAGCTGGGTCTCTGCCCCATTCCTTCCCTCAGCACCTTGTGAAGGCCATGGCAGCACTGTGAGCCCCCCCCCATGTGTGTGCAGGGACCAGGCAGCAGCTCGACCATCACCATGGTCATACCCAAACCCTCCCCCGGGGTTTGATGGGTGTCCTTGTGTCTCTGGCCATCTAAGAGTGTCTTTGTGTCTTTGTTGCCTCTCTAGAGCTCCCGGAGAATTGGACAGATACCCGTGAGACGCTGCTGGAGGGGATGCTCTTCAGCCTCAAGTACATGGGCATGACACTGGTGGAGCAGCCCAAGGGAGAGGAGCTCTCTGCGGCCGCTGTCAAACGGATCGTGGCTACCGTGAGTGTCCCTGCTGGAGCAGAGCTCTGTCTCCTGCTCCTCACACGGGTCTGGCACGGGGCAGGATTGCAGGTCCAGCCCTTCCAGGGGTGAGCAGGTACCTGGTGGGGTGGGTGGGAATGCAGCCAGCAGCACTGGGACACCCTCAGGGCCAGCCCCATCCCACCAGTGGGGGAGGCTGCAGGGAGCTGGCATTACAAGCCCAAGCTCTGGCTCGCCTTGATAAGCTTTGGGTGACCCTGGGTGTGGGAGAAGCCTCTGACCCGGTGGAATCAGCCTTCACCAGGGCTGTCTGTCCCCTTGCAAGGCAGGGACAGCGTGTCAAGTGTGGCCAGCACGTGCCCAAGAGCTGCCATGCACTGCTGGGTTCTCCTGCCTGGAATTTGGAGGGTTGAGAGGAGAAAAGCACAGAACAGCTTGCTCCAAATCCCAGTCCCCCTGTCCTGCTGTAACCTCTGATGCAAGAGGGACCGATTTTCATCCATCCTCCAGCCCCTGCTCACTGGGCTCAGAGTGGAACGAACGCTTCTTTAAGCCCTTATAAAAGTGGATGAGGCAGAGCCCCAATCGCACAGTTTGCTGTCATAAAACTCAATGGGGTGGTGAACTGCACTGGGTAATGACAGATCCTCTCCTGGCATGTGCTGGGCTGGATGGGAGGGGAGCACTCGCCTGGACTGGGAGCTGCTGGCAGAGCCCTTCGTGTCTGCTCTGATCAGCTGAGGATGGAGCCTTTAAATAAAGCCCCAGCCTCTGCGGGGCAGGACCGACCGCTGCCCGCTCTGGATGTGGCTCAAGTGAGGTCCCCGGGGAGCAGGGCTGAGGCTCCAGGTCTGCAGCTGTGTATTTTGGGTTTTTTTTCAGGAGAGAAGCTGGGTGGTGAGGTGAATGGAACCTGAAGGCTGAAAGCACAAGAATAGGAAATCAGAGAAAGTGGCCCTTAGAAGTCTGGTTACTTTTTAAGCCGGTGTCCTGACCTTGGTGTGGGGGATGCTTTGCCACTCAAATGGGGTTTGGTAGCACAGCTTGAAGGTGGCTGCATGGGAACCCATGTCCTGCAGGACTGTCCTCCTCCTTGTTCATGCTGGTGTCCCCCTCAGCTCCAGAACTGGCCCTTGAAGACAAAACTGCCGGGGGTGGAGCACCTCATGGAGGTGCTGGGCTGGAAGTGCCTCTGTGCTGGGCTGGAAGTGCCTCTGTGCAGGGTGGGGTGGAGAGTGGGTGTCCTTGTTTGTTAATGCCAGCAAAAATCATTGCTTCAGGGAAGGAAAAGCTTTAATGAGTGCCTTATCACACCCGGGAGTAAATTGAGCCTCTAGTACTAAGGAGTGCTGTTAGGTAGCACATACCTGGAGTGTCTGCTCTGCTCAGTACCTTTGGCTGTGTGGGTGCTAAAAGCCTGTAACTTCCCTTCTTTTCCTTCCAAAGGCAAAAGCAAGTGGAAAGAAACTGCAGAAAGTGACTCTGAAGATCTCCCCCAGAGGGATTGTGTTAAAGGACAGCGGAACCAATGAGCTGATCGAGAACATCTCCATATACAGGTGGGTCAGGAGGCTGTGCTCCAAGGCTCCTCGCCTGCTCTGGGCTCCCCCTGGGCTGAGCTGATGTCTTGCTTGGCCACCACGTCTTGATGGAAAGCAGTGGTGGGGGAAGGAGAGTGGGTGCTGAACTGAAGGGTGCTGAATTGGGGGTGTTCAAAAAAGGGGTTGATGAGGCACTTGAGGCCATGGTCTGATGGTCAGGAATATGATGGGATAAAGGTTGGACTTGATGACCCTGGAGGTCCCTTCCAACCATAATGATTCCATGATTCTATGAAGGTAAATTTATGTCTGGTGCAGTAAGTGTCCAGCTGGGGGTAAGGGGAGGTGTGACGAGCCTGGAGGTGCTGTGTGTGCAGACTGCAGCCAAGCACTCCATGGCCACACGTGGCTTCACAGCCTGTTTGTGGCAATGGAAACGCCGAGGCATGGGGGGTGATGGCAGGAGTCTGACACAGAGGGCACTCAGAGCATCTCTGAGCAGGCGAGGACATGCCCACCAGAGCCAGGGCTGGCTGCTCTGCACCTCTGATTCCTCCCAGAGAGGCTGGAGGCAGGTGCAGAGCTCAGATCTGCCCCTTCCCATCTCCTCCATCCTTCTCCCTCTCCATCCCCCACACTCTGCTTCTCTCCTTCACCCACTGCCCTGTCCCGCGTTAACCATGCTGTGGGGAGCACTGGGCTGGGCTGCTCTCTTTAACCAGCTACTAACCCACTTGCTTTTCTCCCGTTCCCAGTAAGCAGTCATGCACAGCCACTGGTGCTGAGCCCCAGCTTCCCCAGGAGATAAACCCAGAGAGCTGGGCAGAGCAGCTGTGCTCACACCAAAGTCAAGACCACTGGCTGCTGTGAGAGCCCTGGCGATGGGGGTTTTAGGGGATGGGGGTTTTAGGACCTGCCTTAAATTCAGACTGGATGCTTTAACAGCCAGGGATAAAGCTGATCTTCCCAGTCAGTGCTTGTGTATGAGCATCCCTCGTTGAGCTGAGGTCAGGACATCCCAACCAAGCTGCTGACGTGGGGACGGATGCTGCCAGCAGTCCCAGGGCTTTCCCTGAACCCCTCCTGTCTTCTCTTTGTCTTCTCTACTCCCTGGGGAGATGCCAGCTCAAAGCCCTCGCCCCGGGTTGGGTGTTTGGGCAGGACGGGGTGGCTGTGGCACTGCCAGAGCTCTTGGTGGTACAGCTGGCTCATCTCGGAGGGGGTGTGAGTTATCCTTTCCCTGGAGATTAACGGCTATCGAATATCAAGCTGAGCCTGTGGGCTGCTGGGAGGGCCTCGTGCCTGTGCAGTGACCTTCTGTGGCTTTGTCACCATTATCAAGAGTGGCCACGCTGTTTTGGGGAAAATGGGAGAGAGGAGCGAGCTTCCCAGTGCATGGCTTGGGTCTGGAAAACAAAATACGGAGGCATGGCAGCAAGAAACGAATGCAGTGTAAATAAATGCTGAATGTGGCTTTTTTTAAAGTCCCTTCCCTGCAAACTCTCAGGGGCAGCGAGAGTGGGAGCTGGATGGGCATTGTGGGGCCATGGAAAAACAAAGTGTCCCACTTTTTACTTGGGTTTTCTCTTTCCTTAACACCTACCTGGTCTGTCACGTGCCCAGGGAAGAGGCTTTGCTCACTGCTAACACCTTCCACCTTGCACTAATCCTCTGGGGCTGCTCCAGCTGGTGCTCACTGGCTTCAGAGGAGACGCTCGGTCCTGCAGCTCCTGGCATGGACCAACCTGTGGGAGATGGTGATGGCCGATGCTGCCCTGCAGAAGGGAGCTGAGCCCTCAGTCACAGCCTGATCTCCCCAAACAGGCCAGCCTGGTGCTCTCCAGAGCCTTGTTCAGTGTTTTGGAGTCAGGTCCCCCAGGCCATCCTGGGGATGCTCCACTGGGGAGGCTGAGCCTCCTTCTCCATGTCCTGTGTGCTCAGGGGGCTCGGAGCATCCCATCCATCTGCTCCTGCAAAGCTCAGAGCCCAGTTTCCAGCCTTTCTGGCAGCTTTTCTTGAGTGCCCCTGCATCAGTTTCCTTTCCTGGTTTGAACAAGTCCTCCTGTCTCCTTGTGAGCTTATCCTCCAAGGGAAATCTTCTGGAGTCTCTTCTGAAGGCAGAGCATTTGTCAGGCGCAGTCCCAGGCTGGCACCCTGCAGTCTTTACCTTCTCTAACCCATCCTTGTCCACAAGGTGAAACATTTTCTCTCCTCTCCTGCCTCTGTGTGTGATGCTGGTGGCTCGTGCTGTGGCTGCAGGAGTTGCCCTGGGCTTCTCTTACGCTCGAGCTGGTGGCATCAACTCCTGTGCTTTGGGAAGGAGTTGCACCAAAGCCTGGTAACGCCCCTGTGCTCCCTTTGCCTTCGACCAGAGGATCTTTCGAGGTCCCTTCCAACCTCTCACATTCCCTGCTTGGTCCCGGAGCTGGTGGCCCTGGGGAGAGGCACTTGCTGGCAGTCAGAGGAGGGGTTGGTTGATCTCCAGTGCCCCGGACAAGACGTTTCATTCTGTCTTTCAGGATATCCTACTGCACGGCAGACAAGATCCACGATAAAGTGTTTGCCTACATTGCCCAGAACCAGCTCAATGAGAACCTGGAGTGCCATGCCTTCCTCTGTACCAAACGGAAAATGGTCAGTCCAGAGGAGGAAATGGGGATGTGGCTGTAGGAGGAGGCAGAGAGGGGCTGTGCCAGGAGATAACAGCCCTGCCCGGGGTTAGGGGGGCCCTGCAGTCACCGCAGGCAGTTACTCCTGGTTCAGGCAGTTACTCCTGGTTCAGGCAGTTACTCCTGGTTCAGCCCATCATCTTGGCAGGTAAAAGCCTTTCTGTGCCCCGAGGTCTGGGCAGGGGTGAGAGGACCTTGCCCTGCACCTGGATCCCTGCTGCTGTCCTGCACTCCCAGCTGCTGGGGCTGTTCCTGCTCAGCATCCCCTTTCCCCATGGTGCCGGTGTGATCCCGGTGTGCAGGGAGGCTTTGGCAGGTGGGGAGGTCTCCAGGGAAGCTGGCAACAAGGTGCCCGGGGCCAGCCTGGCTGAGGGGAGGCATTTAGCCAGCAGTTCTGGGCTTGCTGCCCTGGCTTCCTTCCATCTCTTGCCATGGAAGCTCCTTGTCCAATTTTTAGCGGTGCCTTTGCAGACAGGGCTGTGTCCTCCCTGTGGCACAGCAGATCCTGCTGTGTGCCGAGGATGGGGCTTGGAGCAGAGACCTGGGTATGGAAAACGGTCTCTGGCTCTTGCTTTGAACCCACTGGTGGGATTTTTCCTGCTCATTGAGTGCATCAGGGTGGGCAGGGACCTGGCACTGGTGACCTGGCGAAGGAGAGAAGGGGGTCACTGGGCACCCTGGAGAACCCTGGGGGTCTGTCCAGTAGAACCAGGGCTCCCTGCAGTGGGAAGGGGCTTTAGGAGAGAGGAAGAGCAGGTCAGATCCCTCTGCTCCCAGAAATCCTTCCCCTAGTGCCGGTTAAGCAGAGAACAGGATCTATCAAATCCACAGGGAACCAAACCTCGAAGGAGCCGTTCCACTGGGTGCATCCTGGTCATTCCTGGCTCCTTCCAGGCATCCCTGTGCCCGGAGCATGGTCAATGCAGCTCTGTTAATATTCTGCACTTCTCCCAACTTGGGGTTTGGTTTTTTTTCCATGGAGAGAATAATGGAAGCTACAAGTTGTCTGCATGGCGTGCGCTCCCGTCCTTGCACAGCCAAGATAAACCTCACTCTGCAAATTAAAATTGAAATCTCTCCAGTGCTAAAGGAATTATCTCAGTGGTGCATCAGCTCAGCGTGTCTCCCTCCAAAATAAAGTTCTCCAAGGCCTTTTGTGGCAAAAGACAGAAATATTATTATGATTATTATTTCTTCCTTGTCTTTAAAACACGTGAACTTCATGCTGGCAGTGTCCTGCTCCCAGACCAAGGACCATCCCTGCCCAGGGCAGGGTCCCTGAGTACACACAGCTACAAGTCACGGGCATGTAATTAGTCTGTATTTTTAGTTCCTGGGTAATTCTCAACGGTAGTTGGGTCTATTAAACTTGATTCAGATGTGACAGCTTAAATTGTAAACAGCTGTGAGGAGTTTCATACTTAATTACCATATTTAAGTTTTTGCCATAAAGCGTTTGCACTTCCATCAAAGATGTAAATAGCTCCGGCATCCAAATGAGCTCTCCTGCTTTGTGGGGTTTAATTGGCAGCAATAAGTTTGCTGGGTCTCCTCATCCCTCCTGTCTGGCTTTTTGGGGAATGCCTGAGCTCCAGTCGTGCTCCCCCCACATCTCCATCGCTGGAGCTGCCGGGGGATGTGGGTTATGGGTCTGGGTCGGGTTGGGTTGGTGAAACAAAGTCACAGCTCGGGGCTCCTGTGGTCTTGCAAAGTGATGCTCGTTGTCTCCTTGCACTTGAGCTGCTCCTGAGCTCTGCCTGCTCCTAATGAAGCTGGCATCTATGTCACTGTTAAACATCTCCAGCAACTCGGGCTGTTTGGGGTGGGGTTTTGTAGTGCTCTTGGCTTGAGGAGAAACAGAGGGACCAAAGGTGAGGGTGTCCCTGCTCCTGCTGCAGCTCTGGCTCTTGGAAAACAAACCCACGCTGTTGGTCTGAGCCAGCGAGACCCCAGCTTAGCTCAGGGAGCCAAGGGCAGACCCTGGGGTCTTCCTTATCCTGCTTCCAAGATTGCTCCCTGTTGAAGAGGGCTGCAAATTCATGGTGTTTCACCCCGTTGTCTGTTGCTCTGGGAGCATCCTCGTGCATGTGGTGGTGCAGGGTCCCAGGGAGGGGTGCAGGGTCCCAGGGAGAGGTGCACAGCAGCTCTGCTCATCCCTCCCTGGCTCTGGTGTGGCTGACAGGAGCATGGCCCAGGGCTCAGCCCAGGCACTGAGTCCCTTTGGGGTGTTGGTTGCTGTGGCAGGTGATGCTCTTTGGTGGGTACCACACTGGGGCAGGGAGCCACATCCCTTGGGAAGCTGTGAGGATGAGCCCAGGGCTCTTGGCTAGACCACGCTTAGGCGTGGGGTGCAGGAAGAGCTGCATGGTCAGGAGCAGCTCTTCCCTCTCCATCTGTCACCACAGTGCCTGTGACAGCCCTGTCCCTGCCTCCTCCATCCTCCCATTACACCTAAAGTCGTGTCCTACACGGAGCAGGACTCTGCTTCCATCAATATTTGATTCCCCTCCCCAGCCAGGCAGGGAGCGTGTGGAGCAGAGGACTGGTTGGATCCAGGTTAACATGAATCTGCAAAGCAAAACCTCCAGATGATTTCAGCCCACAGGAGGACCCATCCATTAACATGCTGCCTCACCACTATCTTTTCAGGCACAAGCAGTCACCCTCACTGTGGCCCAGGCCTTCAAAATCGCGTTTGAGTTATGGCAAGTGGCTAAGGAGGGTGAGTCTTTATTTTTTAACCTCTTCCCACTCTTCACATGGAAGTTCAAGGGGTGACTTTGGGGTTTTACCAGCTTTCAAGTGCCTTTTCCCCTCACCTTCCCAATTTCCAGGCTGCTGTTGAGGTTGGTTCGACCTCTGGTGTGATTTAAGGCATCTTCCAGGTTTCTCTCGACAGCCTTGTAAATCCAGATGAGTTCTGGCTGCGCCGCTGTCTCACCAGCAGCGTGTCAAGGACCTGCTGCTCCTCTGTGCTATCTCAGCCCTGCTGCTGTCAGGAGTTTTGCTTTCACCTTCCAAAGGTTATAAAAAAAACGGGTTGATGAGGCACTTGAGGCCATGGTCTGATGGTCCAATGGTCAGGAATATGATGGGATAAAGGTTGGACTTGATGACCCTGGAGGTCCCTTCCAACCAGAATGATTCTATGATTCTATGATTCAAAACACACCCAGAACCCGGATGGGCAGAGGAGACCTGGTGGCCTGTCCTAGCTGTCCCTCTGTCCCTCCTCCCGAAAGGCTTGTGGGGAAAGGCTGCTCAGGCTGTGATGGGGTCTCCTTCTTTTGCAGAGAAGGAGAAGCGGGAAAGGTCCATCCTGGAAGGAGAAGGGACAAGCAGCCCCAGCTCGGATGCCCCTGCCCGTCCTGACACATGTAAGTCACCAATAGCAGAGCGTGGCTTCGGGGTGAGGAACAGCCTGAGGTCCACAGGCTTTTCCCAGAACAGGACAAGGCTCCTGGGAGGACTTTGAAGACCAGCAAGGGGCAAACATTGGTTGTACTGGAGATTTGCTCCTGGCAGAACACTTGGGATGTGGTGGTTGCCTGTTGGGTCCTTCCATCTCCCACTTCAATACCTCATGCAGCCCCTCATGCACAGCTGCTGCCACCCCAAAGCTGTTTAGATCTGCCTGAGGCAAATTGGCCATGATGTCCTTATGAGCTTAGTGTGGACCCCCACATCCCAAGGGATGATTTTGGGTTTTTCTTGGACCCAAAAGACTTGCCATCCCATCAGCTGAAGGAGGTCGACACCCAGATGCCACTCTGGCTCCCCTAAGGAAGGAGAGGTGTGTGGAAATAACTTTTTAATACCAATTTAATAACAATTAAATAGTAAAGCCCCTCATAATTCAGTCCCTGGCCATGGGTCCTCTGCTGCCTCCGAGATGCAGGACGAGGAGCCAGGGAGAAGTGGGACAAGAGGCTAATCTGCCTCCCATGCTGGCCTTGAAGATAAGAGGATTTGGCATGGAGGAAAATAGCATTAAACTGGGCATCCTGCCAGGCTGGCACTTCTCATTCCTTCAGGCCAGGACCAGAGGAATCTGTCACCAGTGGTGGCACATGGGGACAAGCGAGGCCCAGGGCTGTCGGGATGGGCTCCGGGGGATGCTCCACATCTGGGGAACTTCTGGATCTGAGGCCTCCCTGAACCAACCCAGCCTGCAATGCAGCCCCCAAGCTACAAACTGCTCTTCACCCTGTGGGGGCTTTGCCCTCAGTGCCATAAAATAATGATGTCTCTTTGTAAGATGCTGAATCGATGCCATGGGCTGAGCTGAGGGTCTGTTCCCACCCTGGGGTTGGGATGTCCTGGGGTTGGGATGTCCCAGCTCTGCCCGAGGCTGATCCTGACTCACGCTGGGTTCCCAGGAGCTCCCACCCATGGCTGCTGGAGGGATGAGCGAGCTGATCCTCCCCTGCATCCCTGTCCAGGGGGCTTTGGGTGCCTGATCTGAGCATCATGAATTATTCAGGCTGAAACCACAGCCCCAGCTGGGGTGAATGCAGCTCCTCCATGCTAAAATCTGGGGCCATCCTAAGGAATCAGGTGCCACCCTTTGATCCGTCCTGAGGGGAAGCCATTGCTGCAGAAAGCCTTGGCTTTGTCTCACCTCTGTTTTCACCCCCCTGCCTCATCCCTTCTCTGCTCTGTTTGCAGCAGCAGCCACAGGGAACTTGCTGGATTTAGAAGATCCTGCCAAATCACCCCTGACCAGCAACGTGAACTCCCCACACCTGGATAACAACACATTTGGGCCCAGCTCCTCCGTGAACAACAACGTGGTGTGGGTGAGTGTGTGCCCAGGCACCTTGGCATCTGCTGAGCTGGGGGGGTATGATCCCACCTCCATTCCATGTGCTCCAGGTCCCATCATGGAGCTTTTTCTTGGCTAAACCCCCCGAGGAGCTCTGGGGCAGGGGTTGGAGGTGCCCAAGCCAGTTGGGTTTTCCATGTTGGGTTTTCCATGTTGGGTTTTCCATGTTGGGTCTCCATGTCCTGCTCAATGAGCACTCGAGTACCTGAGACCCTTTTTAGGCTCTGTAAATAAATGAATGAGATTGTGAGGCACCCTGAGAAACACCACTGCCAGGTAATTGAATATTCCTGATTCCTGAGCAGTGTTTCTTAGTGGTTTGTCACTTAATTGAGGGACCACCTAACTGCTCTGCTCAGGGGAAAACCTCATTATGCTGATGGCTCTTGTTCACTGCTCACCAAAACCGGGTTGTATTTATGTTCTGATTTTCCCCTCGTTTTGCTTGTGGCTGTATCTGGCTTGTGTGAGCGTGGATGGCTTCTCTAAAATGTCCTCAGGCTTAATTATTTCATATGCTAATAGAAAAAAATAATGACCCAGGCCATGTGTCTGGGCGTGCATCCCTCGAGGAGCCTCTTCCATGCCCAAGTGCTCCAACTGTGCCAGGGCTGATCTTTGAAGCCCTGGTTGACCTGGGACCTCATCCCTGCCACGTGTCCTCTCTGGAAACACACCTAAACTTTGTGAAATTTTGGGGAATGGAATGATAAATGCCTTTGCCTGGAGCGTTTCTTGAGCCTGCCAGGTCTGAGCCTGAGGCTTTTCAGGTTAAACCAGCAGATCAATTCTAAGTCAGATCAAATCCTGGAGGCTTATCCGTGGTCTCCGATCTCTCCTTTCTTGCAGAGTTCCTGTATTTTACATATTACATTAAGTCTGTAAGTACATCACAGGATTTTGGGAATAGCAAAGCCCTCGCACAGAGTCCATCTTCCTGCATGGGAAACCTTTCTCCCCCAGGAGGTGTTTTCTCTGGGAAACGTTAGGAGCAGGGCAGAGGAAGATGATCCCAGGGTTGCTTCCAAGCAGCACAGGTTCCCCCTGCACTGGTGCAGAGCTGCTTTCCGGGTTCCTGATCCAGAAAAGCCCCAGGGGATGCCTGGAGCATCTTGCTGAGCTCTGCCGGGGTGCCCCCACTTAGCAGGAACCTGCAGCATGTGCCAGTCTCGTGGCAGGAGCTGGGAGAGCCAAGGGCTGTGGTTAACCCCAGAGGGACATGTGGTCCAGCTGATGGATCAGATCCACCCTGTGCAGGCAGAATTACCCTGGTTTGGAGACGGTGGGAAAGGACCAAGCCCCTGCCCCATCCCTGGGCTGCAAGGGGAGCGCAGTATAGAATCATTATGGTTGGAAGGGACCTCCAGGGTCATCAAGTCCAACCTTTATCCCATCATATTCCTGACCATTGGACCATCAGACCATGGCCTCAAGTGCCTCATCAACCCATTTTTTGAACAACCCCAGGGACGGTGACTCCACCACCTCCTATTCCAGTGCATCCCTCACCTGAGCCTGGGGGTCTGCTCTGAGGAAGCCTGGACCACCTGGAGTTACCCTGGGGCTTGTGCAGAGTGTGAGATAAAACCTGCCTGGGGAAGCAGGTTCGTTGCTTTAGGCACTTGGAAGTCAATCTATGTGTGTATTATTTTGTCTGCCGCGCTCGAGCGTGGAGCCGAATCTCTAAATACACTTTTGTGTGTTCTCTTGGCAACAACTTCTCTCTCTTCTTATCTCTTTAACAAAGGAAATGGATGATGGTCTCGACGAGGCATTTTCAAGGTAATTCTAATAACTCCCTGTACAAGTTCACACGGCCGGGGACCAGCCCTGGAGACTTGACTAGTGACTGGCTTTTAATAATGGTTCTAATCTAATCAGCCACCATGATCTGACCTAGGCAGCTGCCCCATCAGTACCTCGGCTGTTAATTGAAAGATAGGCTTGGAGGCTGGCTGATAAGCCAAATATTGTGACAACCTTTTAAGGATGGAGTGAGGCTGTGTGTGATAGGGAATTTAATTCCCCAAGCAGTTGGCGTGTCCGCTCCTGCTCACCCGGGTGGTTTGGGGCTGCCTTGTTCCCAGCCCCTGTGCTAGAGGTGGCAACACCAGTCCCAGCTTCTGGCATGGGGGACTTCAACCTTGTCCCTCCGTGAGGTTTGGACTAACCCTGGGACCTTGTTCCCAGCTGTCCCCCAAACCAGCAGCATCTGTGGAGGGCAGCGTCCCTGCTGCAGCCCAATGCACCGATTTGGGGTTCATGCACCTGATTTGTCACTGTGGCTTCATTTGGCTTCATTCCCATTCCAGTCCAAATGGAGAGCCTCCCTGCATGCACACCCCAAGCAATCCAGCAGTGTTAAACAGTTGTGTTTTCTTTCAGGGGAGTTTTCCTGCCCATCCTCGTGCAGGCAGAGCCCCGTGGGGTGATGGGGATGCTTTGGGGACATGGGTCCCATCCTCCAGATCAGTGCAGGGAGCCACCCAGGCAGCCTGAGCTGCAGAGACCCCAGTTTGGGCAAAGAGCTGCCTTGGGTGCAGATGCTACGGGCAGCAGAGAGCTGCCAGGGAGATGGTGAAAGAGTTGGGCAGTTGCAGGGCTGAGCCCAGAGCCGTCACCTCCCTGAGAGCCGCTGGGCTCCTCCGGGGTTTGCAGCAGCACAAAGGCTTCCTGCTCAGCCCTGAGGAGCAGACCCTGGTGCCTCGTGTGGCTCTCAGGAATGATTTACAGCTTCCACTTCCACGCTAGCTCTGTCCCAGGTTGTGTTTGATAAAGGGGCTGCTTGAATTTACGTCTCCATGTCGGCGGTTTCCTCGCCTCCGTTCCTTGCCCTGCTTAATGAAGCAGATGTTGTTGGTTGAGGTCTTTTGTTTTGCAATGCTGGATGCCAAGCTGTCACATCACCCTTGGCCTTCTGGTGACTCAGTATTTGGGCTGCTCATCCACCGAGGCAGATGCTCCTGAGAGCCTCCCTGACGCAACACCATCGCTGGTCATCTTTCTTCTTTATTAAACAGGATGGTGTGGCTGTTTGATGTGAGGCTCACTCGACACGATGCCTCTGCTGGATGAAACACCAAATATCTGAGCGAACCTCTTGGCCCTGGGAGAATTGGTGCTGTGGTGTTACGTTTTCACAGAAGTGTTTCATAACACAACAGCACAGTGGGGCTTGTGAGGTTTCACAAAACACCTGGGATGGGGCTGAGATGGAGAGCCCTTAAAGCTGCCCCTGTGGCTGTTAAACATCATCTGAGTCCTGCTCTGTCTTAACCCAAATGGTTAAAGGCTTGGGCTGGGCAGTGCAGCAGGCAGTGAGCTGCAGCCCACACTGCGTGTCCAGACACACCACGGTGAGAATTGAGTCATTGCTACTACAAGGCTGCTCCTCTGGGCAGCGGAGCCTTCACGCTGAGATCAGATCCCAGCTAAACGATTCCCCCGCCAGCAGGAGCTCAGGGAAGGGAAGCAGCACCGTTCTGCCAGCCCATTAACCCACGGGATGTCCAGACTGCAAATTCCCTGGATGCCTGTAGGGGAAATGTTAGGATAAACCAGCAGCAGAGCTGCAACAAACTTGAGAGAGCTGCAAATGTTAAGTACGTGCCAGCTCCCCTGTTCTCCCCTTGCTGGATTATTTCATCCCTTTGGAGGATTTGGAAACGTGGGACCGCAGTTAGGGCTCGGCATTACGGATGCATGGAGCATCCAGGCTATAAACCTGCACGGATCTGTGTTCTCACTTTGTTTTCCTTCCCTCTTAGACTGGCTCAGTCGAGAACAAACCCGCACGTCCTCGACACGGGTCTGACAGCTCAAGACATCCAGAGTGCAGAAACTCTCTCACCTGTAGACTGGAACAAAATAGATTCCAACGCCAGCGAGAAAGATGATCTGTTCATGTTTTGAGGTCAAATGCATCTACGAGCTGACAAGAGAATAACCACTAAAAGTCTGTGGACTGAATCATGCTGTTCCGGGTGCTGTACACAAGGGACTCTCCTGAGGGCTCTTCACCAAGTCAGCTGATGTTACAGCACATTTTAGACCAAAGCTTTAGAAATCTAATGCAGATATTTTGTACCTTGCTTTTATCTAAACCACGAGATGCTCTTGAACATATTTATTCATAGCCGTTACCGTTTACACGTATTATTGGAAGGTATGCAGAGCATCTACAGTATTAGGTGGCAATATACCATGGAAGAACCTTCAGCAGTGCCTGTTTCTCTCTGAAAAAGACTATGCAACACCAAAGTCTCTCTGTATATAGTTTTCTAGACAAAGGTCTGCAGATGCAAATGCAATCGCAAGCACAACTGTTACTAATCCACTGTTATTTGAACAACACATCACCTGCCTAGGCTGAGGGGAGGAGATTTGCAGCAGCTGCTAACAGTGTTAAAATCAAAGAGGTAGCAGAGATCTTGCTTTTGTTGTGAATGTCTGTGATGTTCTCACAGTTGTCAATCACCCCTACGTGTCCTGGCTGTTTCTTCGCCGGCTCCGTATGGGAATTGATGCTTTTTTTTTTACCCAAAGACTCTATAATAAAGTTTTGCACTTTAAAACTTGAACTGAAAGCAATGGTCCGAATTGTCAAGGTAAGCAGTGCCTGTAACTTCTCTTCAGAAGCTATTTACCCAAAAATAAACCACAGCCCAGCAGTGCTGCAGGGCTGTTTCAGAACTGACTGCTCACGTGCACGGTTCCTGATGCGACTCACAACTCTAAGGCTCCGTTGCACTCTTGGCTTTAAAAGCAAAACCACCAGAGAGTAACAATTTGTTTTGCTAAAGCGTGCTAAAGTTGCAGGGTGGGTGAACCCAGCAGCACAATAGATCTGTGTTCTTAGCTCTGCTAAGTGGATTTGGCCGTGCATGCCTTTTCACTGCCTCCAAACCATTTGGTTGGTGCTCACTCAATAGACTCAAGTGGAATTGGATTAGGCAAGACCAATACCTGGATGTTCAATTAGCAAGAGGTGCCCCTTCCAGCGGTGCTCCGATCCTCTTCCACATCTCCCGTGAGGCTTGGGAAGCTCTCTTCATCCGGAATTGGAAATAAGTAATGGAGGTATAAAGCTTATGCTAATTAAAAGATTAAGTTTAATGATCCTAAATAGTCACACTGACAGTTTGCAGTGTTTGTGGCCTTATGTGAAGTATACTAATCTGTTTTATAGATTTGTAACTTGGTTTTGAAACACTAATTCATCCCCCAGATAGCTCTTTATAACTCTCTTAAAACTGCTTGAGAAAAAAAAAAAAAAAGAGAAAAACCTCTTTGTCAGCTGTAAGAATTTATTAGGAAACAGCTGAGTGACTCTGACTTAGATTTGATTTTTTTTTTCCCTAAGTGTTGTTGTGATAAGGTATCGAGGGCTTGGGAAGCTGACTCATCGTGTCTCTTACTGAAATGTGTGCTCTGTTTATCCCGCAAAATTGTGTTCAAAGCAATTTTACATCTTGAAACTGCTGTGCCCGTGACTTATTTGATCTTACGTGTAGCATCAGTCTCTCACGATTGAGGAAATTACTCACAGATTGTCTGTGCTGCAGAAGCACGCAGTAGAGACACGAACCCACAGCATGAGCAATGCCCAAACCACATGGTTGTGGTTGTAGCAAGGACCTTGTCCCAACCCAGGGAGTGGTGATCTTCCTAGGAAAGAGCTTGGGCTGCAGGGATGGAGCGTGAGGATTTCTCTGTACATTGATCTTTCTTCTTTTCTAGAGACTCCAGTAGCCTATACTGAAATGCACACTACTATATATGTATGTATATAGTTTTTTAAAGGAAAACCTCTGCTGTAAAGAGTATCTGTCCTGAGGAAAATAAAACTTCTACCATTTTTTGGAGTGTCTGTGCTGGGTGACTTTATTTTTACCGTGGTCCTTTTAACGTGTGGAAGCCTTTGTGTTTCTAACTGGTTGAATTCTGTCTCCCTTGATGCATAGAATCACAGAATCATAGAATCATTGTGGTTGGAAGGGACCTCCAGGGTCATCAAGTCCAACCTTTATCCCATCGTATTCCTGACCATTAGACCATGCATATAGCAGTAAGCCATTGGAAGCATCCACGGAAGGTTTGTGTCCATTGGAAGACTTTCCAGGGCCATCCAGTTAGACACCAGTCTGCAGTGCTGGCTCCAGGAAGCACTCATGGGGTGGGATGCACGGAGGGATGCACTGGATCAGCCTCCAGGTAGACAGAGGAGGAGAGGGAGGTCAGTGCTTCGGGCTCACCTGCAGGTAAATGTGGTGCTGGTAACATCAAAACCCAAAATCCCTTAATTGATGGAGTTTCTGAGTTGCTGTGCAAAGTGCCTCTCCCTTGGGGGGGAGTTTAATTTGTACAGCTGCCTTTTAAATTAAAACAGCCCGAGAGCCCGGCACTGCCCCGTGTGCTCAACCTCCCCCTGCAATTCCTGCCTTGGCTTGGGCTGACCGGGCTCCCGCAGCTCCCAGCTCACTGTACTGGAGGAATTTCACATGGAGAAATGAATCTGGGGATGCTGACAGACAGCTTTAACCCCTGAGCAGCACCACACTCCCATTGGGGTGTCAGAGCCAGGCAGAGGGACTCGGCAGAGACACCTCTCTTCCCGTAGTGTTGGACTAACAAAATAAGTGGAATAAAAGTTGGTTTTTCTGTTTAAATTGCCTGTTCCAGCGTGAGGAGGTGCCCCAGGTTATGAGTGCTTGAGTGCTGGCAGTCTGTGCCTTCATGCATAGCTGATGGCGAGGCACAGATTGATCATTCAGTCTGGATGTGACCTTTTCTTAAGTGCCAGTTAAGAAACTTTCAGCATCCATTTCCCTCCCCCTCGCTGGCTGCGTGCTCGGGTGGGATGCAGGGGCTCAGCATGAGAGGGGCTGTGCCACCATGGGCTGTATCTGCTCAGGGGGTTGGTGGCTCTGCTCACCCCAGATCCACATTTCCCCGGAGGGGACGTGAAGTGACTTCTCTGCCCATTTTCCTCCCTTGGAGCAGCCTCATGGGCAGGCGCTGGGGATGCTGCTGTGAGATGCTGGTCCATCATGCTGCGTTGCCATGGGGTGTACGTAGGACATAAGGACCCCATCCACCCCATGGTAGCCAGCGTGGGCAAGGCAGCTCTCTTGGAGCCCATCTTCAACCTCCCTCCCTCCCCAGAGCACTCACTAAAGAAACAAAACCTGCAGCTGGTGCAAACACAGAGTCTGGAGCTGATTCCTGCTGCTGTAACTCATTAAACTCATTTAATGCCCCCCCAACAACAGCAAACCCAGCCTGTTGCTGCCTGGTTACAGGCAGGGTTGAGTTTATCCAGCATTGCCATCTCCTCTCGGTTCCACGAGTGCTCTCCAGTGATGGTCAGTGGTGTCAAGGGCACATCCAGCTCCGAGGTTGTGAACCCTCTGGTTCAGGGAAGCACTGAGCTCTTAAGGACAACGGTGTTTGGTGCGGCAGCTCCTGAGCTCTGAACTCCTCTCCTCTCCTTGGGGAGCCAAGAGAGTTTTATAAATTGGTGCCAAGGCTGAGTGAGAGCTTTAGGGCTGTCGTTACCCAGATTTAAAGTTCAAATAAAGAGAGTAACATTTCATCTGAACACCTGAATGCTGTGTTATGGGTTTTTATAGCCAGCCCCAGGGTGCCGGGAGCTGTAGGCTGCTCTGCAAGGTTTGCTGTGCTCTGAAGCAAGAAGAAATAACCATCCTGTTGGCAAGCACAAACGGGTTTTGGCGCGGGATGGAGTGGACTGGGGCGGGAATGGAGGGGGGTGTTGGTTGAGCATTGCCCTTCTCTGCTCTTGCATGTCAGTGTTGCCTGGTGGGTGTCTGCAACGGCAACAGCAAAGCCCCAGAAAGAATGAGATCCATCCCCGTGGAAGCCAAGGGGAGCTGAACCAGAAAAACACGGGGCACAGGCGATGTTTGCTGAAAGCCTCGCCCGCCAGCCTTGCTGGGACTGGGGCTCGCCCGGGAGGAGCTCGGCACGGGTCAGCAGAGCCCGTTCACGGGGGTTTCGCAAGCGCGGCTGTGCCTCTGCTCTTGAACTTTTCCCAGGGTTTGCAGCACTCGATGGCAGGAGATGACACTGCAGCGGGGGAGCAGCATGAGCAAACGGCTCTGGTCAGAGTTTCCATGGCAGGGAGCTGTGGAGCTGCACACACAGCGAGGGGCACGGGGCTCTGCTGCCAAATCCCTTCGGTGTGTGACAACACCTCCTGCCGAAAAAGCGGGGATTTCAGTGCCAAAAATCCATAAAGTTGACTTTTATACACTTCTCCCCTTCAGAGGAAATCCTGCTGACCATCTCTGCTCCAGCTTTCCCTGAAACCCGGGGCCTCGGTTCATCCAGTCGATGGTGACTGGGGCTGATGGTGCCCGTGTCGTGCCCAGCTCTGGTGCAGAATAAAACCCCCCGGAGCGGCTCCTGCAGCAGAGGCAGCACAAGCCCCTGCGGACACCTGGAGCTGAGCAAGGTGGGCTTGGGAGGAGCCAGCAGCTTTCCCATGGCAGCACGGAGGGGACGCTGGAGCCCACATCAGTGGCTGCAGGGCGAGAAGCTGATGGAATTATCCAGCACAAAGAGACATGAGTGAATGGGACCTTTGCTGCCAGCCCCTGGCTCCGAAGTCCTTTGAGCATCAAACAGGCATCTGACTGCGAGCAATTTATCAGGAGTGAGTGGATGCTGCTTATGACAGAGGGAGCCTTAACATTGCATTACTTCATTTATTTAGCACCTCTCCTCTAATGCCCGGGGGAAGGATAATGGGAAAGAGTCCTGTGAGTTGCTGGGGGCTGGTTGTTATTTTTCTTCCCTGCTAAGAGCAAACGTCTCCAGCTGGTTCTTGGCTCAGGGAAGAAATATTGGCTTTGCAAGAAGAAGGGATGTCAAGTCGTGAAAAGCTGCAGGAAGGGGAAGTCTAAGATGGGAGTGGAAATGGGACCAGAGAGCTGGAGCCAGAAAGCAGCTGTAGGGAGCACAGGGAGATGGGAGGTGGTTGAGCAGTGAACGTGTAAGGTGGGAGGTGATTAGTGACCAAGTGCTCATTAATTTACTGTCACACTGACGCTGGACACGTGCTCTGTCCCTTTGTAAGCAACAATTGCTTCTCACTCCCAGCTTTGCAGCAGCTCCTGGGCCAGCAGAGCCAGAGGGACCCCCTGCTCTGCCCGGGCAGAGGATCAGCCCCTGCCACTGGGGCCACGCGCTGCGCCAGCCCGGCTGCCGCCAGATCCCGGGGCTCCGCATCCCGCCCAGCTCCCGGCTGGCACCGCTCACCCTTGGCAGCACCGAGCATCTCCCGGGGCACCAACCCACTGGAAAGCTGCTGGCATTGGCTGCGAGCAGAGATGGGGCTTTGCAATCGAGAGCTCGTTCTTCATTCCCCACGGCACAGTCGAGGGGATCTTTGGGAGTCGCAGGAGCCCGGGGTGTTGCCAGCAAACCCAGCGTGGGAGCGCCAGGGAAAGGGACCCTGCCACCTTCCAGGAGCCAGCAGTGATTGTCACCACCCTATGTCACCGTTCCCATGGCAGGGCAGCGGGGTCACTTCTCTCCCTACAAAAAGAAAATATCAGGAGGGGCAGGTTGTGAAACACCGACCCTGGCAAGTTTTGGCTCTGAGCTCCCTGCTGGCTCCTGGGATTTATCACTTGCCCAGCTGCTACTTGCAGCTTGGAAAAGATAAGCAAGGGGGGGGAAATAGGGATTTTGAAAGCTTGGCTTTAAAGCCCACAGACTCAGGCCAAGACTCCTGTCCTGGCCGAGGTAACAGGGTAGGAACAACGTTACTGCTCACGGCTGAAATACAACAGCCACTCATGTCAGGCTGTGGCACAGGAGGGTCATGCTGCTGCCTTCTCCTCCCTGAACCACCATGTGAGAAAACCACTATTTAGATACCCAAACCCTCGTTGTTTCCCTTGGCTTTCAACTCACTCCCCAGGCACCTCGCTTGCCCCAGAGTTTTCCCATCCACGTTTCCATCCCGGGCAAGCAGAAGCACACAGGTGCTGGAGCATTGCCGAGCAGATGGGTGACAATGCCCAGGGGATTCTTCTTCCCCTCCTTGCTCTGCAATCTCAGGTCCAGACCGCTCACTTTCTGCCTCCAAAGGTGGGGTTTTTTCCCACCTTTCCAGCCATCATCAGCAGCAATTTCTCCCCTAGCAAAAACTTCAGCCTCCATGGAAGAAAACAGACTCAAACCACAGCAGCAGTTTCTGTCTCGGCTGTAATAACCCCATGGATGGCAACACCACTCCAGGCAAAGTTTTTGCTTAAAAGCCTCAATGATGATGCTTTGTAGGGAGTTATTTGGCTTTTACCTTTGTGTTTCCATCTCCCTACCCAAATCTTGCTGTAACAGCCCCCAAACTTGCTGCTTGTCAGGTCTTGTTTTGGCTCCAGCCCTCCTCCCTTGCCCTGCTCGGTGGCATGAATTTCAATGTGACATCCCAGCACCAGGCCTGTCACTTGGCTATTGCCTCTATCACACAGGCTCATACGTATGAGCCCCAGGTCTAATTAATGTAAAAAAATGTGTAAAAGTACTAAATCTCCTTAGATGTGGCAATTTTATCTCTTCTATATACTGTCACAGCACAAGTAAAACTGACAGTAAAGAATAAAACAGTTATGTCCCTGGCATTTTTTATTACTTTTAATATGCTGCCTTTTTTGTTACTGGAAATTTAAATTATAATGGTATGCTTCACTTAAAAAAAAAAGGAAAAAAAAAAGAAAAAAAAGAAAGTATCCATAGCAACAGGAACATCTAAATTATTACAAGCTGATCACTTCTCTCCTAGAGTCACATCACATGCCTTTCAAAGACAGTCCCAGAGGTGCAGGATTTTAATAGAATTTTTTTTTTTTTCCTTTTTTGCAAATAAACAACTGTATACACAGCACTTTCCCCATCAATATGCTGCCTACAGAAAGATCTAAACCCAGTAACCACCAGCATGCTTCATTACCCAGGGAGGGAGGGTTTCAGGCTTGCTCTTGCAATTCTTGCTTCACATGAGGCTTTCTCGTCTGAGTCAGTACCTCCTGGTCATCCCGTGTGGAAATGGGGACTTTCCATCGAGTTCAGCTGGGGAAAATTCTGTCTTGAATCAGGGGAAAGGGGAAAGGGAAAGGGAAAGGGAAAGGGAAAGGGAAAGGGAAAGGGAAAGGGAAAGGGAAAAGGAAGACAGCTGACCCTGCAGCATCAGGAACCTGTTTGTTCAATTGCAAGCTGGAGTCAGTGTTATTTGTGTTTTATTCTTCCAAAATTCCTAGTTGTCATCTCCAGAAAACAACTCTAGCAGCTCCTGGGCATTTAAAAGGCGATTGGTGGGAAAATGCCCAGATATTTTTCAGCCACCACCCCGACCCATCTGAGCCTCCATGGCTGCTTTCCATCCGAAGCACTCACAGCTTTCCGCTCTTGAAATATCCCTTCACCTTAAGCATGAAGAAAGCCCGACCGATGCACACACAGAGCTGTCAAATTTCAGAAACAAACACGCTGGAAGAAATGGAAAGACATTTTTTTCCTCCATTCTCAATTATAGGAATCATATGTATCATCTCGATCAATAGTAGGGCAAAATTGCTCAGCCAGAAAGATTTTATACATAAAACAGCAGCAGCTGATAGCCTTCCTCTAAGCTCGTGTATTATAACTGAAATTATGGTAGTGAGCCATGTTCAAGGCTCCCTCAGAAAGCTCGGGTTAAGAACAAAGGCTTAATAAATGTATTTGTACATAGTAACAAGATCTTAAACACAGCCTGTATGTATGTGAGATCTTATCGTGTTCAGTAATAGCAGAGATTTGCTTTTTATGTCCTTTGTTTCCCACTGCCATGTGGTACGTTCCTGGGTCATCATTTCCTGCATTTTCCCCCAGAGGTGGCTGCAATTCAAGGTGGATATATTTGCAGAGCAGAACATGCAAAATACAGTGGAATGAGGAGGTCTTTAAAAACATAAAATATCACTTCTCACTTTACCTTTGCAGGGTAAGAGCTGATGTGCAGACAAGTGGCTGTGGTTCACTGAGGCCAGCCCAAAGCAAGAATGTTGAAAGCCAAGAAAATGGGTTGGAGTTCTCTGGCTGGTTTGATTTGTTTGTAAGGAAGGGTCGGGGAAGCTCTGCATCCATGGAAAAAGAGGCAGCTCCAAGGAGAGAGCTTGAACAGGGTTGTCATAGGGGTGATGCCAGCAAAGGCTGTTAGAGGAACCGGGTGTATCAGCTGTCAGTGACTCTCAGATCAACTTGGCTTCATATGCGACTTAAAAAACAGAGTGAGAGAGGGTGGGTGGTTAACGAGGACTGAGAATGATGCAAAAAAAAATCTGTTGGACCTGCAGATCCGGCTCACATCTGAAATCACCCCCATGGCTCCCGTGAAATCACCTTTTAATAAAGAGGCTATAACAGGAACCTGTGATTTTGTGGGTGATGCATAAGCCACGAGACAATCCAGCTCACTCTTGCATAGCTTTATTAAAGCCACGGGTCCAGCTGGAGTCAGAAATGTTTACTTTATGTTGAGTACACAAGATGACAGAGGAACACTGGGCACTAACCCCCAACACCAGGCAGCGAGTTAAAGCTGCTGTTCCCCAGCCCCACCTCCCTCCCAGCTGAACAGCATCAGGTCTAGCAGGGAGGTTTCCCTAATCCGTAGGTGGAGCTCATTGACTCACAGCTTCCCTGAACACACGTCCTCACCTCCCAGAATCATTAAATAAATCCCAGAAGCCACAGCCCCCTGTCCTTGGGAGTGTTTGCCACCCACTCTGTGGGCAGGGAGATGGGTCTGTACTGCTCTGCCTGGGGTTTGCTTCTTAAATCGGGCCAGGTTTGATGCTCAAGGTTTGTGTTTGAGGCTTTGATGCATCTGTGAGTGTTTTGGGGCTGGGCAGTGGGTCAGAGCTAATCGGCACAATGTGATTATATGTATCTGGAAACAGTGGGTGCCAGGGGGGCAAGACTTGGCTTTTAAGGGTGACGAGAAGGTGGACCTTGTTTTTTCATGTTGGTTAAAGCACTGTGAGCCAACGGATGGCTGCTGTTGTATGAGTCAGGACTGAATTCTGGGGGGAAAACCATCAGAATCTGGGTTACTTGCTCCTTTGTGGTCTCCCATTTATATATTGAGCTGACCTGACTCGAGCCTGTTGAATGTGATGGGAGAAGGGGAAAAGCTTCTGGTGAAGTTATTTAAGGACTTCAGACGGGTACGAGCACAAAGGTAATTTTACAACTATGACAGGGGAAACTTGGCTAGCACACTGGTTGTGTTTCATAGGTGCTGCTTCCCATTGCCCTTGATCCTATCTACCTTCCCACTTCTGCTTTTTATGCTCTCAAAATGAGAGTGCAGTCTCTCGAGGCCGAGGTAAGGCAGAGCCAGCGCAGGCTGGAGCAGATCCTTTCAGTTACGAGTATTCCCTCGTCTCGTAAACCAGATTGCATAAGGAGGTGCAATACTGCTGAGCTCAAAATTACATCTCTTTATTTCCTACCTGACACAGCAGCAGCAGAGGAGAGAGACAGCTGCAAACAAGTTTAAAAGTATTACTTCCTCAGAGCAAAATTCGGGAGATGAGACGTTTGGGTTTCATCTGGCTAACTGAAAGCCTGCGGGGAGCTCAGGATGCTCCTGCCTGATGCCTGCGACTGCTACGGCCGTGAGATATCAGCTCCAGGCTGGCCCAGAGCTTTTGAAGGTGCCCACCCGTGCGTTTTGCAACAAGCTGTGATTTATGGGATGCAGCCCGCGGAGCGGCTGGTCTCTTTGTGATAACGGAGGAGAGTCGGTGACGTGACTCCTCTGAGAGCAAGGAAACAGATTCTTCAACCCAGGAGGTCCTTTGTATGTCCCCGTGCCACCTCTGCATCCCAGCTGGGACAATATGATCCCACTTGTCATCCCCTCTCTGGTCCGTGATCAGCAGATCGGGTCTGATGGCTGCAGCAGGTGTGGTCCTGCCCTTGTATTGTCAACACTTCTCCCCTTCTGCTGCTCCTGCCAGCTTTAGTTAAATGTCATTGAATCAGTCTCTTCCGAGTCATTAACTCGCTTTCAAACCCTCGGTATGAACCACAACGCTGAGCCAGGAGTGATGGAGCTGGGAGATGAGATTTGTGGCCAGAATCTGGGAAATGTTCAGTCGGGAGCAAGGTGAGCCCAACCCTAACCTGCCTCGTGCCTCTTGCTGTGGCTGCGGACTTCGAAGCAGGTAGTGGTATAGAATCATAGAATCACTATGGTTGGAAGGGACCTTCAGGGTCATCAAGTCCAACCTTTATCCCATCATATTCCTAACCATTAGACGTCTGGGTACCCCGATGAGCTCGGGCTTTATCTGACTTGGGACCTACTGAGGCCATTTCAGGAAGGTGCTGGAGTGAGAACGTAATGCAGTATCTGGAGAGGTGGTTTCTGGCTGTGTGGTGAGAAGAAGTGCAATAGATTGCAAAGCCAGAGGAAACCATTATCAGCATCTAGTCTGACTTTATACAGAAACGCATGGTTCAAGGATGTCACTTAGTATCATCTGTGCTGAACTCCAAACTTCCATCTCAATTGCCAGATCTCTCTGAAGCCACACACAGCCTTCAAAACTTGTGAAAAATACAAGAATTTCCTCTATCTTAAAGACCTTTCCAGCCCTGATGCAACACCATATTCCCTCTCCCCAAAAGTTTGATCCACCAGGTGCAAAAATGCTTTCAAAGAGCAAGAGGGTGACAATTAGCTCAAGAGGGTGGACAATTAGCTCAAGAGGAGAGCCCCTCCCATGTAAAGCTGCGTTCTGCAATCAACCATTTGATCATCTGTCCCTGGATTTTCCTCCCATCTCCAGGATGGCTCTCAGCAACAGCTATTTGAGGGCTGAAGTTCCTCCTCTTTTATCTCCCCGAGCTTCTGACGCCAGTGCCGGGAGGATTTTCGAGGCTGAAATGGAAAGAGCCGTGAGCAAGTTGGGGGAAAGGCTTTGGAAGCTGGCCATTAACAAAGCATTACAGGCTGAGCTGAATTTGCCTCTGGCAAGTACGTGCAGGCTTCCCTGGCTTCTGCAGGCTTCTTCCTGGCCCTGATTGGAGATGCTGCCGGATGACGATGCTCCTCTGATCCTGCAGGTACAGACAGTGCGGAGTGAGGAGTCCCGGTGGACGCCTGCCCTCCTCTGGGCTGCCCTTGAGGGCCAGCATGGACCCAGTGGCTCACATCAGAGCCATGGCTGGAAAAACCACCTGACAAATCGAAGCAGACATAAAGCAACAACCTTCCAAGATCAGCGTAGGTGACATTGCTTTTACCCTACCAACCAGCTAGAAAATGAGCAATTACCACCTCCCTACAGTGCTGGCTAACTCCTACAAAGGTACTTGAAAGTACATGGCCTCAGCACGGGCTCTGCTGATTAACTCCATATTCCAGACAGCATTTACAGTCCGTGAGCTTGTGCTCCAAGGATGCTCAGCCTGTCCTGAGTGTCTCTGGCTTCAAAGATCTGCGAAACCTGGGAGAACACCAGCAATGTGAAGGTGGTAGCTATTGCAGCTCCCCCACCAGCCAGGCTAGAGGATGGGTTGTGTGTTTCACATCTTCACTGAGAAGTCTTTGGGGTTTGTTTCCTTTCTGAAGCAGGGATGGGGTGGTCACTGTCCTGAAATGTTCATTTCCTCACCTCTCCCTTCCCCCATAATGACTTGATTTCCCCTGTCATGACTCAAGGGAGTTCCTTTCTCAGTGGAATGCCATTGCCTCTCCAATGCCCATGCTGGGATGATGAGTGGTCTACAAGCTGTGTCTGAGGATGTATTTTTGTTTGCATATGCCACGAGTTAGATGGGACATCTTTATTCCCCAGACTTCCACTGACAAAATCTCAATGGTCTGGTGTAGAGCTCCTCAGGCTCCTGTATAAATATAAATATAGTGCAGACAGTGATTCATCTGAGGGATGTTAGGAGTGACCTGTTTTGCAGGTTGGGACAGGTGAACTTCACCCTGAAGGTGACTGAAAAGTTATCCCAGGCTATCCCTGAGCCCTCTCTGTGTTTCAGTAGTTACCAGGAAGCATGGGGTGGTGTATAGCAGGGAGAAAGCATCCATCTGACGTGGATCTGGCCTTACAGGGGGATGTGAAGGGAAAAGTTCAGGGGGGAACTCAGGGGAAAAGCTGATTTTTTTTTAAAAAAGACATTTTTAAAAAAGAGATTTTTTCAGGCGAAAAAAATAACCTGCAAAATAGGACTGTGACACCAGGTTGTCTTCAAAGTACAGGTTCTTCTTCTTTTATGGCTTTAGCTTATAACTTCCCATGATAATTTAAAATCTTAACTCATATTTCATGTCTGGATACTAATGATCTGACACAGGAACTCCCACTCTGGAAATGTGAACTCCGCAGTGTCTCTATTTTCCTGTATTGGTTAATGTCTGGATAGGGAGAAGGGTAATTCTATAATTTGGCAAAGCAATGCACAGCAAAGCACTTCAACAACTTTTACTCCTCTCTACAGGGAGCAGAAATGTATTTAGCTGCTGGAACATCTGCCCCATTACCCTTATCTTTTCTTTTTTCCTATGCACTATTGACCTCTTTGAAAGAGGTTTAAACTCTGCTTCCCTCGAAAGTCCCTCTCTGGGGAGGGACTTCACTTGCCAGGCACCAAGATCCGTGCAAAACACGCGAGGTGTTTATTCCAATCAATAACCTGGCAGCTTCAGATCACCACAGAAAGAGCTTGGTGACATCTGAGTGGTGCCAATAAAATACTCCAGAACCTGTGTATTAATCTCGATATAATTGTCCAGAGGGCATCTGCTGACCTGCTTTACCCTCCAGTGTAAGTTACTGTGCAGCTGACAAATGGTTTTAGAAGAGCCTTAGTGGTCACCTGAGGATGGCCAATATAATGCGCTATAAGCTGCAATTTCGTTGCAGCACACAGTTTAAATGACTTTTAGCTCTTTGGAAGTGCTTCATTTTCCCTATAATGGAAATATTTACGTTATCCCATTCAAATGCTCTGAGGTGTCTTTATTTCTCTTGGCCTGGCTCATAATGGCCTGGTTCAAAAGCATTAAAGTTTAAGGGAAATGAGCTTGGCACCAAGGGAAGCAGGAAAATATTTTTTCCTCTGTAAGATGGATCTGTTTGCCTCAGGAAGGTGCTGGTTTGGTAACAGCACAGGCTTCTCATTTACCATGTGCGTGGAAGTGTCTCTGCAGCAGATTCAGGGCCTCTCTACATCACTTTGGTAGCACGGGAAAATAATCGAGAGGGGCTGAAGGTTTGATCCGATGAGTTTATCAAGGATTTTCTACACATTGACAGAGATAATCCAACCTAAAGACAGCAATGTTGGATAGTAATTTATCCTATCAGTAGACAAATGGCCACGGGACTCCATGGCTCATGGAGTTATCACTTGCCATTAAGTCTAATAACTCTAGTTAATAATCTGACCCAAAGGCTTCTTATACTGCTCTCTCTTGCTGAAAAAAACCCCAAACTGCTTGCCCTGTAACAGTTATTTTGATAAGTTTCCTTGCAACCTCCATAAATCGGTTGTGGTCTCCTAAAAACAAATGTCCTCTGTGCAGATTTCCATAAGGTTTTGTATTTTGTTACAGATTGCTGCAGAGCAGGGTATTAACCCTGAGGGTCTGCTCACCACGAGATCACTGTCCTGAATTATTGGCGCACTTATCTATTAGCCCAGAAGAATTCACATACTGATTCTCATCTAAAACCATCCCTTTGGGGCTTGATCCTCTTCAGACTTAGCACGGGAGTTGAAAACTGCTGAAGCCCTGCTGAAATCAGGAACCCAGCGGCATAATTATTAACGAAGTGACAGTTCAGGCAGTGGGTTGGAAGCAGACGGTTGCTCGTGGGACTGACATAGACTGGAAGAGTTCTGAGGCAGGTAATGAAAATGTATGACTGCGTTTCATCTTTGGCCAAAACACAGCAGAACCAAAAGAATCCTTTTTTTTTCCTAGTCTATGGACAATGAACAGAAAGGCTTTTCCTCCCGTGCTCCCACACGATGATTAATCTTCCCAGCATTTGAAGATGTTGGTCATTATTTCCTGGCCTGCCTTGAAATCCACTCTTAAAAAGCAGCAGGAGGATATAGTTATATGATGAAATAAGATTTTTGGGAAATATGCATTTGTTCCTACATCCTCAGAGCAAATCCAAGCCCAACCCTTCAAGGAGAGCAGAGATTATCACATCTGGGGGAAAGCAGAGACTGCTGCAGGCATACGAGGATGTCTCTGGGTTGGGGGCTGGCAAAGGACTACACAGATGGTTGTCAAATAAATGGAAATTCAATCTCTTCCAGGAGATTATTTTTCTTTAACGACCTAAACAGTCTTCAGAGACTACCCAGATGCAGTTTTTGAGGTATCGTTCTGGCTGTGGCTGGAAAATTCCTGTGTTTTGTCAAATAGGGTCCCTGGGCACACTTTTGAGCTGTGCTCAGTCCCCACAAACAGAAGATGAGACTGTCACCTCCTGGTTTCCTTCCAAACAGTTCAGATGGCTGCAGAGTTGTTAGGAAACTTTGAATAGTCAGATTTTTACCTGAAAAGGAGGGAAGATCTTCCTGCTCCAAATAACTTGAGATTAAAAAGTAACAAACAGTTTTGGCTATAGACAGAGAATAATGAATCCCCTGTGATGCTGTTGGGACCACCACATCTCGTACAAGCTCCTTTTTGGATTGATTCCAGATACTTCTTTTTGACCCAAACAGAATATTTAAGCTTGGTTGAAAATTGTTGCGTTTTCTTAATGCTTTTGTTTCTCAAAAACTGGCTTTGTTTCACTTTTCTTAGACAAAACTTCTCACCAATTTATCACCAATTCCCCTGCAGTTCTGGTTAGCCTGAATTGCGTTTTCTGACATGTCAACTCTTCTTCTGCAGGTTATTCTTAGACGTTTTCCACTTGGGATCTTATTTCTGAAGCCATCTAAAATAGGACGTTGCTCCACATTCCCAACAGCAAATTCATTGTGTTCTTGTGGCCCTTGTCTCACTTAAATAGGGGAAAATAGAATGCAGTCATTCTGATGATGCTGATTTTAATGAAGAAAAGCTTGCACAGCCTGCTGCATTAGTCACCTGGTGTTACAGGAAAGTAATAAACTAGAACTGTTCCTGCTCTTTCCTCCATGCACCTTATGCTGTGTTTCTGCTTTCACGCTATTTTTAATCTTGTTTTATATTTTCCCTGGCACAGAAGAGGTAAGATTGTTGAGACATAGACCTTTCCCATAATTAAGTAACATTCCTCCTCTGGTGAAAGCTCGTTCCTACCCCGTTCTGGTTGAAGATACATAGAACAGATTGTTATCTCAGATGTGAATGGCTTTTTCCCTTTTTCTTAGCAAACTGCTAAGTCTGGCTGAGGTGGTGGTGGGGTTTATATCGTGCAAATGTCTTTCCTGCTAGCAGAGAACTGCCATTTGAATTCTCAGCAAGACTTCCGTGCGTCCCTGAATGTGAGTCTTAATTCAGATAATTAATATCTTGTATGTCTGAATGTGGAGCTAAAAGCAAAGCAGCCAAACCTGCAGATCGGTGCATGATGATGCAACTCGATTCAGAGGTTTGGGGGCTAAATATGCCATTTTCTGTGGTCTGAATTTGGCTGTAGCTGCTACCAGCATGTCAATGGCTTCACAGGGAAGGTGAGAGGTAGCTGCCTTCTCTGCATCAGCCATTCACCTTGACTGGTAAAGAGACGATGGGGCTGAACAGACCTTCACTTTGCAGGTTTAGCACGTGAAAACTATCCCATGAAAATTGTATGCCTGCACGGTACAAAATAAATGAAATCAGGGCAAAATCCACGACTGGTTTCTCTGTCCTTGTTCCTTACAGCCTGCAAACCTCCTCCTTGGCAGCACAAGATGGTCAACAGATGCTGCTGGGATCATCTGGAGGAGGCTGAAGGCTGCTCTGAGGAGCCATACCTCAAACCTGTCTTTCTACACCTCTATCAGCTACTTTATATGTGAGTATCTCACACCATATACGGGTTGGTACTCCAGGCTGTGACTGGAGGGAACTCACTCTGTTGGCTGAAGCCATCCGAGCTACATACCCACCCTGTTGAGGTGACATTGCCATGGTTACATTATTATTATAATTTAGCTTTTCAGATGTCTCATTAGAATACCTGCTACCAATCCCAGTAATCCATCAGCGCACGGGTCTCATCTAACAAGCAATCATGCTTTTCACTCTTTGTTCCTTAAGTAACACAAGGCAACAGCAAACACTCTCCTATTACATGCTCTGGGAAACTGCAATCCACTTCCACACAGCAAATAACAAAGTTCCTAATTACCCAGGCTTCTCAGGAGCCTCCTGTCCTCTGCTTGTATTTCTAAAACCCTAAAATAATCAATATCAGACAGATTTCATCTGTCCTGAGTCATTACAGGCCATTGGGGATTGTTTTGCTCGTTCTCACTGTGTGTAGATGAGCCCTGCTTCCAGAAAGTTTAGGGTTGTTGTTTGCATAATGTATCAGCCAGTTTAAATGTATGGATTTCCCCTTATCTGATCCCAACCAGATAAAACCACGGGAGCTGCAGTGGGCCTGGCAACCTACACACAGCTGAGCCTTTAAATCAGACCTTGCTGCTTGTAGGTGAGGAAAAGCAGCCTTGGGGCTGCATGGAGAGAGAAGATATCTCAGAAGCTTCGTCCTCCCCAAAACGTTCCCCACTGGGCCACATGTTAAGAGCCTGGGGTGGGAACAGGCAGCAGCCATCCTGCACAGCGTGAGCTCTCGGCTCCCGGCAGGGAACTCGGCAGCTCCTGAGATCAGGCTTCAGAAAGCTGAGCAACAAATTAGGCTCCACGCCACGGTGAAGTGTCAGAAATTTTCTAACTATGCGCCAAAAGATGGCACCTTGTTCTGTCAGCCGCGTGCTTGTTCTTTTAGAGGTAAAGGATCCCTTCTTCTTTAAAGCTGGCGATTCCACCAGCTTTTGTTGTCACTATCTATACTTTGTAGTAGCTATCAACAAAGTTCAGGTGTCTGGTTTACATGCTGAGGCTGCCCTGTTTTAGGGATGCATTTAAATGTACGATCCTTCTCCGCTTCGATAAGACAAGGGTGGGTTGTTGGGTTGGCTTGCTTCCTTTTTTTAATTCAAAACTAACCATGTTAACTCTGAAACTGCCTGCCAGCAACACAGAGCCTTCCTTCCATCCACCTGCTCTGGCCTTTCCTCACTGTGATGCTGAAAAATCACAGGTTTGAGTGGTTCTGAGAGTCAGAGAGGGCTTTCTGGCTAAGGACTGGAGTGCTATTCCAGCACGAGAGACATCCCAGCTGCTCCTGTGTTTTCTACAGTGAAAAAAATCAAGGCTACTTTAAAAGATAGGTTGGAGGCTTGAGTGTAATTATCTTGCCAAACTCTTTTGCCTCGAGTATTATCTATCACTCTGTAGTTTTCTTCCTCACAGAAAGGTAGATATTAAACTCTATTTTTCTTATGGCCATAAAAAAAAAGTAATTTTCTCGAAATTATTTTTCCCAGTCCTGCTAAACCCAAGAATCATAATGCAGCAGGACCCCCACCTTCCCAGTAATTATACTCTGCCTCCTAACTCCTGCAGCACCAATTTCTCAATTTATTTGGCTTATGTCTGGAGCTGCAGTCATGCGCAGAGGCTGGGCTCTCTGTCTTATTATTACACAGACTAAATTGCTTTAAAAATGTAATTAAACATTTACCTTGAAGACAAGGCTTTGTCTTTTTTAAGAAGAATGATATCTTGATTTAAACTAATTTAGAAAACCTTTAATTTCTGAGCATTTACCTTCAAGACAATGTTATGCTAAACACAAAGCAAAACAGAATGATTTCTTAATTTAACCTAATTAAAAGATAAGCCCGTAACTTTTCTATCACTGCTGTCTAAAATGAAGAGCTAGGCACAGACCATTGGTTTGTTCAGAACTGTCTATTTTATCATCCCTCTGGTTTGTTCTCAGCTGTCGATTTTATTATCCTACTTGATGCCCCCAAATCCTCTTAGAAAGCAGAGCTATCTAACCTTTTTGGTCCTGGGGCCATCTGTAAGAAGATCAAGGGACCACCACTGTAATATGGAGGTTTTTGGTTTAGTGGTTTTTTGTTCCGTTTGTGGTTTGGGTGGGTTTTTGGGGCTTTTTTTGTAAGGCTGAGACAAAATGCAGCCTGCTGCTTGAGGTCTGCCCAGGGAAGAGGAGACTTGAGGAGGGTGAAGGATTATTTTTGTTCAGTCTGAGGCAGAGGCAGGGTGTTTGGTGTAGGGAGAAGGGATGATGGAAGCCCACAGGGTGATGGCTTCTTGCTGGTGGATCACTGATAAACGCATGAGGCAGGGCAATAAAACCCTCCCAACTGCATCGATGCTCAAAATAATGGAGCTGTCAGCTGGCTTTCAGGTTTCTCCCCTTCTCCTGAGCTGCCCTGCAAAGGAGTGCAAAGAAGCAAAACCAAAATATCATTTGCAAAGAGCTCCCCTGGGCTCCAAGGAGCCTGTGGAGCATCTGCCACGCTCAGCGAGGCTCTGGTGCGACCTGCCAAAACAGAGCAACCAAACCCACTTCCCTTTCCCTCGCGGTGCAGCTACAGGGCAGGGAAGGGAGAGCATCTGTGCAGAGTATTCCTCGAGCAGCTGCTCCGGAGGAAACCATACGGGATGGCTGGGAAATGGTGCCCACATCTTCCTCTCGCTCAGGCTGAGCTGGTCCTGCCTGCAGACCGCAGGGGATGGTTCAGAGGATGTGTTTCAATACCAAATCATCGAGATGCAAATTTGCCTCTGAAGGTGGTTGTGGTCAGGGTCCACTGGGCAGCCACCAGACAGCTGTAAGCACTGGGCTTACTTTCAAGTTTTATTTTGACAGGATGAGAACCTGCAGCAGTTGTGGGGAGGGAGGGTAAGGGGGAAGGGTAGGTAAGGGAGGGGGAAGGAAGGGTAAGGAAAGATGATCACTGGCTTTGGGCACAGCGGGGCTGGTAGAGGCTGCCCAGCCTTGCTCTGCTGCCTGCTTTGTGTCACTTGCAGCACTTTTCATAGCAAAATGACAGCACAACTGAACAGTTCAAAATGTGGGGCCTCGCAACGTGCCCCCGCTAGCCCCAGTGATAGATCAGGTATTTCTTTCCCGTGCTGTTAGTTATTTGTGAAGAAGAAGCACTCTGAGCTCAGGAAGACGCAAACAGCAGATGATTTCTTTCCTTGCAGCTCCTTTCCAGCCTACAAAATGTTCTCTTTTAGCTCTTCCAAGTTTAGTCACATCAATACTTCGGTGGCTGCAGTTTACCCGTTCCCGTGAGCCACCTCCTGTTGCAGCAGCTCCTCCATCTCCTGCCCACAGCACCCAAAACCCACCTCTGGTGGCCTCCTCCACCCACCCAGCTTTGTTCCTGAGCAGTTTCGGACACCTTCGGTTTTGGGTGGCGGCCTTTTTTATCTCTTTTGTTAACGATTCTGCAGATTTGGGGGGTTTTTTTTGAACATTTGTGAGCCAAAACACTTTGGTTCACCACCTGCACCTCTGGCAGTCACCTCACAGGGTGCCTGTCGGATCTGGTTCGTTCCTGTAAGGGTACATTGAAGTGTGTGATTAGGATTTAAACATTTGGGATTCAGATGTGCTCCTAACCCCAGCCAGGACACTTTTGTGTGCACACATGTGGTCCCCAAGCCATCCCAGGCCGCTCTCTCAGGCCCCAGCTCCCGCTCAGGGAGGAGCTGCCCTGATGGGGTACCCCCACGGCTGTGTCACCCCCAGGACGAGGCCCCTCCTGGGGGCTTTGACCCTCTGGCACACGCCGGACAGGCTATGGGGGCTGCGAGGGTGAATCCTTCCCTCAGGAGCCCTCGCTAGGGCTGAGGGGAGGGGAGGGCGACACCACCTCCCTCCCTCCCGCCCGGGCCGAGCGCCGGCAGCCCCCTGAG
>VZRW01003508.1:175603-241831 GCA_013398125.1 Aegotheles bennettii
ATCCCCCCCTCAGTCAGCCCTGCCCTCACCTCGTCCCCTTGCCTCACCTCATGTCCCCCCCTCTCAGTCAGCCCTCTCCTCCCCTCACTTCCCCAGCCTTGCTCCCATTTCCCCCTCATGCCCCTGTCTCCCCCCTTTTCCCGAGGGAGGTGACAGGCCCTGGGGATGTCCCCTCTGTGGGGACATCCTGAGGCACCAGTGCCCGTCAGCGCCTGCACACCCCTGCTCTCGCCAGCGGGGAGATGTTAGGCTGTGCCTGGGAATTAACGAGCTGCAATTAGGCAAAGGCAAATTTCAGCTTGATTATTAGGCTGAAGAAGCCAATTTGCTCGGTGGGAGGTGTGTGCAATCCCGGCTGCTCTCCACGGAAACCCGTGGGTGACAAGACTTGACTGGTCCGTGGGGATGGGTGGCCAGGTGGGAGATGGGGAGGAAGGTGTGGGGTGGCTGTCCCTGTGAATCACTTTGTCCCTTACTCCGGGTGGGGTTGGTGTGGCACTTGTCACCTGCAAACAGAGACCTGGAGGCTGCCCTTGCTCAGCCCAGGTAACCCCAGCAGCAGGGAGAGCTTGGTCTGGTGCCTCCAGTTCGTACACAGAAGCCTGGCAGCCTCGTGAACATTGCAGAGCAGTCTGTGACCCAGTTAACCAGGAGCTATAGATCCCGTGTAGTTGTGTTTGTCATGTCTTTGCTGTGATGGATAACCAGCTCGGAGTGAATTTTGGTCTCGCAAGAGGCGTCGAGAAGTAAAACGCCCAGGTTTAATTAAGCAGAGTGAATTCCCTGGGTTTGTTCTCTCATGGAGGTGGAGGCATCCAGCAAAGACGCTGCCCTGGGTTGAAGAGAGAAGGAAGTCAGAGAATAACACACTGAGGGCCTTCAGCTGCTGCAACCTGGGTTTAAAACCATTTTTTTGAATAGATCAACTCCTGATACCTCACTAAAACAAAGGCTACACTGGTACAATGCCAGCTTCTCTGCCACCAACCAGACACACACACCCAGGGGTGCCGAGTTTCTTTACAATCTCTGGCATTGTTGAGCCATGCTTTCCTTCTGCATCTCAGCTGCAGGGTATCCAGAATATTCCAGTGCCCGGCCCTCTGGTGTGCCTGGAGTTGCAGGGCATGTGCTTGAATACTCCAGCTTCCAAGGTGTGCTGGGGTAGCACGACGTGCCTGTGAATAACCCAGCTTCCACTCTGCATGAGCAAATCGGATTGGAAATCAAATTTATGAATGCTGGTGGAATTGGGTCCTTTATTTGTAGTTAATTGTTTTTTAAATATAAGATTATTACGAGTTGTATGGAGCCAGCCCCATCTGTTTGTAACAGCCATAATCAGTGCCGGGTAGCAGAGTGAGATTTTTCAAGGATGAGAATCCATAAATACTAGTTTTATGCTGACAGCTAATTACTCTTCAAACAGAGCCCTTATCCCTAAAAGTGCCTGCACTTGTGTTTATTCAGAAAGAGAGAAACAAACCCGGTGCTGAGATACGAGACTGTGCAGAACAAGGCATGGTGGTGCAGCTTGTGGGAGAGATAAGGTGTGTCCCTTTTTTTTACATATCAAAAAGGCATAAAGAAAACAAACCGAGAGGGGTTGGAAGACAAATGCTGTATAAAAAGAAACAGGTGGGTAAAAAAAAAAATAGCAAGGAAGAAAGAAGTCATGATAGCAGCATTTGGGTTAGCAAATGCTCCTCACGTGGTGTGAGGGATGCCAGCAGTGGCAGGTAGTGGGTTTGCTGCCTGGTACGTGCAGGAGCAGCATGTAGCTTTTCTTTCCTTCCAGAGCTTTAAGCCCTGTAATGTGCTAAAATGTGTTCCACACTGTCCTGGTACTTGGAGTTTTTTGTTGTTTGTTTTTCCCTTAGGCCATTCTTACAGGTCAGCACCTTTATAACAGGGAGGGTGGATATGGATGGGATTTGTTGATTTATTTTTTTTTCCCCCCATCTGTCTGCCAGAGCGTAGATGAAAGCCAGGAGAAGGAACTGGTGCATGATCAAAGATCAGGGCTGGTGCCCAACTTTAGAGACTTGGAACTTTCTATTTTCTTGTAGGACCCTTCAATTTGAGCAGGCATCTCAACCTCTAAGCTGCTTGGTCCTTCAGCCAAAGGAGAGGGCATGTCATTAGTTTCTTGACTGTGAAAGGCGTTGGCTAATACAGTCCTCCTTTTTCTGCTTAAAAACCAGAGTTGTCCAGAATGTGAAACCCACCACTGTGCTGTCTCCCACTTCACTGCTGCTCGGGAGAGCTCCGAGCGGCGTTACGGGCGCCGGAGCTGTTTGCAGATTGAGGAGCCTGGCCAGGGATGTCTCTGCCTCGCTCACTTGCACACTTTGAACGCTGCATTTCCTCGTAGTGCAGAAAGCAAAAGGTAGATTAGCAAAGTGAAATCGCACAGAAGAGTCTGTTAAGGGAAGTAAGTGCTGCAGTGAGCTGAGCTGGCGTGTGCGTGCGGCTATGCTGCTTTGCACCAGTGGGTAACTAAAGAGCAGCCAACTTCTTGGGTTCGACTTCCCTTTAAAGGCAAGGCCAGAGTCAATAAGCAGTTGTTTTCCCTGAGAAGGGAAAAAAAAGAGCACCTGTACTGCACAGACTGCTGCAAAAGGTCATTGGTCACCTGGAGAATTGCCTGGGATACACTGCTGTGTGTTACTGTGGGCAGCCGAGCGCTGTGGGCTCTCTGACCTTTTGAAGAGAACGGCAATAAAACCAAATAACAATCTCCCCATGCTACAGGTTGGGGAATTTTAAAAGGACCTGGGATTATTCATCTCTTAAACTGACCCCTGAAAAACGTGTTGGTTCTGTAATTGGTCAGTCATGCATGGCTTTGGGGAATCGCAAATTTTTTTACATGTGCCAAATACTAATCACTGGTGTTCAAAAAAAAGAAAAGGCAAGTGGTTGTAGGCAGAAAGCAACTACAGAAATGCCACAGTGGGGTTCCATATTTATTTGTTCTCTACAATTTCCAGATCAAATTGGCTCAGTGAAAAGTCAAAATGATTTTCCCTCCAACAGCCGCTGCTGCAAACGCAGCCTCAGATCTGGGAAAATCAGAGCGTGTGGTTTCTGCCTTTTGCATCATAACCAGTAATAAAGGTTTTGCTGTTGGAGCTGAGCTGACAGTTTTCCTGATGATGGATGAAGCAAACCAGGCTGCTTCTTGCTGTGGCTGTTGCTGTGTTGGTTTCTGGGGTCTCGCAGGTAGGGAAGCAGTGGGCAGAGAGGACACCGTTCCTCTCGAGTGTTTTTATACCAACCCTACTGATGCTGAGCAGTGCTTAAGGACAACCACTGTAACCAGCTGGACCAGAAAACGTCCATCAATGGAATTCAACTAGCCAGCTTGCTTCCAGTCACAAGATGTGAGAAAAATGTGAACAGTGATAGAGATTTACTGGTTTGGGTTTTTTTTTCCTCTTTGGGTACAAAAGGCAAGTTTCCTTGCCCAGTGTCTGAGAATACCCAATACTTTAACCTGACAGTGTCCTTTGTCCCTCTCAAATGAGGGAATATGTCAAATTCAGGCAGGCTTTTAGTCCTCTGCTGGGCTTGTACCCTTGGCTTTGACACGTGAATTCATGTCCTCAGGATTAGTAATGCTGAAGCTTATTTGTTTTACAGTGCAGTTCCCTTCATCCTGGCTCTTCTTCCTGTCTCCACCTTCATTTGCCTCACCTTGCTGTCTGCTGTCCTCTTTTAACACCACTGTAAAGATGTATTTGCTTTCAAAAATCAGACTGGGGGGGAAGAAGGCCAGCAGAGTCCATGTGCAGGGTTACCCCGCATCACTCTGCGGATTAGCAGGCACCTATTAAGGTAGATCAGTCTTTTAAACACAAATCTTTTGTATCTTGACAGTTTGTCACTAAAAGATAATTGGTGAGAAACAGGAATGTTTTCAGGAGCTCAGGTTCTGCTGAAAGTTCCCTGGTGTTGGTTGCTGAGTTCCCTGTGTGTGGTTTTGGCAGTCCCGAGTGGGGATCCCTTCTGCAGGGGTAGGAAAGGTGTTTGTACAGACAGAGCTGGAGTGCTGCTCCTTCTCCTTCTGAATTTGTGCCGCAGCCCTGACCCCTGGTGGGAGCAGCGTCTAGTCAGATGCTCCTTCCCTCTCACACACCTTGGGTATCCTCAGGGGGTTTTACATGGGTGCATAAGCACCGGGAGCTGGATTGTAATCACCAGTGTATTGAAGACAGTGCTCAGAACAGTTCTCAGCTTTAGTCACTGTTGGTACAACGCTGTGAATTGCATTATGGGTCATCCCTGAGCCATCTCGTTTCTGAAGGCAGCACTAAAAAGGTTTCAGATGTCTCTCTTTCCTTACAGCGTGCAATTCTATTCTTCCATTTGGAAGAAAATGCCTTTTCTTGCTGTAATCTGGGGATGAGCAGTACAACGAGCAAATAATGTAATCCATCAGTGGCTTCAGTCCGTGAGTAGCACCACGTGCAGTTCTAGGTGGGAGAGCACCTCCCTGTGCACATCATTCTCACTGAGACCTCTGGAAAACATCAGATGTAAATCCAGTGACTTCCAGTAGATTTGCTTTGCATACTGGGGGTGAAGAAAAGGTTCTCAGTAAAATACTTATTATAATGGAATAGAACGATGATCACAAAGCAGTCGGGTATACTGCGATCAGATCATAATTCTTTCTCTGGGGTAGAAATACCTTTGCAATGAGAGAATTTCTCTGCAGTTTGAAGCATTGGCTGGCTCCAGGCTTGCTGGAATTTTCCTTTGCTCCGTGTTCCTTCTCATGCATTTATTTACTGAACCTGTGAAAACAGGTACTGTACTGTAAATCCCCCAAATGGTGCATACAGTGTATTTTTTGCTTCGCTAGCCTCCGGTGGATTCATGCAAACAAAATTTAGACCTAACCTGTCTCAGCCTCTTTCAGCTGTAGGGTATACAGTTAATTGACTAAAAATATATTGGTTCTGTTGGCATAATTCATGAGTATAGAAAATAACTCGCACGCTGTGATCCGTGCTGCAGTGCTGCTTGCTTTAGATGGGCTGATGGTACCTTGGTGCACGCTGTTACTGATTTTACTCCAGCTGAGGGAATTTTGGAGTTTGGAAGAGCTGTGCAATTTGAAGACGTTTGTTCTCATCTACGAAATCTAACACTGAAAGCACTTGTTCCACAACAACTAAATTTGGTGTGAGGCTGGTTTATAAACTGCCACTTAAAGCCAATGCACAACAGCAGAGCTGTTGGAGTGTGGACCTCTCCAGGCAGATTACAGATAATGACTGAATGCAGGCACTGGACGTGGTGAATGAGTTTCCAGGACACACACACGAGCCTGTTGTGTGGCAGGACCTACACTTCGCTGAATTACTTCAGTAAATATACGTAAGCTCTTTGAAAGGTCTCGGATCTAAAGAGGAGGTGAGGTGCCCTGCTGTGCCTTGCTGCGTGGTGCCAGTGGTGGGCTGAGCTGCTGTCACCCTCCCGTTCTGCCATCAGTCTGGGGACTGTGTGTACACAGTTGTGCCAATACTAAAAAGCAGTCACCTCGGTTAAGATTCCATTTTCCCAGCCAAAATATTCATAGACTCCTGATTAACTTTTAAATCTAATCTGTCCCTTAATGGAAGAAAGGTTTTTGTGTCTCGTGTTCTTCCCTTTGGATCTGTATGCAGGGCTTTAGCAGATGATGTTAATCAGCCACGTCTGGTTTACTCTGTTAGTCTATTATTGTTTAGATTATTTATCGCTTTGTTTTGATATTTTTAATATGTTTTTCAGCATTTAAAACAGTTCAGGTTTTAGATGGGAGACAGAGGGGGAAAAGGAGAATGCTTCTTGGATCAGTCTGTTGTTTAGTTCTGAATACAAAACCGAGATGAAGCTGTCAAAAGGAAAAAGCAGGAAGGAGTGTTCACTTCATTGGTGGAGAGAGGAAAGCTTGTGCTTGGAGCATTTTAATTTTTATACTTGGGAAAGCGACTCAATTTACATTCCCCCAAAAAAAAGTACTTTTCAGTGAACGCTGTGAATTGCTTTGGCACGAGGAGCTCCCATGATTGCTGCCGTTACCGCGTATCCCCTTGGCGCTGCCGTTCGTCATAGGACACAACATTTTGGAAGGGCTCCAGAGGAGCTGTCGTGGGCAGTGGTGGCAGTGATCCGCACATAATGTGAGTGTATTGTGCATGATGGACACAGCCCATTGTGGGGAAGAGAGCACAGTGGGAGCACTGAAGGACTGGGTAATAAACATCCTCTATTTATGGGACAGGGAGGTTACTCATTTGTGCTCTCAGTAAAAGGGGCAGAGCAGCTACTATTAATTAGGACAGACACTTGGTTCTGGGTTCTCTTCCTGATGGCAGACTCATCGTGTCACTGTATGGATCCTGTATGCTCCTCTAAAACAGACACATTTGTTTTTTTATCCCAGCACTCTGATAGGAGGCAAAACTGTTCCCTCTTGGGCACTTCAGCCCTCCCTGGGAGAACGCTGGGGTGTTAAGTACCGGCTAGAGGTTGCACTAAACTGAAGTGACTTTAGTGCTTCCCTTTTATATCTGCTTACCCTGACAAGAGAGGTGCAGAGTTCTGTGTGTGTATATCTGCTGTGTGCTGGAGTAAAAGGAGAGACCTTGGCGGTGTTTCAGAATGGGAAGTGTGCTCTTAATGCTTACTCCTTCCCTTAGCAGAGTGGTGGTGGAGCCTGGCTTTCTAGGAACGAGTCCTGTGTGCTGAAACCCCCCCCTGCATCCTCAGACCCCTCTCATGCAGTTTGTGACTTTCCCCATCCCTTTGTTGGCAGTTCCTTCTGTGTCACCCACCCCTACCCAGTGTCCCCCCTGGGCTGTGTAGGGCAGAGGCAGCAATGCAGCTCTGGGTGTGTGGTACCCATAGCTGCCCGCTGCTGAGCAGGACCCTGCGCTGCTCCTCTGCCTTTAGCAAGGTCTCTCCTCCAGTCCACTGGCAATTTGCACTGAACTTTAGTTTCTTTGTGGCCTTTACCCTCTGTCAAACCCAATTGAAGTTTTCCAGCTCAGAAATTACTGGGGAGGATGGGCAGACGACAGCTGAGCAGAAAACAGTTCTCGGGCTTATTTGAGCTAATTGTTCTGATGGTTGTGATTGAGTGGGAGCCAGGAACTCGTTAGTTCTAATCTGGCCTCCAACACTTGTACTGCATGGCCGTAGAGCTGTTGTTATATTTCTCTGTCTCTTAGTGGGTGGAATGGTATCCTAAGAGTAAGGCTGCAAAGAATAATAAATGCAAGAGATTCAGAAATTCTACAGCTTTTCATCGAGGCAACAGCACTTGCACGGGATGATGATATACAGTGAAGCTGCATGTTCAGTACATCCTAGAGAATGTCTCTTCCCAAAGAGCTGGTACTGCTTCAGAGGAAGCCGATGACAGAACTCCCACTGATTTATGGAGCAAGATGGCTGTGAAGGCTCTGTACTGAGAATTGGAACCATGTTAGTAACGTCCGAGCAAACCGTGTTTCAAACAGGGTTCTTGCTCTAATTGTGTTAACATGATTTCCCTGGGCAGTGGAGAAAGTGCATAACCATGTACTTTGCAAAGTAACAAAAGATAATTATAATGTAATCACATTTCATCCATCCTGAGACCCCCCTGCTGTCTGGATTAGCCAGCCCAGCTCACAACAAAAATGCTTCCAGTGGAAAAGTGGATGTTTCTGGCTCCTCTTCCATCTGAGCCCCCATTTGCCTCTGGAATTACCTAGGGAGGACATGTACTTCTGTTGGTAGTTCAGCATTGTGCTGGATGAACCCAAACAAATCCTTGGCTGCTTTCTGGTGCTGTTTTGGCTTTCTTGAAGGCCTTCTTCCAATACTGATAGCATGTTAGAATCCCTCGGTCCTGAAACATCACAGTCGTATTTGATTATCTTATCCATCAGACATTTGTTCTGCGTGTTAGTGAGCCCTCCAGCAACCAGAATGTTGTCACTGGGTGTGAATCTGCCCACTCTCGTCAGTGCCTGTGCAGTAGAATAATTCAAAGAGACTGATTCTTGAAAGGCAGCTCCTTGAGTGGTGTAGGATCAAGCAGTAGACAGCTGTCTTCTGGTTCCTTCATTTCTGGATTTCAAAGACTTAAATAAAATAGTTATTTCAATCTTAGGATGAAATTTGGCAAGTGGAGCAGAGCTTGTTGCTTGGGTCTTGAGAAGAAGCACAGCCAGAGCAGTGCTGTAGCAGCCGCTTCTACTTTGGCAAACACATGGAGTCTGTGACCTAGGAGGTGCTTTCTGTCTCTAATTTTGAGGAATCCGTATGGTTCTTTTCTTTAGTTTATTACCCAGATCCCCTAACTTGCCATGTCTTGCTTTATTCTTTCAGGACTTCATTAATCATTGTTGTATGATGGCTGTCTAGTGCAGTGCTGGAGTAGCTCCAGGGCCAAGCCCTGGTCCCTCTCGTGGTGGGAGGTCAGGCTGAATGAAAGTGAGTCCCCTGAATTCCAACATTGTTCTAACATCCACTCCACCAACTTCATTCTTATTAAAGATGCAGTATTTGCAACCTGATTTGTATGATTTATTGTTGACTGAGGGTCCCTTGGAAGAGTTTATCAGCCTCTGGCTAACACATTTGCTGCTGTGGTCCAAGAGTTTCTTATAACCCTTTTGTAAGGTGACAACTCTGACATGAGGCTCTAGGAGGGCTGTGAATTAGTTTCTTGTGTCTGTTATTAGCTATTACCTTTGATAAATTATTGGACTAATCTCTACTGAGTACTTAATGCTTGAGAATTGTTCTGTTCCTCTCTTCAGAAGTTCAAATCACAAGTAATTCCTGAAAGGGGATAGGACAGCAACGCTCCAGTCTGTCCCTCCGAGCAAGGACTACAAAGACAGATGGGCAGCAGATGAACCAGCAAGAAATCATTAAACTAAACTCATCCTTCCAGATCTCTCCTGTTAAGCCATCCAAGTGTGAGATGAAGCACGAGGTGTGCTGGCAGTTTTCGACTTCCCTCTTGTCTCCTGTTCCAGCGTTTGGACTGAGACAAAGACAGTTTCCAAACAGATGTTTCTGCTGCTCCCCAGGTCCATTCTCACAGCACAAATCAGAAGTGATGCGGGGTAACTCTTGGCCTCTATTTACTTCTTTTATTTCTTTCCTTCCTTCAGTTATCCCATCTGCTTATGGCTGCCTTTTGGGCTGCCCGTGTGTCAAAAGCAATTCGCGCTTTGCCGATGCTGTGAGGAAAGAAGCAGATCAGGAGTGGAAGGAGAGAGAGGTGGATATTGAGCCACCGAGTGAACCTGTGACCGTGCTGAGTTTTTTTCCAATGTGAAAAGACTTTTTGCATCTTACAGTGTGGGTCTTACTCAAAGCTGTGGGTCCCTTCCCCAGATTTAAAGGCCTGTTCAGTCTGTTTAGATTGTTGTTAGCCAAGGTTGTATCTCAAGCTACTCTCTGAATCAGTTCAGTTTATCCACTTGGGTCCCCACGCTGACTTAGCAGCTCTCTCTGAGTCACTTGTGGTCCAAAGCATCTTGCTATGTGCCAGGCTGAGAAATTTCTTCCTGGTGAAAGAGGATGTGGCTGATAGAGAGGGTGTTCTTTACTTTTTATACCTGAGAATGCTTTGGAAATGTTCCTTTGGCTGAAGCAGAGCTCTTCAGCTGTCCCACCTGGGCTACTGCGTTCAGAGCCTTGCACAGAACCCTGTCCTTCTGATACATCATAATTTCCATAACAGTGCTTCATGGTGACTATCAGGATATTTCTACTTTATTTACTTGCTTCTGGGTGGCTCCGTGGCAGATTTACACAGAGGCTCTGGTCACTGGTTAGTCCTTCACTTCCATACCCACAGAGTGTTCCTGCCGTGGTGCCACATCAGGAGGACAAAGCCTTGTGTCTTCTGTTTGCTGTTCATAATTGATCTGTTTGAGGTCTGTCCCACAGGCTGTCAGACAAGTAGGCCTAATAGGTTCTAGAGACATTTATTTTCTTTTCTTTTTACTATTTTCCTTGAAAAAGAAAAGAAAAATGTCCCCACACTCTTTTGGTTTTGTTTTTTGTTTGTTTTTTCCTCCTTCCAGTCTTCCCATTTTCTGCTTAGTTATTGCTACAGCTTCTTTTAGAGCATCCCCTTGGGCTCTGGCTCTCCTGAAATGAGAATTGTGTGCAGATGGTATCTTTAAGGAAAGAGAAAATGACTTACCTTGTCATAATGCAGGTCTGGAAAAAGAATCTTGTTCAGTGTTTGTTTTTCCATCCACCTTCCCTTCGAGCACAGGGGTGTTATGGTGAGGAGCTGATGGGTTCTGGCCTGGGTGTTTAACTGATCCTTGCACATCATTCACCTGGAGTGTTGGTCACTTTTAAAGAGAATTTGTAGCCTGCATGTAATTAGGGATTTACGAAGACCGTGTGCTGTACATGCTTGAAGGGATGTTGTTGAAATGTAAGAGCCCTCGAGGCAGCTTATAGGTATGTCACAGTGCCCAAAATCTTAAGAGCTTGGGGAATTTCCTGCGTGGTTTCTGCTGCAGGCACAAAACTCAGGAGGGGGACTCTGAGGTGACATTTGAAGAAGCACAATTACTAGGTAAGTAATTTTTTTTTCACTTTCTTTCCTCAAAGCATACTGGAATGAAATAGTAGTCACTAAGAAAAGCCATTAGCAGACTGTCCAACCTAGAGTTAAAAGGACTTGAAAAACCCAAGTAATAGCATCACACAAAATGTATTGCTTGCTTTCTGGGTCTGCCTGCCATCCTCTGTGCACACAACCCCTGACAGGAGCTGTACGAGGAGTTGTTGTGGGTTTGTGAGAATCCATCTATGGAAGAAATCATCCCTCAAATTTAATAGGGTCGGTTCCTGTGGCTGAGCCTGCCGGCTGCAAGCCAGACATCATGGATTGCCTTTTTGTGCGAGTTCCCGAAACCTCATGATGGGCCAGTGCTTGGATAGCAGTTAGAGGTAACAAGCTTAGGACGAGAAGGATCTTCATCGTTTTTATTGCTGGCCTCGTTGTACAGCGTCAGCTTCGGTCGTGCTCTGGAATATCATCTGTTTGATCAGTTACAGAGGCTCAGAGGAAATAGGAAGCTGATGGCCGAGAACACAAACACCTTTTATTTCTATTAGAATTTTCCACAAGCTTTGATTCTGGGAAGCGAAGGAGATGAGGCTACAGCTTTTCTCATCTCTCTACTAAATCACCCTGAGCTTTGGTCTAGACTTGCAAATTTGTTCTGAAAACCGTTGTCGTCCTCTTCCAGCCTAGCATCTCATTAAGAAACTAACTGCAAAATCAACTGCTCTTACTGACGTGTTGCCTGATTTAGATGCAGCTGGATCCAGCTGGGTCTTAATGCCTGAGATAGTCCCATCGAAGGATTGGATTTTTTTTTTCCCCTCTTGACACAGTTAAATCTAGTTGCATTAGGCATTTAATTAGGAGTTAGTTTAATTGTGCTTTGAGCTGTTCTTTCTCCCATTCAGCTTTCCTAGCAGAGGCTGTGAGTCAGGAAGACTCTCGAGTTCTATTTCTGTCCTTGTCACTAGCACTAACGACCTTGGACTACTCCGTGCTGGGTTTTTTTTCTGTTCCCCCAGTGCAAATCAGGCTTCTAGTCCTGCTTTTTTTCCTGATTGTGATGGGGAGAGAGTGCTTACCTCTGCAGATCTGAGCTGGATAACTCCTTCACTCAGCTAACCAGTCTGTCTGGGAGCACCAAGCAAAAGTTGGAACCTTTTATTGCAGGTTGCTGGCTGGTGTGGTGGCAGGTGGGTTTCTTCCAGCTTCAGAAAGAACTCCCCCATTGCTTCCAGTGATGGAGATCAGTTTTCTGAGCAATGGGCTGCTGTGTCTTTGGCTGTTACGCAAGAGAGAATGAGCTGTGATAGCATCTGATGTCATAAAAAATCCACCCATGGAAGTTTGGAAATGAGCTGCTGAGAGTCGGCCAGAGAAATCCGAAGCAAATCCCAACGCAGCCATTGCTTGAATTACTCTGATATATTTACTTTGAGATAAAGCAAGTAATTCACAGCACCTATCTACCATCTAACACTGAACAATGAGCTGATGTATTTACAGTTGGTAGGCTGGCAGTGTTTGAAATTTTGGTTTAGAATCTGCTATAAAGAGCTGGAGCACACGGGTGGGGCTGTGTACTCAAGCTGGTGCTTTGGGTATGGAAACACAAGACTTTATCTTGTGCTTAAGGAAAAATTAGAACAGTGGCAAAGGCAGCTGACAAAGAGCTGAGGCTGTCCTGAGCATTGGGCATCGTTCCAGAGAGTGTATTTTCAGAAATTTGCTTTTAGGGAGGTAGGTTTGCAACAGGAATGGGTCCTGTGTCATCTGGGAGGCTGTGATCCGTTGGGGTTGTGCAGGTAATCCCAGTGTTCACTCACACACATCTGTGTTCCTGTGTTGATGCAGCTGCAGCAGAGCGATTCACACTCAGTCCTGACCTGAGGACCTTGCCCAGGTACACACACCTCTCACTGCCCTACTAAGCCATTGCTAACTCCAAGTGTGTGTAGGCAGGCGCCGAGTTCTGACCCTGAATCTGCCACTGCCATCTGGTGCGAGGTGATTCTGGGTCTGCAAGACTGTTGGGCAAAAGAATATTGAGCACAAATTCACCAAGTTAACCCAGTCCCACGCTGTTCCACACTATTTCTAAGAGCTTGGTGCTCTTAGAAGAAAAGGATGGGGTCTGTTGTAGATGGAGTTGCTCAGTGGGTGTACGAGAAGGGTCGGGAATGCCAAGCAGAGAGGGAATAACAGCACCTTCTGTTGGAGTCGGTGAGATTGTGTTCACTTGGTCTTGCCAGGGCTTTCACTTGGTGGTAAGAGACTTGGGTTTCGTGTGCAGTCACCTTTTGCCATCACAGAATAGCAATGCTTTAAATAAAGTTAGAGAAACGAGGTGGTGTTAGGTGAGCACTGGCCAAGGCGAGACTTCGTGGTGGTGTCAGTTGAAGACCTATTAAATGAAATCTCTGCAGTTCACTTAATGTTTTATTCAAAGGCGGATGCTAACGTGGATGCTGTAGAACAGGCAGGTTAGCTAGCATGTCTCTAAATTGCTCGAGTTCCTGGTGGGATCTATTGGATTTACTGTAATCTTTAATTATAAACCTTAATGACTTGAGAATGGATTATCAATGTTGGTATCCGTTTCTGTGGGTTGCTTGGTAACGTCTTTTCGTGTGCCGAGGCACTGTCTGTTCTGCAAGTTACAGGCTTTTAAACCCATAAAGTAAAAGCTTGTGGATATTAACGTCTGCCTAAATGGAACCTTTCAATCAACTCAAGTTAACATGCAGCTTTTTTGTTATTATTTTGCTATTACATAAAGATGCTTTTAAGGACAATGTCCCAAAGAAGCAGCCTGAGAAGTTGCTCAGCTTTAACAGAAAGATGTTTCAAATAAAATCTAGCCCTTTTTTATAACATTCTGCCACGGTGGTTGTATGGATATTTATATCTCCATTTGATAATATTAAAATCATAAACGTGGTGATGTTTCATTACCTTGCCCGCAGTCGATCCTGAATTATACAAGTATATGCAAGTCTGATTAGAAAAAAATACCATCAGTTATTCCAAATGTAAATGGCTTATCCCGAGGTGTTCAGGCAGACTTTTTCTTCTCTCTGCAAGGCTGACACTCGGTTCATTTTTTTTCTCTGCATCTTGTCATGTGGCAAATTATTTTTTACGCAGCTGACGAAAATCTGTGGCATTACAGGTTAAAAATCCAAAGTAGAACAGGGCTATTTCGGGGTAGCAAGAAGGTCAGAGGTGGGAAAGAACAGGTCCTAGTTTGGATGCTGATGTGACAACTCATCTTCCAACTGCAGAGAAGGGAAGAGAAACCTGTCTGGTAATTTGAGATGGGGAAAAACCAAGTGAGAAGTACAATAGGGAAAGAAATATTTAAAATCACACCCACCACTGCCCTTTTGTTTTGGTTGTTGTGTGTTTTTTTAAAAAAACCCAAATCAGTAATTTCTTGGATAGCTTAATAGTTAAATATTTGAAGGGGTGTTGGAGAAGGGAGGCTGAAGACTCACAGAAGTGGTTACCCTGGGAAGGTAATGGCTTTGGGTAATGTTCCTTGGAAGTTCTGAAAGGGGCTGATTGGTCGGTATATTTAGATTTCATCTTTTAAGCATTTACTAATTATCCCAGCCTAGATGGATAAAACGAATCAAATAGCTGTTTGGGAATGCTCTGCATTCTGAAATCTTCCCTGGTAACACAAGGAGGGCATGTGGTAGTGTGGGGGATTTGTTTTTAGTTTTTCCTGTCATCGTGGTCAGGAATATGATGAGATAAAGGTTGGACTTGATGACCCTGGAGGTCCCTTCCAACCGTTATGATTCTATGATTCTGTTCTATGATCTCTCTGGTTTTGCACTTGCACAAACCCTTTTCCTTGGTCAAGTTTTTATCCTGAGCTCTGTTTCTTCATGATCACAGAACACTCTTAAACGCCTTTTTATTCTGAATTCTTCCCAGCTGCCTTTCCACTGGAGTCTGATTTTTCCGTAACCTCAGGTTTCCCGAAAATCAGTGGAGTGGTGGCACTCTGAAAAAACAAATTTAGTACATGTGGACAGAAATTGTTCAATATCTCCCATGTTCCAGCCATTTTAACCCAGGTTTGTTCTGCAATGTTTTTGTGAACCTGCAAAATTGTAGACAAAGACCCTGAACCAGCAAATGGTTCAGTACAGGAATTGGTTCTGCGTGGCTGCAGGCTACTGCCTGTGTGAAATACTCGTGGGGTGGAGAGTATTGGGTTTGGATGGAGCAAAGCACGAGTAAAGGTAATGGCTTGAATGATGAAAGTGTTAGTGCAGGTCTTCAAAATTCAGTTTAGTTACTCATAGTTGATTTTAATATAGAATATATTAATATATTTTACATTACATAATATAAAATATATTAATATATTAACATATCAGCATATAGTACACAATATATAATTTCAGCTGGGTAGCTGAAACTCTTGAAAGTAAAAAGTGACTCACAGATTACAGAAAAGAAAGAGCAGCCTGACAAACTCGATTATAAATTTGGAAGTCTCTGCTATAAATCAGCTGAAATCCAGGGTGATTAGAATTTCAGGGCCAAATAGATAATTGTCTATTAGATGGCAGACGGCACACGGGTAAGAACAAGATCTAAAATTATGGATCTATTTCCATAATTTTTGTGGTTCTGGTGCCATTTTTCAAACCCGAAATGGCCTGATGTTAATGCTGACGTATTGTGATCCGTCAGGGCATAAAATATTCACCTCTAGCCTTGGCATCTCATCAGAAGGAGGACTCAAACTTCTCACTGTGCAAATTTCCATTCTGCACGTCTCAGCTCTATCCCCTTCCTTTTCAGCCCGGCGTTTGGGACCTGGGTCAGTGAAAGCTCCTGAAAGCTCCATCCCAGTGCTCCGTGCGGTATATTAATGTGCAGTCCTCGCTTTTAGAAACTTGATGAATCTCTTGAATCTCTTCAGTGGTTTGGAAGTGGTGCTGCTAAATTTGGCTTGGGAAGGCAGCTGCAGAAAGCCAGCATGGGCAGGATGGCGCAGATGCTTTTGGCTTTTAAACTTTTCCAGTTGCTGCTTTTGGAGCCGTCGGTAGAGGAAAGCTTGATCTTGGAAAGCGAGAAGGTACCACATTGTGCCTCTTGCCTCCAAAATACACAGGGTTTAAAAGCAGTGAGCAACATTTTGTTCACATAAAGGCAAACTGACAACCCTTTAGTATGATGAGGCAGCAGATCCAATCTCATCCATCATTCCTCTGCCTGATTAGCAGCTCAGGACAGAGTGGAGGAGAGTTTAAGACACTACAGCCTAAGAAATCGTTTTGTAGTGAAACTATCTGCAACACCATGACCAATGCAGCTTCAGTGGCTGAATAGGCAAATGAGGAATAAACATATTTATTCAAATAACACTTGGGGGTGTTGTATGAAGTGAGTCCCTTTGGGGTGTCTGTCAGCAGGCCTTGCACAGCCCCTCCTCGTGTGAGGAGACGGGGAGGAGATTTTCCTTGTAGGATATAAGCGGCTGTTGAAAACCCAGGGTGGTTTTCTTGCCCGTGGTGGAGGTGTCGGTGACCTCTGGATCCCAGGGAGCCATCTGCAGCAGTGTGGCACAGATGCCCAGGTTTCCTGCATGCTTTGAAGGAGAAACTTTGGAGTTCCGGAATGGAGGGGTTAAAAAAGTTGAGGGGAGGAAATAACTTTAAATTTCATACTTAGCTTAAAATAAAGCTGATTCAGAATTACAGCGTTAGGAGTTTATGCAACAGAACAGAGTCATTTCCACATCCTCTGCATGTCCAGGCTCTCTGTGTGCCAGAAGGGTGGGTCCTGCTTCCTCAGCTCTCATTTAGAAGAGAAATGAACCAAATCGATTGCCTCGCTGTTTCCTTTGTGGTGCACGAGCCCTGTTGCTCGCTGGGGGAAAGCTCTTTATGGAAACACCATCTTTCCTGCAGTAAATTTCAGGATCAAGCTCTGAGACACAAGAGCCTTCGCTCAGTACCATCAGGGTCCAGAGTTCCTCAAAGGTTTGCTGTGTTCTGTGAATGAAGATTGAGTACTTCCCGTTTAGAATAGTGCTGCCACTGAAAGAAACCCAGAGATCAACCAAGATTAAAATGAACACCCTGAGCCAAACGATGGAGGCATTTAAGTGAATTTTGTGGAGGGTTTGTTGTGTTTTTCCCCCCCCTCTGGTCATTATTTAGTTTCCTCGGAGCAGAGCACTCCAGTGACTAATCCAGCCCACACTGAGTTTTTAAAACCCAAGTTGACTTTATTTGTTTGTCCAACATTCCTTCTCCTGATGGTGTTGGAGTCTGAATGTTATCAATCAATTCAGCAAATGTTTATCCTTGTCCATATGACCGGCTCTGTAAAACTTTACTTTGGAAGCTTGATGTTTAAAAAATAGAAGGGAGGGGGTGAATCTGATGATGTGGCTTTTTATGTGTGTGTGTGTGTGTGCTAATTAGGGAGGACACTGCCAGAGGATTGCAATGTTTGGTTTGTGAAACACAACAGCTGGAGAGAAGGACAAAAATAAGACCTGAAATGACAGCAGGAATTTCATATGAAAGTAACCTGCATGTTCTGATCCTGAAATAGGGCAGTAAATGCTGTTGCAGGCACTAGAGAGGGGTGGTCTGTGGAGGAATGATTTGTTTTAAACTGTCATTTTCTTTTAAATAGCTTGAATGAAGCATTTTAGAAGACCCTTATCAGTGGTGGAGAATATTGTCCATCCTCTGAAGCCGCCGCCTTCCCCATTGTTATCCAACTTTTTTCCAGGGATTCAATCAAAGAACATGCAGGTCACTGTGATGCTGGGAATGAAACTGCTCCAAGCCAGGCTGTATGGATTATAAAAGGGAGCTTTATTTAAGGCACTCCTTAGAAGCTGACAAGTCCTAGTCTCAGAGAGGATACTGGTAGGTTTAACTTTTCCTACCAGCTGGAGCCAAGGAGGCAGGAGGACAGAGAAAGCTGTGCTGGGGTGTGTGTGTGTGTTGGAACTCACACAAACCCACTGCCTTGTGATCCTCAGGGAAAGGTTAATGTGCTGAGCCTGGGCAGGATGGTTGAAATGTCCCAGAAGGAATTGTTTGAGTTGGAAGGGGTTTCTCAGAAATCACCCGGCCCCTCTGCAGGGCTCCCTTAAGAAAGCACTTTTGAGTTTGGATAGGGAGATATCAAAATGTCACAGATCTCCCCTTTCTCCTTTGTGAAGGTATTCTGTTAATAAACAGACAGAAAACTTCTGTGCAGTCCTTAAACAAGGAGCAATTCCTTCCTCTGCTCTCCACAGCATTGGATGCATTGTGTACTTTGGTGGTGCTGCTTGGCCAGGGTTGTATGTGTCCCTGCTGCAAGTGGGTGGTTTTGATCAAGTTTCATTATTGCTATCATAAAGAAATGAGACAACTCAGAAGGTAACATCCCTTACTTAGGGCTATATCAGCTTTGGCCTTATGTTTTTAGCCTATTTTAATTCCCATTCTAAATACTGATATTCTGGGAAAAAGGTTAGAAATTGAGAGGTGGAGGCATCTTTCTAAAATTTCTTGCTTGGTTTGCACAGCCCAGGGGAAAAGTGGACTCTCAGTGTGTTGGGTGCTGTGGTACTTCTGAAATGTGCCAAAGGTCACATGTGTGCCAGGAGTGATGAGTTTGAGCCTCCAGCAAACTGCTGGGTGCAGCCCCGTTTGTCAGCATCCAGTGCGAATTAAGACATTATAATTAATGGCCCATTGCTTGCTGGGCTTAGCTGTGAATGGGAAACTCCTGTTTGTTTCCAGAGCTGAAGTTCAGAAAACTTTCAGTCCTGTTAAGCACTTTAATTCAATTTTTCTCTTTGCAGATGATGAAATTTGCTTGGGATAACTACAAACAATACGCGCTCGGCAAGAACGAACTGCGACCGCTGACCAAGAACGGCCACATTGGTAACATGTTTGGTGAGTTCTGAATCAATTCTAGTGCAATTCCATTGTGGTTTTTTTTAAGGTCACATGTCCACGTCAGTTCCTTTCTCTGCAATGCAGTGAGGTGTCTGTAACGGCTTTGATCTCTTTCCATTTTTCTGAAGTGAGACTCTGAGCACAGCTCCTAGGGGTTACCTGCCCACATTCTGCTGTTGGGCATCTCATTCCTAGAGGCTTCTCTCAGTGCCCAGCTTGTATCATTTCTGTGTACAGACCTAGCACCAAATGTGTCTGAGAACAGTGTGAAAACCAACCAGTGTCTTTACTAAAACATGAAGTCAGTCCAAACCTGACAGTGTTGCTGTTTGTCTAAGCTTGTGGCTATCGGGAGCTGACCAAACTCGGCGTTTCATCTCTCATTCCTCCACTCTTGAGCAAGATGTGAATTCCATGAAATATTGAGCAAGTGAATCAATATTAAAGGCTCTTTATACTCTGTGCTTACTGGCTTGTATAATTTTACTCTTTAGCAGGTTACCTTTTTTTTTCAGGTGAGCCACTTACATAATTTCAGTGCTCTTCCCTTGCTCATTCTGGTGAGATACTTGTTGACTTTCTGGGATATAAATTGTCTTTTTCCTCATTTACACTCAAAGCATTTCCCTGCTCTGCTCGCTGTGCCCTGGCTTGGCCTTACCTGCACAGGTTGTGGGAAGGTGCAGAAGATGGAAGGCCATCAGAATCAGCTTTAGCAGCCCTTCCCCACCCCTCCTTGGGGAAGAATCACCGTACAAGGTCTCACGGTTTCTCTCCACACAGTTCTGCCTTGCAGAGATTGTCTCCCAGAGTCCCTTGCCCAGATCAGGGTGGAATAGAGTTCTTCAGTGGGCAAACTACCTGTGAGCTTTATTTCCTCAGGGCAAAGGGACTGGGACCGATACAGTGTGAAGAAATGCTCCCATTCCTGGTTTTGTGCTCTTAAGGTGTCCCAGTCCTCCTCTGCATCAGGTACATGACATGGGTGTGATCTTTCAGACCGTAGATGTGGAGATCTACTGCTTTGTGTGGAGACCAAGTACAGCCTCCTATGCAGACCTCATTATCTTTGTCATGACCAGCCACTGCTCTCACCCAGTCTCACTTTGCCAGGAGCAATGATTTGGGTTTGTTCATCCTTTGCCTTCCTCTTTCACCACCCCGAGAGTACCCAGGTTTCTTACTTGCATTAACTTCAGCACTAAGTTAAACAGTTTGCAACTTTTCCATCCTGGCAAGCTTGTCACAATTCCTCAAGGAGCGTGCCTGTAAACAGACAAAAATATTGAAAGCTTTTAAATGCTTTTATCACACTAAAACAATTGGCAGTGCTTACGCTTGTTTGTAGCGTGCCTGTGAGCACTCTCAAGGAAAATGCTTTGGAGCACAAGGATTTGCAGACAATTGCAGAAAAGGAGCTACATGGTGCATTTCAGCCTCTTAATAGGCTTTTCCTCCTTTTAACTGTGGCTGGTAAAGGATGGAAGCACTAGGCAGTCGGTTGCTGCAGCCCTCTATCTGTCTTGTCTTCAGAGGCTTTTAGAAATTAGGACAAGGCACCGTTTGCCTTTTTCATTGTTGCCCGTTCCCCTTCCAGTCACATCATGCATCTTTTTATTCCAAACGACAGATGTAATGGAGGCAAATAGGGAGCTCTCCAGGCTGGAGGTGTCAATATTAAGCTGAGATTTCTCTGCAGCTGCTTCCACGTGGGAGGGAAGGAACCTCTTTGGGGCTATTTTCGAGTATGTTTGTGTGCATGAGAAGCAGTCGAGTTCTTGAAGGGTGATGCATTTTCCTGCTGTGGATGTGATGCTCACTTGTAGCCTAGCCTTCAGTTTAGCAGCCTCACCCTGAGGGAAGCAGGGGAGCTGCTCTTTATCAAGTATTCTCTCTAATCAAAGGAGAAATACAAAATAAACATTCACCTTCTGCTCCTACATAGCATTCTGCTTCTCTTAACAGCTGTGAGCTAGCATCCTTCCCTGATGGTAGGAAAATCACAGGCAGAAAAGCTCCTGTATCTTCACCCTAGTTAATATCCTTTCTCCTCTGTCTTGGAAGGTGGCAGCTTGCATCTGGGAGGATACCTGTACAGTTCCCATACTTCTCCATACCCAGAGGTCAGACTTGCCCTCTACCCAAGTTAAGTGCTAGGCTGCTCCATACACTAGAAGAAGTCAGTGTTCCCACTTACTTGGACCTTGATCTGGTGTTGTGGTCTTACATTCCTGCTTGTGATTGATGCTCTCCAAATCCTTTTCTTAGGGCATCAATTCCGTCAAGATTCTCCCATGTTCTGGACGTAGCTTATTTGCACAGGAGTCTTCTTATTGCTGTCGTTTATAATCATTGCAGCTTGAAAGCCCTTTCCTTAAACCCTCTGGTCCTTTTATAATTGTGATTTATTCATCTGTGAATGCTTGTGATAAGATGTGCCACGCTGAACATCCCATCCTGTGCCCTCCAGTGGGGTAAATGTGTTTTGGACTCACAGCCATTTCAGATGTGTGATGATTTCCCTGGAAATTATGCCATCGAGATGGGCAAAGCACACTATTAGGGTAGGAGGATGATCTCTGTTAGACTAAATCCTGCACCACAAGATTCCCATGTGAATGACTGCACAACTGTGGGGTTTCCAGAATTACCTGCAGAATTTCTCTCTGCACTTAAGCCAACTCAAGGATTACCTGCAGAGTATCTGGCCGCTGTTGGAATAAGGCCCCAAACATCCTTGTTTAGGAGAACTATTTAAGGAAAAATAGCACAGCTGGGCTTGTGGCTAAGGGTGAAGGCTAGAGATCCAAGGTATGTATTCTGTTCCCAGTGCTGGTCTAGTTATTTTAACCCTTCTCACCCCAGCATCTCAGCATTCCTGTCTTTGGTTTTGTGAGCATTAAATTAATCCATGTTTGCAAAGCATGTTGAATTCCTTGGAGTGAGGCTGCTGGAGAGGGCAACCATATTCTGTAGTGCAGCACTTGAAATGCACCTGTCAGTGTGATATCCAGCTTTAGGTAGCTGAATTATTATTCTGCCTGCTCCCTGGGTCTGTCATAGCCACTTATTTTTCTGACAAAATGTTTTTAAAATGCTGTTAGCTTTACAGAGTTTCTCTAGCAATGGGAGAGTGAGCTGGCATCTATTTCTGCTCATGCATCAGCTGAATTGTCAGTTACATTTTGATTGCACAGTCTTTTAACAATGATAAGGTAAGAAGCCTGATTTTCAGATATCTCTTGAAGTGTGCAGTGCTGGCAGCAGCAGAATCCTTTTTTGACTTATAACCTGAGCCAATTTGCTCTGAAATCAGTGACAGCAAGTAAATATGGAACCTTGCTGTGCTGTTAGACAGTCGTTTTTCATCACCTATCTGCACATTAGTATATTAATTTTAGTATAAAAAAGGCAATCCTTAGCTAGGTTTCCCCCTTTTTTCCTCTCTGCCCACTTGAAATCACGCCTAAAATTACAAACTGCCTTGTCACAGCCATTGCTTCTCTCAGCATATGCTGAATTTGTGCATCGTTGTGAGGCTCTGTAGCTTCATCTGATGTGAATCCATGTGACAACTGTCACATCTGGGACACAGCCAGGTGACCAGAACTGGATGGCAGAGGTCTGACAGCAGCTGGATCTCAAAGATGTGAGGCGTTTAGACTTCACCCTCGTGTAGGACCCTCCACGTTGCTCCATGTCTGATTGCTTAGTGACAGAGCACATGGGGCTATCTGCACAGGCTGGATAACAGTTCTTGGAAAATCGGTGGCTGGCTCAGACTGTGTTTGTGTACTTGGCTCAGACTTTGGCCTGAGCTGTCCTGACAGTTTGTTTTGAAGATGGGAGGTCACTGGTCTCCGTTGCCTGGAAATAGTGCTATTTTGGCTCTCCAGGGTAAAAAAGGGGTTGAAGTGGCTGGGGAAGAAAAGTAGTGACCACATGGATATATACAGAGAGGCCTCTGGAAGTAGCAAGTAGATTGTCCTGAGATTCAGAAACCTTCATGGTTGTTTTTTCCCTGGCATATGCAGTGTGATCCTACCAGACTTTTTCTCACTGCACAGTGACACTGAGACCTTCCCAGTCTCTGGTCTGGATAAAGACCAGTATCATGCCTCCACTGGCCTTCCACCACCAAGCTCCTTTCACAGGAACTTCTAACAGCAGCTAGAGTGCTCCTTGACACCCTCCTCCACTGCTGGGCTTAATGGGACCCAAAAGGCTGCATCCACACCCCAGAGTTGGTCCCTTCAGCCATCCAGCCTTGCCTCTGGAGCCAAACGTTTTCGAAATAGCTGCTTCCTTCATCAGTGATTTATCTGGGAAGCCATGGAGCAGGCAGGAAATGTGCCCACTTCAATTAGAAGCAACAGGAGTTGATGTATGAATATTTAACATGGGAAAGGTAATTGGATGAAAATACTAATTTAGCAACGTTCTAACTACCAGAAGAGAAATGGTAACCTCCAATTGTGCAATCACTCGGTGCAGCTTTTCTGCTCTGCCTGTGAGTCTCTTTCCCCACGATCACAAAATTACAAAACCCTGGAGTGTCCTTTTATGTGATTAAAATAATAATAATAATAATTGCTCTCTGAATTTGTATGCTGAATTATTCCTGCTGCCTATTGCACGTGACATTACACAGTCTGCTCCGTGGGCTTTTTAAAGGGAAAAATATCTTGTAATGAAGATGTTGCTGGAACACTCTTGCTCCCTGGCATCATCTCTTTCTTTTTTTTCTTGTCTATAATGTTACCCAGCTGAATATTTATTTTCAGGAAGGGCATTTTGAGTTGACATTGGCTTTTGCTGTTACTGAAATCTGTAGCAACAAACTTAGTTCCTGTCAGCAGGAAGCAGTGAATCAGGATATCCTCCAAATATCAAACTCGTTGAAGATTGGTTGTGTGATTCATGTTAGGGCTGACATTTATCCGTGTTACAGGTTGGGTTTTTTTTCCTCTGCTTTCCACCTGCCAACGATCACTTCTTCCAGAGATCAAGGTTGTCATTAATAGTGCAGGCAGATCCGTTCCTGCTCTGCTCTCACCTTGGGTCATGTGGAGGATGGTGGCTCCCTTCAGATGTGTTAAGCATCAGCTCGGACACCGGGGCTCCACTGAACCCTGAACCTCACACAGAGATTGAAGCTTGTTACAGTGGCTCAGCAGACAGGTAGTAACTTGTCAGCTTGAAACACTAATTTAAAAAGTTGAAACAGAAAAAACCTGTTAATGTCACAGATGGTGGCCTAGGGCCTTCTTCAAACACCTTTGCTATCAAAACCCTTGCTCTGGGACTGAGCTGGACCTGACCAGCAGCAATTCTTGAAACAAATTCTGTTTGAACCGAACGGATTCATCTCCCCTCGGCTGAGATTTGCATCGTAGAAAACAAACAACAAACTCCTAATTCAGTGAAGAATGGCCTTGGCCTGAGATGTAAAGCAGAGATGCACATTCTGGTGTCTCTCCGAGTTCCCACAAGGACAGCTGCAAAGATTGGACAGCAAGGGTTTGGTCTGGGCCTGTCTCTAGCAGGAAACAGGGCAAACTTCACATTATCTCAGTGTAAAACCATTAATCATCCCAGGCTTCCTCACGAGTTTCATGAACTTTCCATTGACCCCGAACAGAGTTTTGAGTTTAATGAGGCCTAAAAGTAGGAGAGCGCCTTGGGATTCGCCAGAACTGCTTTGCACAGCAAAGTGGAGGAGAAGGAATTGAAAATGAACTCGAAAAGCAGCCATTAAAGTAGCAAGAGGAAGCAGAAAAAAAAGGGAAATCGTGTTGTGATGTTGTGACTGGAGAGTGTTCTCGGGGACATCTTTTCAAGGTGCTGAGAAGCAGAACATGCAGTGGCGTGGAGGAAGCAAGCCATGCATGAGCAGCCCTGTTACCATGTAGACAAGGGAACAATCCAGGCTGTAACTATTTTTTTTCCCTTTTTCAGACTCTGGGGGCTGTATTTCAAAATACAGCGAGCTTGTTCTTAAGCTTTTTTTTTCTTCTTTTTAAAAATTGTTTCATTTTTGTTTAATCACCCTGCTATGGGTGGTGTTTGTGCCTCGTTCCGGCCACTGATCGTGCGGAAATAATTGTCTAATCCTCAGAGATATTGAGTGTGTGATTAAAAGGCAGCCAACTGAGAGTGGGTGTAGCTGGACTGCTCACTGCTTCTTTTCTGGATTATGGAGGCGTTGGTGGCAACTCCACAGCAAAAACTGAGTTGGAGGTTTGGCTCTTCCAACTGGCTTCAGCATCCAACATCCACTCCGAGGATCTTAATGGCATCCCTCTGTGTGTCGGCTTGATAATAACAGAGAGTGTACAGAGCTGGGTATCAGACATAAAGCTCCTGACTCCTCAGATTCCTCTGCTTTGGTCACAATATATCTTTCAGAAGTGTCAAAGGCAGTTTGTCTTCTAGCCTCTATTTGCAGTGAGATGCTTTAAGTAATTTCTGCTGCAGATGTGAACCTTCCTGCTGACATGCACTACCAGAAACTATGGAAAAAAGCAGAACAGGTTAAGAATTTATTGAAAATTTAGAATTTATTTAAAAGAGGAACTGTTAGCCAAGCCTTTTTGGGGTGGTCTTTTATCCCTCTGTATTTAGCTTTTTCTTGTTTACTCAGAGGAGATGAGTAGCTATAAACTGTGTAGCAAAAAACCCACTTACCTGCTTTGGTTTTAATTCACTTCTTTTTCACTCTCAAAACTTCTGGAGAGATTAGGCAGTTCCGAACTGGCTTTTCAGTGTAAGATTTCACACTTAGAACTTAAACTGCTTCATCACCTCTTTTTTTTTGTGCTACTGCTGAAGTTTCTTGCCACCTTCGTTATGTATCTCATTGGATATTCATCTGGATTAGCATTAGATTTTGACATTTTTCTATTCATCTTCAGGAGATCACATTTCAAATGGCTCCTGACACAGAATTCCCTTTTCTGTAATTTCTCCAGGTACTTGTTTCTGATATTATGTTTTTTTCATCTCTGCTGCCTTTTGGGATGAGAGAATTCTTCTACCTCGCTTAATCAGTAGGTTTAACATCATCCCATAGGATGTCAACTTTCAGATTTGTCACTGGTTTCAAGGCTGGTTCTATGTGTTCAGAATATTGTCCTAGGCATTTGTCATTTGAAGACCTTTATACTTTTTAAAAATATCCTTTTTTAGCCTCTCTGGATTGTTTCTTGTCTCTAGAGAGAATGCTTTGGAAGTCCAAGAAGATCCCTTAGCCTTTGCTTGAGGCATCACTGTGAAAAAAGGGGAGGATTTTTTTGGACTTAATAAAATTGTTCATCCTTCTTCTGATGTTTTATTCTCAAAAAAAAATCTGCTGCACCCTAGCACACTTTATATGCAGCTCCCAGAAGAAAAAAAGGAGAAAAGAAACCAGTGCAGGAAAATGAAGGTGTTTCTAGAGAAAGTTCTGAAGGCAGAGGTTGTTTCCATACCAGTTTTGGTATACCCGTAATATCCTTGCTCTGATACAAACATGCAGTTAAGAACACCTACGTTACACCTATTTCTCACCATGGTACTTTTGTCTGAATACATGATTACATAGGGATATCACTTCTCCACAGAGCTGGAGGATGGGAGAGCAGAGACCATGTGAACACTCCCAGGTAGCGTGGTCCAAGATCACAGCGTCCCCGTGATGGTCTTTGCAGCAGCCTTGATCTGTCTGTCTCGCATCTTAATTTCCAAATTCAAATCCATGCTGTGTGTTCTGCAAGCAAGAGCAGGTACTTCAGGAATGAAGAAACTGAGGATCAAGTTTTTTTCCTGTACGTGAGAGCAGAGAGCTTTCATTGACTTCACCGAGGCCTTCTTCAGGCATCTGGAAGTGGAAGTCGCCTTCAGGCATTAAAATTGACACCTTTTGACTAGGCTAGAACATTCCTTCTCTCTTGGCAGGCTGCATCCTGGTTGCTGTGGGAACCAGCATTTTTAATTTCCTGACTTCTGTGTACATCCAAAATTGTAACTGTGATGTTCTCTGTCACTACGGTAGCTTTGGGGGTTTGCAGGGAATCAAGCCATCAGAAAGCATTTTATGTAGCACTTCCTTCCCTCAGAATCGCTTTGGAGCATCGTCATGAGGCTTTTTGGAGACCTGCAATTCTCATTCATCTTAGTGAGTAATCACGGAACGAAAAGGAACAGTGAGAGGTCATTCCCTTCTTCAGCCATACCTAAGCTACCCCATGTCAGAAAGCCACCACAGGTGTTCTACTTCAGTGCTTTTTGTTTTTAGAGCTTGTACTGGTGCCTGACCTCACTCTCCTGCATCAAGCTAAGCTGGGACTGCTTGGCCTCTCCCCATGGATGTGGAGGATCCTTCCCCATCTTATTCCTTGCAGCATCTCTCTGTGTCTGTGCAAAATGTTGCCAAGTTCTCTTCAGTTTCCTCCCCTCATGGCTGAACAACCCCAGACCCTTCCAGCTTTAATTGTAGGTCCCATTCAGTGGCCTTCTCCTCAGTGCTGTTGCTCCCTTCCGAAGTCTCCAGTTGAGCCAAACATTTCCTGGGGGGGACTCTGTCCTGGCTGAGGCTTTGCCAGAGCCCTTTCGTGCCTTGGATGTGACCCACGCTATTGCCCCATCCCGGGGTGGGGTTTGCTCAGTTTCACAACATCACAACATTGCTGATTTGAGCTGAATTCTGATCTGCTGCAGCCTTGGTATCATTTTCTGCAGAGTGCTGTCTGACCATTTATTCCTCATGCTCTGTGGTTTGTTGTTCATCCCTCGGGGTGAAATACGTTGTGTGTCTTTATTGAATTGCACCCTGGTTATTTCAGACTATTTTTCCAATTTGCTAAGATTATTTTGATATCTAATCCTGTCAAGCAAACATCCTGGAGAGCATTTGGAGTCTTTCAGCCAGGGTCATCTTGGTGTGACTTTAACAGTATAGGAGAGAAAAGGAAGAATAGGGACAGATGGTTCCGAGTGATGGAGCTACCACGGCTTAATGTGTTCCTGCTCATCAGCTGAGACGTGGTAATGGACCATTTGCATTCTCCTGACCCATTGCATTCACAAATAAAATGTATTTAGATTCTTGCACTGTAGGTTATTGGGGCCCTTAGTTCAGCTCGTGAGCAGTAGCTTGAGTGCTATCTGGATTGATAGCAGGCATCCAGAGCCAGCACCTCCCATGTGCTTGCATATTGAACACCACAATTCATTCTATTGGCTTTATTTTGAGGCAAAGGGCAATTTCATTCCTGTATGTCTGAATTCTGCTCTCACACCTGGGCTTGTGTTGAGGACCAGATCATTTCTGTGAACACACTATGGGAGGTGATGTTGTAGATAAAACCACACCAGGAACAAGCAGTTTTATAAGCCAGGCTGGAGTGCACTGGCTGTTCTGCAGAGCCCCTCCAGAACCTGGCTTATCTACCGAGGGAAAAAAGCCATCAGAGTTACAGGCTGCATCTCTCTCGTGCTGTCATAACACATCTGCCACAGCCACTCTTTGGGAAGTGTGTTTGAAAGATAGAAGGGCACCTTCTTCCTGATTATTATAATGAAGCATCTCTCCTTTGAATTCTAAGATGAATTAGCAGTCTCTGCTCATTAACTGCTACCTGTATCTCACAGAGTCCGTGGGTAATAGTTGCAGGTAGGATGTGTGTGTTTGTTTTAATAGGCCTGTTGGGACCCCTCACATTAAATGATGCAAGTCTTGGAGGAGGTGTGTGAAGGAGCAATAAATAGTATATAATGAGGTTATCTTTAACCAGCCTAAAATGAATTTCAAACATCCAGAAGAGGAGAGACCAGCAGTCTTTTGCCCCACCAGTATTGCTGCCATTGTCTTCTGCTTAACCTTCTTGAACTGTTGCTCCCAGAATTACTCCTTGGTTGTCAAATTACCCATCTTTGCCAGGAGTAATCACCTCTGCTCCACTGACGTTTGAGCCCTGTTGCTCAAACAAAGGAGAAAACCTGTTACCCAGAGGAGCATTTGAATGATTATTGCTTTCAATTTTCTGCTGAGCTCTCCGTGGCCGACATCGTCTGCCTGCAATAGAATCCGTGTGTCCTGGGAAATGGATTGGATACACGTGGAGAGTGGATTTGCAGCCTCTCTCCTGTATCAAGGATTGTGTTCCTGAGGCTCAGTCAAACTGGTTCCTTCCCTGCCACACTTTCAAATAGAAAGGGTTTGATCTGAGCTCCGGGAGGTTTGGAGTCGTGAGGTGATGGGACAGTGCCTGTTGCTGGCGGATCGCTAAATGGTGAAAAGCAGTTGGAGAAACTGGGGAAAAGAGGATTAAATTGGGGGGCTTCTGCCAAGTATTAAATACTTGAGAGTCAGTTGGCAATAGGTGCTTATCATTTATCTTCCCTTCCACTGAAGGAAGGCACTATCTAAACGACTGTTACTGTGACAAGCATTTAATTTTTATGCTGAACACCTTTCTTTGCTTCTTCTTCCCAGTGCATAATAAGAACATTGCTAACCTGTTCCCACCAGCCTGATCTCCAGGCACAGCCTACTTTGCCACATTCCTAAATGAGCATGAGATCTCCTTTTCTCTCTCACCCATCACTTGTTCAGGGGAGAGCTGCTGCTGCTAGTTCAGTTTGAATGATAGGCTTAATTCTTCAGGGGAAATTGGTATTTGAAAAACATGAGTGGTTTGTAATCCAGAAAAGCTATTTCTTCCCCAGCTGGAAGACATTCAGTATTAAATTTGATCATAGCAACCTAAAAGCCAACACTTCAAGATGCTGCTCTGTGATGCCAGGTTTACCTAGAGACTGTGCAGCACATATGTTAACACCCATTGTGTGGTGCAGGTGGAGCTGTGATTCATTATCATTTCCCATGAACTTAGCAGATCGCTCCTGCTGACAACGAAAAACACACTGAGCCATCCCGTGGGCCGGATGTTTGGGCGATCTCAGTAATGCCAGTCTTCAAAATTCCTTGCCTTGAGGTGGGAGGTGAGTGGTCCGTGTTTGGCAGATGGCTCCTTCAAGGTGCTGTTGCCTTTTAGTCCCTTTGCACGGTCTGATAGACCGTGGGCTCTGCTTCTTCCAAACCACGTGCTCCAGGATTAGTTGCTCTCCTGTTTCTAAGCATCTTTTCAGGGAACGATCAGCACTTTGACTTTTCCTTAACTGGGGCAAGTGTGATGTTATCCACCCTGCAGGGTGCAGGACTGTGCTTTGGGTTGACGTGAGTTTGGAGCATCTAGAGGACATTATCTTGAGTGGTGCCCTGGGTCTAGTGAAATGCGTGAGTTTCTGGTGGATCCACTAAGTATTTATTCCAGCATTAAAAAAAAAATAGCATCTCCAGGATCAGATAATTGATAGCTGAAGAGATTTAGTAGCCAGTTGGTGCCTACAAAGCACGGTCACCACTCTGTGAGCTGGTAGAGCTAAATCTAGCAGGAATTATGAAGTGGAAGAGATCAAGCATGGCATGTCAACATAAAGTGAAATAGGGGGTGGTTTGTGTCTTGGGGTGGTGCTCTGTATGTCTGGGGAGCATGTGACAGGTGGAGAGTAGTTGGGGGGTGACCTTTTGACCAGTATCTAGAGAGGAGAGTGAGGAAGATTAATAAGAAGAAGACAGGAAAATAACCTTGGATATGAAGTGTTTTATGATGGAGTCCCTGAAGTGTAGGTGCAGTGGTTTATTTGGAAAGCAAAGAAAAATGAGGTTGCTCAAAAGCTAATGGACTTTTTTTTTATTATTTTTTTTTTTAGTCTGCAGGAGAATGTGCTGATAAGAAAAGAAATAGATCTCTTCCAATTCTCGGACTACTTTTTTGTCCCCTTTATCTCTCTCTACTGCTACCTTGTTGCTCAGATGTAATTTGTTTAGTTTACCTGAAATAAAGGGAATGAAGTTGCTCTGTGTTACAGCTATCAGGTTCACAGACAAAAGCCTCAGTAAATCAGACACAGTGGCAAGGCTGTAACTCACTCTGGTGGTGTTGGCTTTGCAGGTTTCATCTGTGGGGTGTAGGTGCTGTTCACAGGCAGCTGGAGGGCTGGGTTGTAATGAGATGATTATGAAGACTTAAGGGAGATGTTTTCTTTCTTCCTGAAAAGGCCTGGAACCTGTTTGCTGCTTTCATTTGGATTTTCTGTTTAATTTGTGTCAGCTGAACAAACAGCACCAGCCCTGTCCTAGGGATCACTGACAACTGGCTTGATCCTACTTGTGATGTGAGCAGAATGTCTTTCTACTTGAGAGCATCTTCTGGAACTGGAGGGTATCTCCAGTCCTGATACCTAGTGCAAGGTTCCCATGCTAGAGGACAATTATGGAAGGAAAAGTTAGGAAATGAACCGGTGGGAGTGTTTTTGTGTGGCCAGCAATGCCGTTCCAGAGGGAGGATGGATGGGTAGTAGGAGGTGCTTGGGATGTACAGAGAGAAACAGCAGGTCAGCTGGTGGTGGGTAAATGAGTGTGGTCAACAGAGATGGAGAGACAGCAGCTGACTAAGGACCAGCCCGCAGGGGCTGCTTGCTCAGTGCCAGAGGAAGGCAAATCCATTGACTCTTGTTTCTTGTCTTGCTATACCTGGTGCTGAGCAGAGCAGGCTGAAGCTTTGCTCAGCACGCTGCAGCACTTTCCCTGAATGTGGATTTTAAAATCTTATTATTTCTCTAACCAGCGTGTTATCTTTATTTAAACCCTTTCTGCCTCCTGCTTTTTTGCTGGCGGGAGAAACCAAGGCCCAGAGTGAACAGGGAGCTCTGGCCAAAACCCAGATCCTATCTCAGGAGCTCCAGGCTCCCAACCACTTGTTCTGCCTGATCCAGAGGACTGGCAAATCTTTACTGCAAAGCAGGTTTTTTAAGGAACTCTGCAGTGATTTTTCACAGTTTACTTTGTTGCCAAGATAATCCTGAGCTGTGTAAAACATCTCTGTGTAGATTTCCCCCAGAATTCGACACTGTGCCACCACCCAGAAGCTGTCTGGTGCCACCATGAGCTCAGCCAGCTCCCAGGCTTCTCGCACAAATCTCTGGATGAATGTCAAAAGTTCAGTCTGGTCTCCAAGCACTGTCAATGAGGAAAAGAACCAGAAGGAAGAAGAAAAGCAGCACTCAAATATGGTCGCTTTTCAAACTCCTGTTTTAACAAGGCACTGATTTTAATGTCAGTTCATTCTTTTGAAGCCTTCAGGACCAGCATGACCAGAAGAAGGGATCTCAATGTTTTCAGTTCTTGTTTTGTCCTGCATCGACTGCACCCCAAGAGGTGAAGATAAATAACCAGGAACAACTGGAGTCTTTTGTGCCTCAACAGTTAACAAGTTCATCATGTTTCATAGAAACTGCATCCTAATTTTTATTCCAAACAAGATTTCAGCACTAATTTTTGTTTTGACAAATACGATTTGACATAAGAACAGTGGGAGTCAAGACCTTTCATTTTTGATCTGGGTTTACATTGCGCTGATCTGAATTCCTCCCCCTTTCACTCTTGCCTTTCAGTTGTAAATTTGGTGATTAAAGTTAGCGAAGAGCGATTTGAAACTCTTTATTCTGTAGCATTTAAACAATCCTGGTATATGCAAGATTAAGTATGATAGCTCCCTAATGACTCGTGCTGTTCATTTGGAGCATTGGCACAATGCATTACTGTACAGATTTTTGAAATGGCTTTGTTGGAATGGAAGGGTTCGGTTTCTGTTCACTGAGAAACTTCCTAAAGTGGTGTTTGCCATATGGCAGGGCCAGGCCCCCTGGGTCTTGTCTCCATGACACTAGAGACGATGTTCCTTAACCTCTTTGCTTGCTGTAGTGCTCAGGCACTGCTTGCTGAATAGGTGTGTTGGTGAAGTTGGTTTGGGCATCCATCTACCCATCCATCCATCCATCTCCATGGCAGACAACTTCTAACATCTGCGTGCCAACACCAGCAGGGTACCTGGCTCTCCAAATGCAGGTGATACAGCACAGAGAAGAGTTTTGTTAAAGCTGAACTCTAACATCAGGGAGATAACGTTGAAAAGCTGGTGAAGATCCTTCCATCTCCTGCTGCCGGGGAACCTTTGCACCATTTCCAGAGTCACAAAGGCAGTGCACCTGGGCACACACTAAAGAACATCATTGTTCTCTGCCCCTGGATAGCAGAGCTGGTGAGAGCTGGGTCGGGCAGACTGCCTCGTTGGGTGTGATGTATGTGCCAGTTGAGCTGTGCAGGAGGGCAGCTTGAGCTCTCCATCACAGCCCTGCGAGCTGCTGTGCTCAGAGCATGGGGTGGCACTGGGGGTTAGGCAGAGGCATTTCTCCTTCCCGAGCAAGAGGGCTATTAAAGACCCTGCTCTCAGCTACTCATTTGCTGAAGCGTCACTTTCACAGCTTTTCTAAAGACTCTCAAGGGACAGACTTGCAGCTGGGAGCCCTTCAATTCTAATATCTGGCCCGTGCTCCTTCAAAGTGGTTATTTTGGGAGGAGAGGCGTGAGGGAAGGCGACTCTCGTGGTCCCTCCCATCACAGCTGCTCCACTTTGTCTACAAAATGAACCATTTGCTGAGCTACGGAGGCTGGATGTGTCCTGGGGTTAGGCCACTTGTCCAGCCATCAGGAGAAGCAGGTGTGGGTCTGTGTGCCAAGTCTGGGAGCAAAAGGACTTGAAGAGGTGGATCTCCAGCCCGTAAGTACTTGTGCCAAGGAGGTGTTTATTTCATTTTGGCCAAAATTGCTTCCTAGAGCCTGAGTGACTTCCAACACAAAAAGAAAACCCCAACACAAGAAGAAAACCCCAACACAAAGTTGATTTTGACAGAGGGGCAGCTTTTGATCCCCGAAAGTGCAACTGAAGGTTGACAGCCATCAGGCAGCAGAGCTGGAGGAGTGAGGAAGGGAAGAGTGGGGGCTTGGTTCACCTCTGTGAGTACTCAAGGGTGTTTTGTGAGGTTCTGGAGCTGCTGTACTGACTGTCCCTGTTAGTCTGCATCCTACTGAATACAAACCCTCTGAGGTAGGACGAAGGTAAATGAATCGTGCTTTGTTGCCATTGAGTCACTCTGTTGCCTAACTATTGTCTCTTCTCTTGTCAGTGAGTCACTGGCACCTTATTAGAGCAGCTGACAGACCCCCGGCCCTGCTCCCACTGGAAGGAGCATGCTGGGGCTTTGTTTTGGCAGCAGCTGGATAGGCTGAAACGATGGCGTGAGGCTCAGGCTCCAGGGCCCTGAAGGCTGATAGATTTCCTCAGTTACAGGCAGCACGTTAGCAATTTGAACTGATAGAGCAGGAGCAAGGCAGGGGAAGACAAACCATTTTCTGAGCACAGAAAAAAAACACAGTCTATTTTCTGGTGCCAAGGGAACGCATTGAAAATATCCTGGATGCTCTGGCGAGTGCTCTGCAGCCTTTTTGTTTTTCATTTTTCTTTCTTCACAGCCTGCTTCTGCTTCTGTCCCTCTCCCCTTTTCTAATTTTTGTCCTTTCCTTCAGTCCCTGCTCACTCCTCAGTCATGTAGTTGCTGTTAAAACTACCCAGTGCTTGCATCTCGGCTTGCTATTGTCTGCCCGCAGGGTGCAGGGGGTGAAGGCAGAAGTACTTTCAAGCTGAAGGTTTTGACCTTGGCTGTGAGAAGCTGCATGAAAAGTTGTGGCTTTCTCTGATGTGACTGACTTCCATTCTGTGCAGCCCCCACGGAGCCTGAAGGAGAGCTAAACCCAGGATAATATCATGGTCTCCTGATAAAAGAAAATTCTTTGGTACAAATACTTTGTCCTTTGCTCAGTAGATCAGCTTATTCCCTAAAAAAATGTAATCCTGTCCTCTGGACTCTTTCTAATACGAGATCTGAGCAGTGCCTGGATCGATGTTCCAGCTCGATGTGACCCATGGTCATCCCTTGTTGTTCCTGTGAGCAGATGCAGAGTGTTCCCACCAGTTGAATTTCGCTTGTGGAACTGGTGGCTTGTGAAAGCTTCAGCAAGTCAGGTGTAAACTCGTATTGCTCTACCACAGATCAAACATGTGGTTTCTGTTGTGTACCTGGTATGTGTGATTGGCCTGTTTCTGCCTAAATTGGTGGGTTTGATTTGCAGATAATGGGTAGCTAAAAGGAAGCTCACAGATGCAGCAGCAGTTGTGATTGTTACCACGGTTATACTTAGTCCCTGCTTGGTGCTTTGCAGTGCTTTTCAAGCCTTAATTAGCCCTTAGGTGTTTGGCAGGTGGTAGGGTAGATATTCTCCACCTTTGATCAGCCCTCATGGCCTCCCTTTAAACCATATGTTGAGAAAAAAGCTGTTCCCTTTCCTCCTCCACACACGGGTTTGCCAGGATGCTGAAGCAGAGCAGGGCTGTGGGACACGTGCGAACGGGTGAATCTCGTGTCTGTTACTCACAGGTTCCACACTTGCCTGACCTGGAGCTTTTCACCCTCTGCAGTCCACGTTCAGGACCAGGTGATCAGGACCACACATGTCAATCCTTGGACTCATAGTCAATATGGATCTTTCCGCTGGGGTCAGAGGAGCCCCGCGCTGTGGTGGGAGCTCTTTCCTTCTGCTCTGTGCCATGAGCAGGTTCAGAGCTGCCCCTCGCTGGGCTGGCAGCTCCCTGGCTTGTGTCAGGGCTGCACGAGCCCACCAGGCTTCTTTGTACCTGTTAGCTTCTTTGGTTGTTGAGATTGGCATCTGTCTCCTGAAGTGTTCTCCCTCTGGCCCAGTGAACACATTAAACCTCCTAATAAGCTTTTGGAATTGTGTTTTGTCTTATAAACCCTTGCTGCAAGTGGCTTTAATGAAACCCTAAGCTAGCAGGGACAAGGCAGGGATAGGAGAAGAGGATAAGCCTGTCCATTCAGATTATCTACCCCAGGCTGGAAGGAGCTGCTGTGGGCTTTATCTGTGGTTTTTCCAGATAGTGCTACCATTAATTCCCGTGAAGTCCCTTCGGAGACTTGAGGGGGGAAAAAAGGATTGCTTGGATGGTCTTGTTTGCCCAGCCTGGCATTACAGCACATTCCCAGTGGGGCCGTGGGGGGACGGTGTGTGTACAATGCCTTCCCCTCTCCGTGGAGTGCTCCATTCAGCACCTTTGACAAGCACAACGTTAATTAATGTAACGTTTGTCAGTGCTTTCTGTGGCAGTGGGGGGATGATCGTTCCTCTGGGTGGGTGGAAGTAGGAACAGAGCAGCCTTGTTGCCTACATGGATGTCTCCATTCTTCTCTTGCACAAAAGAGCAAATACACTTGGAGCTGGGGACGGGGTGGCACAGGCCCTCCTTCAGCTCAAGAAGAGATGAACCTTTGTATTGCTCACCACGAGCTGGTGCTTCTCGTATGCTGCTGAGCTCCCCGAGATGGAGCTCCAGGCAGAGACCCTGCCACTTGCTGTCACAGGAGCTGCCGTGAAGTCCTTCAGTTAGAAATGTCCCTAGACAAGCATCCTGAGGTCCCAGTTCTTCCCACTGGTCCCAGTGGAGGGTTCCTCTTTCCCATTCAGAATGGCCACAGGCTCTCGGGAGCTGGTGTGGATCCCAGAGCTGTGTCCTTCCCTTCTGGCCATCAGTGGAGCGACCTTGCTTATCCCAAGCAAGGTGTATCTCCATTCCAAGGGAGTTTAGAGGTAGGATTGAGGGGGGTGTCTTTTTATAGCACACGGGGCCTTAGATTGGTGGAGACAGGCAGAAGCTTGGACACGGAGTCCTGCTTCAAAGTCATCGCTACTATTTCTGGGTACTTGTGGAAGGGTTTCTTTGCAGCATTTCTTGATTTCTGCTTTAAAATTCCCTCAGAGAGCACAGCAAGGCTGAAACCAGTAATTTAGAGAGGGGAGTGTCAGCAAGATTCAAAAGTGACAGAGTGGGTTTTGATTCCTTTTCCTTCTGAAGCCACTTCCCCTTTGATTATATCCCTCCCGTTCTAATGTGTAGATCTGGAAAGGTGATTATTTTTCAACGTCTCTCCAAATAAGCCACATGTCAAGCAAACATCACCACCTTTGCAAATGGGTGCATAGATATTGTAACAACTGCTGGGATAGGCACAGCACCATTTTTTTGACAGCTGAGTATAATTAGAGCTGTTGGACATGGTATCACGAGCTCTGTCGTGACCTGATGCAGCAAAGTCTGCGCAGGAAGATGCTCCCATAGCAAAGAAGTAACAGGCACAGGGAGGTCAGGGTCCTTCCTAGATGTGTGTCCTGGAGCAAAGTCCTGATGCTTTGCTCTCTGCGTGGTGGTGGAGGGGAAGGAGCTTCTTTTTTTATGATACTCATGAGAGAGCTGAAGCTGAGGTGGTGGCTCATGGCATCGCCACAGACTTTGTCAGCTGCAGGAAAAATAAAGCCATCCATGCCTTCTGCAATCGCTTCAAAGCTGCTACAGAAGAAAGGAAACATCGACAAGACCCTTGTACAAAACACACAGCCCGTGGTTCTTCAGATACGCGGTGTTTGGGGGAAATATTTAAAACCAATGTTGAAAATGACACAAAGACAATTCAGCAGGGACACAAGGTTTGCCCTCGCTTTGTCAAATACAGGGGGGGGGAAGCTGAGCAACTCCGAGCGATGCTTTAGTGAAGATCCAAGCATGTTCCTAATCCCCAATGCAATTCATGTATTTAAAGACCTCACTTGCTAAACACATAAAAGGCTCTGCCCATCCAAGCAATATTTTTCACTTCAATTAATCATCCCCAGAAAATTGTGACTTTATTGTCTCTTTGTCTCTGCTTAGTTTGAGCAAATCCAACTTTTCTCGTTGTCTCTCTGCAGATTATGAAAGGCTTTGTGGATTATATCATCAAATTAAATCAAGCCTGTTAGTGTTGCTCTCAGAATATCACAGTAATGGGCTGTGCCTCGGGCTCTTCCTTCTCTTTTTAAAACGTTTTGCCTGCATCTGTGTAGCTGTGAGCTGCTGTGTCTCTCCTTGCTAATAGGAAAGCGTATAAAAATCACATAATCGTTAATATTGAAGAATTGTTGAGGTTGATAAAAGCAGCTCTGACTGCAATGGTGTTGTTTTTCATGGTCACTGCTTTTGGAAAACACCATACAAACTTCAGCTCAGCTGTTTTTTAGACCCCACCAGTTGATCTAGTGGCTGTTTGACTCCATCTGCTGCACTCCCACAGACGGCTCCGGTCAGATGATCATTGTGCAAACCTGAAGAAATAACTGGATTTCTCCAGGCTGTCTCTGCTGCCTTCACACTTCCACAGCCCTTGTTTCTGATTCAGGCAGCGTCCGAAAGGCAGCAATCTGTAGTTGAGCGGTGAAGTCTTGGTTGGGTTTTTATTAAAGCAATGATGTGCTGACTGGCTGAAAAGTGTCAAAACTGCAATCTTGTGCCATCAACAAAAGAAAGCAGGAGTCTTCCTTACAGGAGAGGAATGCTGAAAGCAGAAATGAGCCCTGTGTGAAACTGGTGAGCATTTCTGGGGAGCGGGTGTGATGTCCATCAGGCTCCATCACTTCTTCTCCTTAATAATAAGACACCAAAGTCTCAAGGTTCCTGACCCATGACTCACCTCTGCCTTCCTCTCCCCTCCGCAGCAGTTCCTCGACAGAGCACCCAGCTGGGTTTGCTGCTTTTAAGCAGAACTAGGACTGAAGTGATACTGAAGGCATTACAGAAGTGCCAAACCAATCTGAGCATGCAATAAAAGGCTGAGAAAGCTGGGGGAATTTGGGGTAGTATTTAAAAGTCTGTTAGTGAGAAGAAGGAGCTGACCTGAGCCATGTGTCTGGGGAAACCCCCTGGGTATGGGCAGTGCAGTTTCTCCTGCAGAAACAAAACCTGAACCTCATCCAAGCATCAGCTGGTGCCAGAGCCTCCATCCAGGAGGTCTGGCTGTCAGGGGGTGGTCTGGGACATGGCTGCAGCCGAGCAGAGTGTGTGTGTGTGTGTGTGTGTGGCACAGGGATGGCTGAGGGTGATGATTCCAAGCTGGCAATCCTCCACGTGAGGATCTGTGTTTGCTGAGTTACCTTTGTAACAGCCTTTGTAATTTAAGCACAAAGGGGTTTGAGTCACAATGTGCCTCGTGCTCTTTGCTTTCAGGGAACCACAGCAGGAATAAAACTCCAGCACTGAGATGTTCCAAACCCAGGGCTGTTAACAAATCTCCTTTCATTTTATCTCACAAGATTGTCTGTCTATGCACCCGGTGGTTTTTTCTGACTGTTCTTTCTCACTGGAAGTTCTCCTGTAGGAGAACATTGTCATCTGCTGGGGAATGGTGAGCGTGCTCACGGGGACAGCTCAGTTAGCCAAAGGAAGAGCTGTCCCCAAAGTCACCCACTCTCTGTTTCAGATTCATGGAGAGGAGTTTCTGGTCTCTCTGCTGCCAGAGGATGCTGTGGTTTGTATAAATGCTGGTAGTGGGAAACCCTGGATCATGGCATGGTGCAAAAGTACTTTGTGCCCCAGATAACAAACACTACATCAGGGCAGAATTATCAAAGTCCTGCCTTGGATGCCTTTGCACAATAAAAATGAAATTCTCTTCCCTCAGAAGAAGGTTGTGCTGCTAAATGAGTTAAAGAGAGGCTGAATTTAGGTTTACAGCTGAACAAAGATCAGGAATGGAATTCTGTAACTGCTTTGGCTAAGGGAAGAACTGAAAAGCAAGGCCAAGGCTTGCAGTAGAGACCAGTGGCTCAAAGTGTGGAGCTTGGACTGTTCCTCATGGGTGTTTTTTACAGAAGTCTCAGGCTTTTGAATATTGAGCTGCTTCAAAGCAACCCATTTTGGTAGCAGAGCTCACTGGTCCTCTTAGAAGATTGCAGCCTAGACCATGGCCAGTCTGGATCCCATCCAGACGTCCCCAGCGTTGGGACTGGAAGCTGCTGCCTGTCCCAGCTCCTGCAGGTTGGTTTAGAGCTGAAGAAGGCTGCATGGGGCTTCATCACGCTGTTCTGTTTGAAATGCAGGAGGCCTTCGAGGAGCTACGGTGGTAGATGCCTTAGATACTCTGTACATCATGGAACTGGAGGAGGAATTCCAAGAAGCAAAGAAGTGGGTGGAGAAGAGCTTTGACTTGAATGTGGTGAGTCAGTTACTGGGAATGCCTGTCTGTGTCAGGGAAGTGCTGAGTGCTTGGCCAGTTCTGATCAGTCTTCTGAGAATCATTTGGGGAGGGGATCTGTGAAGTTTGTGGGGAAAAACCACTCAACTCTGATTTGTTTAGTTAATATTTTTGTAAAGCTTAAGGGATTAATGTTATGATTTGCTCCATCTTCAGCCTGTACATGGCACAGGCTTCCAGCCAGGGGCCACCAGATCAGCCTCATGGTGTCTGGCTGAAAATGAGATGCAGTGTTTAATGGTTTTTGTGTTTTGGTCTGGCTTATAAAAGCAGCTGTAATTATTAGATACTCCAAGGAAGTTTTGTTCATCAAAGAACAAGCTCTGTTTCATCTCAGTTAAATGTCTGCCTGTAATAAGAGAAGGGTTTTTTTATGTAAATGCTGTAAATGAAGATCGGAAACGATCTCCTGGCCTGAGCCCTTTGGTGGTGTCACTGCTGGGACTCGTGCACTGGGAATGTAGGAGCACTCAGTGAGTGTAGATTTGGAAGGAAGGGCATTGTTTCTAAAAATGGCCAAAGATGCTCACTCTCTGTGGCCCCTGAAGCTTTACTAGCCACTTCTTCCTAGGATTAGACTTGCTGGATGCAACACGTGCCATGCAGTGCCATCAGATGAAGGATGCTGTCTGTTATCTCACTTTATGGCACTATCTGACTGTTGATCTCCAAGCCAGCTCATTTATTTATCACGGGGGAGCTGATGGGATCACATCAGTGGCCTACAGTGAATGGTAAAACTGGAGTCTAGTTCAAACTTCTATTTTTTTAATGCCAGCCTAGTTGTCTGTTGTGGGAAATCGTCCTTCCCATGGGAACAATGTGTGCAGCTGCCTCGATAGAAAAGCATCGAGAGGGCACAACTGGCATTCATATATGCATAAAGGGAAGACCACATCTGATAAATTTGGTGAATACTCTCAGTGCGTTACTGAATCGATAAACAAGGGACAAAATCAACTGGGAGATAATTTATCTGGATTTCATAAAAGCTTTTAATCTTGGCCTGCAGAATAGATTGATTTGCAAAGACAAGAATGAATGCAATGGATTGATCGGTGGAGTCAGAAAGCACAGCAGAGGGAGAGAAGGAAGGAAATTAATTAAAAATTGGCTCTGTACTAAGAACTCTTAATAGTCCAGAAGAGTGAGGCAGGGACTCCAAGGCCCACAAGCTCTGCTTGAAACTGGGTGCCACGATCTGTCTCGTGCAATTTCAGTCATCTCAGGGAAGCACTTGCTCTGATTAGGAACCTGCAGGGATTTGGACCAGGCAGGCTAGTGTGGAGGTTCAGGCACCCCTTTCCTTTGCCCTCATCAGCAAAAGTGCTGAGCTGGTGGAAGATCTTTCTGGGTTTTGGCTTTATGCATTTGCGTGAGGGCAGGAATCATTTATCATGCAAATCCACTGGCTAGGAGCATGTATTTTTTAAAGGCACATCTTGAATGCAATTGGTTTTGACATGTGCTGATCATCAGCTGAATAGGTAGAGCAGGACTTGTTCCAGGTGAGTGAGTTCTGGAGTGGTTCAGTGAACCATACCCATCCGTGTCTGCTGTCTGTGGTGGTGGGGCACAGGACATCATGCAGTTTTCTCCCTGTAAGCATCTCTTGACAGGCACCCTGGAGTCTGTGGTCCTCTCTGAGCCTGCAGACTGGAGTGAGTCCTTGAACGACAGAAAATAGCCACCTAATGCAGGAAGTGCATTACAGCTGTCTAATGCAGTGCCCCCTTCACAAGCAAATGGAGAAAGTAATTTTTCCATCTGGCTGTCCAATTTTCTCTTTAAATAAAACATTTCAAGGGGCAGATTTTTTTTCCCCTGAACTAATTCCCAGCTTTTTGCAAGGCATAGCTCAAGATAGGGTTGGATGGGTGGGACAATACATCTGCCCTAACTGATTTACATCTCGTCAGCTGGTGATAAATGGGCAGTTTGGGTGTTTTCTGTTCCCTTCAGGCTCCACCTGTCACTGTAGAGCAAATAAAGTGCTGTGAGATCTTAGACAAAAAGCTGTGTTACACTGTGGGTGAGGGCTGAGAGACTTAAGGATCTGCCTACAATCTGTTCCCCTCAGCTGCCATTTGTGCACGCAGACTTTGCAAGTATATCAAGTATATCATTATGTATTTTCAGAATGGAGAAGCATCCTTGTTTGAGGTGAACATCCGCTATGTTGGAGGACTGTTGGCTGCATACTACTTAACTGGAGAAGAGGTTGGTTTCAGCAGCTCTGCATGCCTCACACAGTCACCCATAATGAACTGGAAGGGTTCTCCAGCAGCTTTTCTCTGAGCATCAGATAATCCCTCCATAACAACAGGCTAAACGTATTGTTTTTTATGAACATCAAAATGCCACTAATGTTCTTTTAATTAAGTCTCACATAATTACCTTGCACACACCATGCACGGCTCATTTGCAAAGATCTTTTCTCCTGTGGGCAATTCTAGCAAGACGTGTTTTCAGTTGGACACATTGCTCCCCAGTGAAATGCCATTTGCTGTGATCTTTGTCTTTGTACTTGTACTTTTCTATTCTAAGCATAGGCAATGTTTCATCAAACACCATTCCAGATTCTGCCTCGGGCTAAGGAGGGCAACTGATTAGTGGCAAGTGCTCCAAACCCTACCTGGACAGTGCTCTGTAGCAGTGGTTTCTAAGATGAAGTGCCCTGAGGTGCAGAGAAGCAGGGTGGCAAACCACAGGGCAGGGGACCTGTGTCCTGCCAACTCATGTGACAAAGGGACACAGCTCCACAAAACGTCCCCTTGGCCAGTAGGTGTGGGTAAGGCATCACAGCCCCTCCTCTAGCGTGGTGGAGCAGCCATTGGGTCCTGGCTAAAGCAGGAGGCTCTTGCTTCTACTTCCCTCTCTCCAGCCTGGCAGAGGCCAGGGCTCAAGGCCATAATCTGTTTTATAATGTGACTGGACTGGAATTTCACAGCTGGCTGAAGAGAGATGAAGAGATTATTCCTTTGCCCTGGAAATCTTAGGTGAGCAGAAACTCTGATTCAAGGGGGAGCTTTGTGAGTGAAGGAACTGGAAGACTGGCTCTTAAATGAGAGCTTCACTCTCAGGCCACACACTGACCATGACTGGGTCTGATTTCCCATGATGGGACGGGGTGGGATGGGATGGCTGGTCACTGCATAGTGGCACCATTGATCCATGAGTCACAGGAGCAGCCCTGTTCCTTTAGTTGCATTTTTAAATGAGTTCCAGGAATGACTTCTCTCTGTGATTTCCCTCCAGGGAAAACTCTCAAAGATTCAGTACCCCGACTCAGGGCCTGTCTCAGTCACAACTTCAACAAGCTTCAGATCAACAGAGCAAAAAGAAACCACATTAAACCATAAAACTCCAGCAGTGACCTCTCGAAGTGCAGTCAGCAGTGATCCTTGGCAGCCAGGGCAGTGCCTGTCGTGTTCTCAGTCAGTGTCACCAGGCTGAAAGGCAAAAATCAAGTCCCTGTCTCCTGCTTTCCCTTCTGAACCAAATCCCTATCTCCTTGTGAATGTGTTAAAGGTCTCGAAGCCCACAGGATTGCTCAGGATCCCTCAGTGCTGTATTTTTAGAGCAATAAATTCCTGCTTTCTGAGAACTACTATAACAGCTTGGGCTGGTATAGGAAGGCTAGGGGTAAAAGGCTTGTACTTTATCTCCTAAGTCACTTACAGGCTTCCCTTGATCAGGACTAATCTCTGGAGCAAAGATTAGTGCTTGTATCAGTTTGTCCCAAAATAATTGTGTATGGTGGCTTTGTGCTGCAAGCCACCATAAGCTGTAATTTGATTTGAAAGCCCGAAACTGAGGCATTAAAAATGAAAAAGGAGCAGCTTAGCCATGAAACTGTGAATCCTTCCTGGAAAAGAGTCACAAGTAAGAGATTGTTGATTTTACAACAGGAGATGATGACACGAGCTGGGCAAGCCCATGTTGCAAATCTAACAGTGCTTCACCCTAGAAGGATTTCTTTTTATTTTGATTCAGTCATTTCATCTCCCCGTGTCCTCTGCCGCCCTGGGAAAAGGGAGGAATTTGTCCCCAGGGAGTGCTCTTTGGAGCAGTTCAGATCACGGGAATTTGCTGCTGAGGTGTTTGGGGTGTTCTGAGCTCTGCAGCTCTGGCTGCTCTCATCCAGGCTGAGGGTTTGGCAGGGGACCTGCGACTGGTTTAGTGCAGATTTTGAGAGTACAGTCAGACAGATACCCCAGTGCAGCCTGGCTTTTGGTTTGAATCTGTCGTGCAGTGGCACTAAGGCAGCAGCATGCTTGGAACAGCAGATCCTTACAGTGCAGCAGCTCTAGTTTTTTTATAATGGTGCATTTGAAAAAGTGGATTTGAAAGGATCCAGTGTGCCTGGTATTCACAAGCAGCCCTTCAAATACTTATCCTCTCTTCTTCTTTTAACAGGTGTTCAAGAGTAAAGCTCTGGAACTCGGAGAGAAACTTTTGCCAGCTTTTAACACCCCCACTGGTATCCCACGTGGCGTCATAAATCTGGGCAGGCAAGACACAATGTCCTTACAAATGTGTCATTTTATTACTGAATGTTTGTAAAAGACCAAGGTCCAAGCAGGAACAGCAGCAGTTCCTCAGAGGTGCCCCCCCTCTAGTGCAGATTCTTCGAGGTCATTTGTTTTGCCAACTCAAAACCAAGAGGTGCTTTGGCAGAGATTGCAGGTGACTCAAGTTAAACCCAGCTGTGTTTTATTAATTTTGGGCTATCTGCAGTTTCTTCCTCTACCTCTTGGCAGGGCTCCCTGCTGCAATAGCATTTTCCTCACTCGTTTGCTTGGAAAGGTTATTTGTTGTGTGCACGTAGCGTGCGGTGCGCTCTGTATCTTTGCTGTGTGCCCAACTGGATGCTTGTCAATTCATCCAGGCTCCATGTTTGGAAAAATTGGGAAAGGAACTGGATGGGACTGGCTGGCAGCTTGGCTGCATGAAAGGGGGGAGTGTACAGATCCTCTGGTTTCCTCCCTGCCGGTAATGCTCAGCCAGGTGGGTGTCCTCCACTTAGAGCCCCAGCATCTCATGTCGGGTAGGTGGTGATGTGCTGGAGGGGAGCTTTGAGGCAGCTGGCTTAAACACCTTGCTGAAAGTCTCTCAGCAAACAGAGGCAAGCCTAGAGGCTGGACTCCCAGCCTCTGATTCTTGCTAGTAGACAGTGTCTCCTGCCAATAAGGGCTCATTGGCTCATTTTGATGCCTACAAACAAATCCCCCAGGGTAAGAGCTGCATGCCGGCTGAAGCAGAGGCAGCGGGAAATGTGGGTTAACAAAAGCCTTTCATCCTCACCTCTTGCAAAACTCAGAGCAGCAGCCATGAAAATCATTATTCCTCTCTTAGCCCAAATCCCCTGTTTGGCTCACGTCTCTGAAGTACAGGACTCACACTGATCCATTGCTCAAATATCGCTGTCACCCTTCGGTTGTCTTGTCTGCACGTGATCCCAGTGAAAATTTGAGCCACCACCACAACTTCAATTGTTTCTTTTTTACAGAAGAGACATTCTGCTTCCTCTGTGGCTGATAAAGCCTCGGCTTACACTAACCTTTCACAGAAATGCCAAACCCTCCCCTGCCCTTTGTGAAGACAATTGAAACAGACTGTGTCCGCCTAGACATTCCCAACATGTTTTGCTGATGACCTTGACTAAGAGCAAAGACAAAATAACACTGAGCCACGATCCAGAACCCATGTTACTGGCTTGAGCTCTGGCTTCAGGGCCATGAAACTGCTGTGGGGGCTTGGGGTATCGATTGAGTCAGGAGCAAGGATGAAGTGAGCTAAATCTGTAGTCTGACTGCTGCAGGAACATGATGAACAGCCAAAGGCTGTAAACCCAACAGGGAAGGGAGTTACTCCGTGTGGAAGTGGAAGCAGAGGAGAGTGAGGTGATGCTGTGAGGGCACGCTGACCCAAATGTCAGGGCCAGACTGAAGCCCAGAAGAGTTTTGCAAGAAGGAATTCTCTCTCCAATCCTAGTTTTGCAAGGATGTGCTAATTCCAGAGAGACCTCATCATGTTGAAAGCAGGAGAGGCTTGCAGTGGGTGTAGGTTTTTGTTGGTGGTAGCTTGGGGGGGGTGGGTTAAGAATGACATTCAGAAATTTGAAGCAAACAAAAGCTGGCATAAAGTCAATCCTGCGTATACATTTTTGAGGACCAAAGTACAAAGACACCCACACATCCCCTCCCCAGCTCTTCCCATAGCCAGCAGGCTTTATCTCTTCCTATTGCCTCACACCACCTTTTCCTCTTGTGTCCCCTCTCTGCTGATGTGCTTCCCTGTGGCCGTCTGTTTTCGCACAGGCACTGTATCATATCTCACACAGGCTTGTTTTCCATCCTGCTGCTCCAACTGCCACGTTGTCTGCCAGGTCCTAGAGTACATTGTCTTCTCAAGCTGCTGCTCTGTGCTCTCTGCCTGCGTGTGGCACTGTGATTGCTCTCCCAGTGCCTCCTGTTCCAGGTCGGTGGCCCCTGCTCTCCTTCACATCTCCCCTAAACCCTCTGCACCTCTAGATTTTTTGCCATCATCCTTTCCTGGTCTCTTGGCACTGTTTTGCTGCTTTGGGTCTCTGTGAGGAAGGAGATGACACAGCCATTTTCAGCCCATGCTTGCACTGGACAGTGTTTAAGGCAGACCCACTTATCTGGGGGATAAAGAGAGCTCTGGGAGTTTTCCTTTCATTGTGAAGACCAAGGTCCTTTAAATGGTAGCTTCCTCTGAGATGTTAAAAACAGGGCAGCTGTGAAGACCCAGTTTGTCCAGTCTGTAATGCTGACAAAATGTTTTTCTGTAGAAGGTCATTTCAGGCTGCTCTTTAACCCAGGGACACATTGCAGACATACCCTCGTTTCCTCCAGACCACCTCTCCTGGAGTTCTGCTGCGATTTGTAACCCAGGGCTGGGGGTTCCTGGCAGCATGATCCTTGCAGGCAGCGCCTGGCTGCCCCCTTGGGATGGAAATTCCCAGTTGTGTCGGCTGCTGTGACCCCACAGAGCTGCTGTCACACAAACACAGCCCCATTTGGCTGCTTCCGAGCGCTCCTCATCTGAACCAGCTCAGGAGGCAGTTTCTGTTTGTGAGATCGTATTTGTTACAGCGTCCCTCCAGTGCAGTAAATAAAGAAAAAAGTAATTGACTCTTTATGGATGTGAGAACACGGTGGGATTGTTTAGCACACCCATCCCAGCGCCAGCTGCTGCCAGCCTCAGCAAATGTGTCCAGTGTGATATTAATACCAGCATTAACCTGGTCAGACTGGGGGACCTTGCTGCCTGCACAGGGAGATCTCTGCCATAAACACTTGATGTTATTGGGGTCCCTGCTCGAGCTGCACGTGGTGTTTTCAGATGAAGAGCTGGTGCTGCAGCCCCCTGACAGTTTGCAGGGAATGCTGACGTTTGGCAGTGACTGAGCAATTTGGAACAGTGGGGACATATTGCTTATCTAATGGCTCTTTTTGTCTGGAGGCGACATGAACAGCTCTGGACCTGAAATGGTTTGCTGTATATCACATGGAAGACGAACTTCGGTTTTTTTCCCCTCAGAAAGATCATTAGTTTTAGCCTCCTGTAAACACAAACCCTTTTCTTCTGATAGCCAAGCTTCCAGGCGCCCTCTAGTGTTACCCCCACCACCACCCCCATTACTGGAAACCTGTTGCCTCACCAGTATGAACCACAAACAGCCCTCTCAGGGACCTGAAAATCAGTCATGTCACCTTGGAGATGGCTCATCCTGGGCCAGCACCTGCAGAGACTGTTTTGGGCCTAAGGACATGGCACATTTTCATGTCTGTGTAGACTTCAGAGAGGCACAGAGCTGTAATCTGTAGCAGTGGGATACGAGAAGAAAGTGGTCGAATGAAAAAGCACATCCAAGGATAAGGCTGTTAGTGCTTGGAAGAGCCTTTGCCCTCCTATGTTCTTTGATTAGGTTTCTTTCAGATTAAGGGAGTAGTGATGCTCCCTGAGGGGAGACAAACAGAGACCAAGGAAGGATCTCAGTCCATCAGACATGGAGTCAAGGGTATTTTGTATAACTGACATCTTCAGGCAGTGTCTGCCACCTTCTGTAGGTTTATGCTGGCCCTCCTTTTCCTGCAAGACACATGGGATGAGCACCAGTGGGCTGTTTTCAGTCAGATTTGTCCCCAGCATGGCAGCAGATTAAAAGGAACATTTTCTTACAGCCAGGTTTGCCCAGTGTGGTCTTTCCCCTAGTACTGGTGTTGCTGTATGCTTTAGCCGACTGCAAGCCAGCACGTGCCAGGAATGTCTGTGTCAGGTGCACAGGAAGAGTACGAAGTCTTGTTGAAATAAGGTGCTTAGGGACAGTCTGGATTCTCCATCAAGTAACAGCTTTGTAGGACTGGTGGGACATTCAACATGTGAGAGTTCAGCCCAGGCAACTTCCAGACACGTTTTATCCCAAAGTGTCTTGTGTAGGGCAGGTGGTCGGTGTCCTTCCAAAGCCTGCTTTGAGCTGATCTGTTTGGGTGGGATTGCCCTCCCACAGAAAATGCAGTTTCCCTGTATGTGCAGTCTGTCCCCTACCCCAAACAATCCCCTGTGAAGCTATTGCTCCATCCCACTAGAAGTTAGAGTCCTAAAAATCTAAGTATGTCCTTTACACAGCCCCTGTTGAGACCTGGTGTGTGCTGCACACACATAGCACAGGCAGGATCTGCACTGGGGTGGTGGGGGGAACCTCAGGCTTGGGCTGTGTTTTCATGGCAATGAAAGCTCCCTTTTCTCTCCTTGCAGTGGCATGAGCTGGAGCTGGGGTTGGGCATCTGCTGGAAGCAGCATCTTGGCAGAATTTGGAACCTTGCACTTAGAATTCCTGCACCTCTCAGAGCTCTCTGGCAACCCGGTGTTTGCAGAAAAGGCAAGTACTTCCCAACTTGGTCTTTAGTGAGTTGGTTTCTTCATGCTCCTGGGGTCAGTGCTGCAGCAGACAGCATGGCAGCAAAGTGTTCTTTCTTCCCAATAACCAGTACAAGTCACTAGAGGAGAAGCCTTCCAGAGTGGGACACGGGTTCAGAAACCTGTGGCTTGCAGGCTGCAGAGGTCACCAGACCTCAGAGCACCCTGAGCACCAGCTCACTGAAAAGGTCCCAGAGAGCTCCTGTTAGCAATCCTGTCACCCCCATGGGCCATGGAAGGCCCCAGTGTTTCCTTTGGCCATTTACATTTGCTGTAGCCCCTTCACCTGCCTCTCCATCACTTGCAGCCACCAGGGACATGGGGGATGTTTTTCAGTCATGTGAAGCTGTAGCAAAAGCTTACTCAGACAANCAAAGGACAAAGGACACAGCTCAGATGAAACCATCTGTTAGATGCAGACTGTAAAGATAATTGTTAATTCTGATATCCTAATAGTAGTGCCTTGTACTTGCAGACCTTTTTACTCTAAACAGGCATTAAATGTTATGCTCCAGCCAGCAAGATTTCTGCTGAGGTTTCTTGTGTAGGAAATGCCTGACAGTTGACATATTGAATTCCTTTTGTGTAACTTGTAACTGAAAATCTATTAATATTATACATTACCTTGAGCTTTTTTTTCCACCAGTGATCTTGTAGTGCATGTGAAAGCAACTTAATAAATATGCTGTTGGATACCAGCAAGTCATTAGCTTTCACTACATGTCCCTGAGGAACCAGCTATGAGGGAGACAAATTGTTCCAGTTAGAATCCAAACTGCCCCCATGAGCCCGGAGGAAATGGAGCCTGTCCAGAGACCCACAGTGGGGTGAAAACAGGCAGTGGTTCTAGGATTGCCAATTAAAAGCTCAAAAAGGTACTTTTCCAGGATATTCCCAGTGCAGGTCTGTCATTTGTGAAACAAGAGGAGAATCTGAAGAAGGATTGGGAAGCAAGAGAAGGAAGAAGCTAGGGGAGCAAGATGGAGAATGGGATGGAGAGCAGTAAGGGTGGGGAGAGCAAGAGGGGTGATCAGAAAGGAAAAGCAGGGGCTGAAGGAAAACCAGAAACCCAGGAAACTCTGTAGGGATGCTAAAAACAGGCTGGTGATTTGAAATAAAGGAGATAAGCTAAAGATTATTAGAGATAATGACAAATTGCTCAAAGGGGGAAGCTGAGAAAAGACCGGTAAAAGGAACAGTGGTATGGAAAGAAAACATGTGCAGAGGAAATGAAGGGTGAGGGGGAAGAGAGATGAGCACTGAAAACACAGGGGCAAGAAGATGCACTATTAAAAACTACAGTTGCATCCATATTCCAGGTTCCTGGCATTTTGAGCCAGGGTCAAGCCTCTGTCCCCAGCCTAATGTGTTTTCCTCTTTGCGTCCTAAGCCCACAGAGGGATAAGGGCAGAACCTTTCTAACGGAGTCCCTGAGCTGAGTGTGCCTGCTGTGTGCCATAGAAAATGTATCACATTCATCCCAACACCCCCTGGGAGAGAAAATGTGGGCTGATGTGGGCTCAAACAGCTCATCCTGTGGGAAATGACTTCAGAGGAGCAGATCAACTCATTAACTTGCAGCTTGGGACTTGCGTGATTTTCAGAAGAATAAAGTCCATCTGTGTCTTTTATTCCAACGTCATTAATATGCCATGCTCCTAAACTTCAGTAAATATTATGCAGCCTGACGACTTACTTGGAAGCACCAACTCAAGTCTGTAGCCAGCTTTTGGCGTACAAATTGTCTAATTTTATAAAAGGTTTAGAGTGTATTAGCTGCTCTGTAGATTATAATAGAATATTTATGCTGCATACCATTTAACTTTGTCCCTGATGGGAGAGGCCTATTGGATTTAATGGGAGTGAAACCAGGGGAGGTTTTAGAGAATAAGTACGGCTGTTCTGGCATATTAGAGGAGCTGTCTGTTGTTGAAATTAAAGGCCCCAATTCATCATGTTAAGTGACCACATGGTGAATTTAAGTACCCTGTGAGTCATTCATCCCTTCCACTCCTTTCCCTTTGGAGCATGGAAAAAATCACCCTCCGCATCTCACACGTTTCCACCCAGATCCCAAATCCTTGGGATTGCTTCTGGACCTCTGTTAGCAAACTGCTCCCGCCGCTTGCTGAACTGGGGCATCGCAGGGTTTTCAGAATCACTTCTAAAATCCCACCGAGCTGGAGAACAATTGTGTTAGGGAGCCCAGCAGAAAAGTTTCTCCCTGACAGCCCTGTGACCAGGGAGCTGTGTCCCTGGGTTCTGCTTGCACAGTGATTCACAGCATTACAGGCATCAGCACGATGGATCCGAGTTCTCAGTGACAGTGCAAAACCATCAGCTCTTTCAGCTGAGAAGTAACAATACTTCTTGTCTCTCATCCCTCCTAGGTGATGAACATCCGCAAATTCCTGAACAGAGTTGAGAAGCCCCAGGGTCTTTATCCCAACTTCCTCAGCCCAGTGACAGGGAACTGGGTGCAGCGTAAGTATCACTCTGCCTTCAGAGTCCTGCCTGGAGCGTTTCAGTCTTTCCATTATTCTTTAGGAAGCAATAGCAACTGTCAGAGCAACAAGCCAAGGAAATGTCTTGTCAGGCAGCCTGTTATACGTGTGATTAGATAATGCAACCTGATTTGTAAGATGCAATATAGTAATTGTACACTTATTCCATCAGCTGCCTTTCCAGCTGAGTGTCTCACCTCCAGAGAGAATTAGGGCCTCTCTTGCACAGGGGAGGATAATGGTACATGGTTCATCACACAGATATTAGAAATCAACACACCTCTTTTAAGACCTCATCCTGCAGTCATCACATAGCCCACGGACTCCTTGGGAGTTGCACGTGAGGGCTGTAAGCAGAAGAGCTACAAGATTTACTTCCTGAGCGTGCTGCAGCAAGCGAGGAGCCACCTGGAGAGGCAGAGGGCTTGCAGAGCCTCAGGTTCCCCCAGGATCCAGGGGTGCATTCTCTTGTGTGCATTCATGTGTCTGTCACCACAGAACCTCTGCACAGTGCCATTTTGTGCAAGAAGAGTGAGACAAGTACGTGTTCTTTTCTCCTGCTGGGAGCCCAGCACTGGCCAGCACTGAAGACACGGGCATTAAATAGGTACTGCTCTGCTATGAGAGAGGAGCAATAACCAGGAAAGAGCTTGAAAAGAGCAAAGAAATATTAGAAGCAGTGTACCCAGGGAAGGATTATTTCCTGCTTTACACACACAGCCCCTTCGTTACCCAGAGAAGAGACTGTACCCTTCTTTTTGTGCCACCAAAGGGCAGAAGCTTGCTGGTAGGAACATGAGAGGCTGCTTCTGCTGCTGTGCCCCAGGTCTCTAACCTCAACTTTCCACTCTGTTAAGGATTTGCTTGTTTTGGCAAGGGAGGGTTGCTGGATTCCGTGTTTCTCTGTCAAAGGAAAGAAAAGTCTCTTTTTGCAGAGGCTGTTTTTAACCTGTCAGTGGATTACATTTATATTGTTCAAGCAGTTTTCATCGAGTCATTGCATTACCTGGTGTCCCCGTGTCTCGTCACACTGTTTGCTCTGCTAGATCACTCCAGACCTTTCTAACTACTGTATTAATAGCTCTGATTGTAACTGGCAGGCAGTTGCATGGCTGCTGTCATCTGAGCCAGCGAGAGAGCAACACCTGTGAGCAACCCCTGGCTTTCAACTGCCACATCAGCACCTCTAACTGACAGGGCTTGGCTCGAAAGGTGTCCCAACAAAGCATCTTGGATGGTTGCAGTTGTCCCATTAAACCAAAGCTGTCCTTTGGTGCCGTGAGGGAAGAAAATAGGCTTCTGTGTTTGTCCCATTAACTGATCTTCAAAGTTATCCAATCTCTTTGTAAGCAGTTCAGCTTCCCCTCCGTGTTTGTCTCTGCAGAGCTGTTGCAATATGTTCCACTTGCAAAGCTGATCTCCCATCCCCTACCGTGCCCCTGAGATGCCATTTTCTTTAGGCTGCTCCCAACTGGCAGACACACAGCACATTTTCCCAGACACAAGCATTAATTCTGCCTATTCATCGGGGCTGGGAGGAGAAGAAGTGCCTGTCTGTTGCCATAACTGATTGTTACAGAAGCTTTGGGAAGCTGAAGGGCTGTTCTCTTAATTCAGATAGTTAAAATACTCAGCTTGATACTCAGTATTCATCTCCTCTGCCACTAATTTGGTTCTATTTATGTCTGCAAATTGTACCTCGTTGTACTGACCTGCTCCAGCTCCTTGCTGCCATAGAGAGGGAGTCTTGGTGGTTCTTGGAGCTCATTAAAAGTAGCCTCCGATTACTTGTTGTGGGATGGGCTGATTTATGCAAAAGGACAAGAGAGAACCTCTCTTCCTAGACTTTCACATCACGAGGGCAACCCATGGCACAGGCTGTTTGTGGCAGTTGCTCACAACACGACCTTGGGGTCTGGATCTGTATTCCAGGAGGGAAAGGGCTCATTGGCCTCTTCTGCATCTCCAGTACTGCGGGTGAGGAATAGATTAGGACCAAAGTAGGGAGGCAGCTGCATTCTGCCTGAGAGATGTTCCCTGTAGGTGCCAGGCTCTCATTTTCTCTCTTGTCATTAAAGCTCTTTGCGGGAAGCTGTTTTTCTTGGAATTGCTGTGATTTTCTTAAAAGGTGTCTCTTTGACCTGGCTGAATGAGCGGATCTTCTAAATGAAGAGGCAGTGCTGTACCTCTTCTGAGTGCAGTTGCTACCTTCGGAAAATTAAAGCACAGTCCCCTGCTGAAATAAGAGATTTGTTTATGCAAAGTGCCTAGGAGGCAAATGCTGGCAAAGCTGATGCCATATGGAAAGCAATTATGTACCAGAGCTCCTGCTTTGGTGATTTTATGAATGACACGTTTAGGATCACAGAGCTTCTCTTTAAAGACAGGCTGTGCAGCCTGTGTTTGCAAACAGCCTGTCCTCTTTTTTCCGGAATTCATGTGTCTAATCTCGTTGTTTTGCCATGGATTATTCCGTGGATCATTGGGCACACTGTATCAGGGATATTTGCTCTTCAGGTCAGGAAAATGCATGGCTGTTGATCTCTTTCTGTTGGTCGGATTTAGCATTTCGAATAAGCCTCGGGACTTTATAATGTGTACAGTGAAAGGGAAAATACAAATGCAAACAGCTAACTCTGCAAACCCTGCTGCATCTGCTTCCCTGTAAAATGGGGACTGGTGCAGACGCAGAGGTGGACACTGTTAATTAACAGGGATGGTTCAGTCCATGGTGGGTGATTTGTCTTGCTCTTCTAAAAAGGGGAGTACTTGGATGCTTGATAGAGTGAGTGCTGCTTTTCCCCCCGTGGTATAGTTTAAAGATATAAATCCACCCAGCAGTCCCCTCCAGGCAGAACCCTGCAGTGGCCATGCCCATTTCACAGTGCAATTCTTCAGCATCCTCCTCTCCAGTAAGTCACAGCGTCGCATATACTGAACAGATAGCCTTGAAAATGTGATTTCTGCAGGAGAAAATGATTCAGTGCACATCCTCGTACCTGACTTTATCATTTCAATGTGCCCACCACCCCAGCCTGCCCCAGGGCACAGAGTCCCACCATGAGCCAGGAATACAAACAGGGCAATGGAGAGGTCCATGCAGCAGCCCCTCACTGGCAGCTCTCTGTGATCCAAGGTGCATTCTCCCTATCCTGAGGCAGGGAGGCAGCACCCGGTGGCTTCATATAGGTGGAGATCTATCAATCCCTGGCATTGCTTTTAGTTTATGAGGCTGGGATTTATGATGATTGCTTCATAAACAGGAAGCATCTTCAAGTTGCAGTATAAATAACTGTTGCAAAATAAAACCTCTGAATAGTTTTGCTAAGGGATACTGATGCTTTGTAAAATGACAGAACATTTTTCTTCTGATTGCACTTTCCACCTTTCTTCCTTTTTTGCAAAAGAAATGCTGCGAGCTCTCCCTAGGAAACTGGAAAAAGGAAGGAGAGAACAAGGGCATTAAATAGGACATGGTTGTTTGCTCTTTGTAAAGCAACCGCTCATTGTATATCGTGAACCTGAAGTTCTTTTTTGGCTTTCCCACTACAGATCATGTCTCCATTGGGGGGCTTGGGGACAGCTTTTATGAATATCTCATCAAATCTTGGCTGATGTCAGACAAGAAAGACTCTGAAGCTAAAAAGTTGTATGATGATGCACTAGAGGTAAGGAGCAGGTTGCTGCTCTGTATTTTTTGTGTTCATCAGAATGTTTCGGGCAAAATTGCCTTAGATCTTTGGGTTTTCTTGGTATTCACTCTTCATCCTCTCCACTAAGTATTCTGAAATCCTGCTTTTCATCTCTTTAGGCAATAGAAAAGCATTTGGTCAAAAAGTCTGCTGGAGGATTGACCTACATTGCTGAATGGAGGGGCGGCGTCTTGGACCACAAAATGGGCCACTTGGCTTGCTTCTCTGGGGGCATGATAGCACTTGGAGCTGAACATGCCGGAGAAGAGAGGAGACAACATTACATGGATCTTGCTGCAGAAATAACAAACACATGTCACGAGTCTTATGCACGCTCAGGTAAACCTGTGTGCTGCCCAGAACATGTTGGTGAGGGGTAGCTTACAGTCTTAGGAGACACAGCTTTTGTGTGCCAGAGGTTTGCAGTAGGGTGTTTTGTGCTCCAGCAGCATCTGCATCCCTGTGTATGATTTTAACTTGTCTTTTTTGGGATATCTAGAAGAGGGAGCAATGTTTTACATAGCAGACAGCTGGAGCAGGGGGACAGGCAGATGTGAGCTCCTGTGGCAAAGCTGGGAAATGAACCCAGAGCTGAATCCTTGTCCTGCCTTCCAGTTGCAGAGCTGCCCTTCTCCCAACAAGACTCTAGTTTGAGTCTGTCCTTTCACATCCCTTTGCAGGCAAGGGGGGGAGATGAACAGATTAATTGCAGGGTGTCCCACTATATGGAGCAGAGTGTTGGAGACCTGCAGTTGCTGGTAGGAACCAAGCAAATGAAGTTCCTCAGCCTCTCCCAGCTGTCTAAGCAGAGGCTGGCTAAGTCATTCTATTTCACAAGTCCAGTAAAATTTGTTTCCCCACCCAGGGTGCTTATCCATCAGTGCTTTGGGAGAGCAGTGACTGGTGATGAATGAAAGACTGGGTTAGTTCTCTGCCTGCAGGGCTTTCAGCTGAATGAGCTTGCTTTGGACACCACTCCTTTCTTTGTAGGCATCTCTGTAGCTCTTCTGAGACTGTAGGCAGCGAAGCAGCACTCTGCTTTCCGGGACCTTGTGAAGCACAGGTCTGTCTGCACTAACTGCTCCCAAAGATTGTTTCACACCTTCTCCACATCAGCAAGCCCGTATTGGCAGCCAGCAGCCAGCATGTTTGCCCAGTAAGCTTCAAGCTAACCTGAAATGATGTTTGCAAATAACTCTTTTTTTTTACCCCCAGCACTTACAGAATTAAAACAAGCCACCCGAACTAATAACCCTCTGGTTGTGAGTGCTTGGAGCCAATTTTCACCTTCAGCAATATCCATCAGCACGGGAAGGACAGTAGCAAGCTTGCCCACAGTGGTTACAGTGCTGTCATTTCAGCAAGCTCATTGTTTTGCAGAGATTGTCTGTGCATGTCACCCTGGCTCTTGGCAGACAGTACAGCTAGTGAACACTGTTGGATCCCCACGCAGACAGGAGGGCCCAGGGAAGGTGTACAAAATATTGAAAGAAAATGACTCCCTGAAACACAGCCTTGTGGTAGACACATGGGTGCAGCAAGAGAAACCCTGGGCATGATCATGAGGAACCTCTGTGCTGAGTTTCCCTGTTTTTTGAATAGGGAGAGGGTTGGTGTTGAAATTAGGGATCCGAGTGGTAGCTAATGCTGGCAAGAGATTGTGATTCTCATGTAAGGGACACTCAAAAAGACTATTTATAAAATACCAGTGGAATTGATGAAGCCTTCCCCATTATCCTGAGATGATCTTTTTGAAGAAGCTGCTGGTGGGTGAGAAGGAAAGGCAGGAGTGATTGTGGGTGCCACCACTTCTTAGAAGCCTCCCAGTGCGGATGAAATGGCTCAGTCTGGTGGGCTGGTAACCCCCTGCCTGGGAGCAGTGTGTCCATATCTCTGATGGCAGGGCCAGATTTTCCTTTGAATGTGTTTTCTCTTTGAGGCCTTGCAACAGGATCTGTCTTTCTGCTCTTTCTAATCTGGGTTCTGTGTTTGTCTTCAATGACGAACTCTTCTCTCAGGGGCAGCACAATTCCTAGGAGCAAATACCAGCCCAGCAAAAGTGCTGGGACATGGGGGAGGCCTGTACCTGCCCTCTCTACACTCAAATCTGATGAATTTTGTCAAATCTGTGTTTTGTCAGTTGTATCCACCCTCAGAAACACTTCATCCTCACCTAGAGAGTACCCAGACATAGGACAGAATGAGCAGTGGGCACAGCTCATGCACTCTCTGGAGTTAAATGTTGGCACCCTGAGCAGCACCCGGACAGTCTGTTCACTTGCCTTTTCCTCAAACTGATCATTCCATGTGTGTGATTTTGTCTAGATACCAAACTTGGCCCTGAAGCCTTTCGCTTTGATGCTGGAACTGAAGCCATGGCAACCAGGCTCAGCGAGCGCTACTACATCCTGCGTCCAGAAGTGGTAGAAAGCTACATGTACATGTGGAGGCTGACACACGATCCCAAGTACAGGCAGTGGGGCTGGGAGGTTGTGAAGGTATGGCTGGAAAATTTTCAGTAGTGACTCTTGCAGGCTGCTGGATTCTTACAAAACTCTTGCCTTCAGTCAATAAAAAGAGCAAGAGTTATTTAAGTTTTGTTAGACACTAAGACAAGTTAGAAATGGGGCAGAAATACACAGAATAGCTCCATTTAGTCTCTTTTGATCCTTGTGAATGTTTTCTTCTCCTGTTTGGGCTATGCTAAAATCAATCAGCCAGTCAAGACAGTGGAGGTTTACAGACAGGAGTGCTGCAGGCAGCAAAACCTACCATTAATGTAACAGCTTTCTGCAGAAAGGACTCAACCTTCTATTTGAAATATGTGGACTGCTCAGAACCACTGGTTTGTAGTTGGCCAGGGAAAATCAGCAAACCTGCCTTTGCCTCTCATCTTGTCTTCTTCCCAGCCAGACCTCCCAGCCAGAAGGTTCCTCACCTCTTTCTAGCTCATTCAATAACCCGTTGGCTGCTGCCCCACATCCCAGCAGGGGCTGTGTTTCACTGGCAGAGCTGTCGTTTGTCTACTGGCCTGGAAGAGGCTCTTGCAAGCAGCTGGAGTTGCCACTTGAGATCTGGTGTTGCTGTGCGTGTAACGTCAAGGTCAATCGATCAGCTAAGTTAGGCAGTTTATGTTTCCCTTGCTCTTTCATTAGAATTATCTCTATTCCCATCATCTGGAGTAATCACCGTGCTCTTCAGTGAGAGACAGAGGCTACTGTAAACCTGCAATTTGATGTGCAAAGCTGACTTGTAATGCAACTGATGATGATTAATGAGTTACTCCATCCTATTGTGTGTTACTCAGATTTCTTTTCCTTTCTCAGGCCCTGGAAAAGCATTGTAGAGTAGAAGCTGGCTTTTCTGGCATCCGAGATGTTTACACCACAAACCCAACCCATGACAACATGCAACAGAGTTTTTTCCTCGCAGAGACTCTGAAGTAAGTCCAGTATCATAGAGGCCTTTCAGAGCAGCATAATGCTACACCATCAACACTCTTGTCTGCTTAATAAGTCTCTAATAATAAGGGGGAAGTCTTATCCTCTGTGGGGAAAACTGGGGAAAGCTGTGGGTGCTGCAAAGCTTTGATAGTTTCCTCCTGTAGAGCCACTGCTGTCACCAGCACTCTCCAGGTTTCTGCTCATGTGCTGGATTTAAAGGACTCTTCCTGTGATCTAGAGCTGCTCTAAGTGAGAGGCTCTGGCTGCTGAGCTTCCTTGAATTTAGCTCTGATGGTTTAAAAGACAGCTGCTTCCTGTGCCAGGTCCCTGTCCTGAACGCAGAGGATGTGTGACTCTGGCATGAATTTGCTGCCCCTTGGTGCAGATCTGCCTTTGCTGGTAGTGTGAGCCAATGTCTGTGGGGTGGCTGAGTGCAGGGGCCCATCCCATGCTGCCACCTTTGCCCCAAGGTGGGAGTTGCCAGCAGGAGAGTGAAGCCAGTGGCTAGGAAACGTGTCACCATAAACAGTGACAGCTGAGGCCAGTGGCAGCCCGTGTCACAGTCTGACAACACTTGCTTGTGCATGCTTGGAGTCCCATTTGTGTTTCCTTTAATCTCCCTTTGTGTCCATCTTCTTCCCACCCACCCTTGCCTCCTGGCTCCAGGTACCTCTATCTTCTGTTCTGTGAAGATGATGTGCTGTCCCTGGACGACTGGGTGTTCAACACAGAGGCTCACCCCCTGCCAGTCAACCACACGAACTTTAAAGCGAGCGTGCAGTAGTGAGGCCATTGCCCAGCACCCTGCTTCTGCAGCCTCCGTGGGTTACTGCATTTCCTTTCCATTAAAGGAATTCCTGTTGTTCCTAAAATGCTATTTTGGGGCACTAGTCCAATTCCGGACAGTATTATATTGGGGAGATGAAAACCGTGACACAAGCACCTTCTTTTCCTCTGTGAGGAGCTTTATTAGCCTGATAATGAGATGTTTATTCTGGGCCATACTGTACACAGTTCATAGACATTCCTTTATACAGAGAATTTATATGAAATCCACTGACTTTGCTTTATAGTGGCCAAAGGACTGGAAGTTTGCCATAAAATAGACTTCACGCACACACATCCTCCTTTCGTTGTTCTGTTTCATTTTTGCCTTTTATATATTCTTGGATTTATCACCTTTCTAATTAACAGTTTTCAATATACTGTGCTTTCTAGGTGGTAGCTTTCTAGGCTCTTTAGGAAGGATGGGATTAGGAGGACAAGGAAGAGGAGTTGCCCTTTGTGTGCGAGAGCAGGTGGCGTGCGTGGAGCTGTGCCTGGGGGTGGATGAGGAGCTGACACAAGGAGAGCTTGTGTGTTAGGATTAAAGAGAGGGCAGGTCAAGGTGACATTATAGTGGGTGTCTGCTCCAGGCCATCTAACCAGGAACAACAACTGGATCAGGCCCTCTGCAGGCAGATAGGACCAGCCACAGGTTTGAATTTGCAGGCCCTGGTCCTCATGGGGGACTTCAGCCACCCCACGATCTGCTGGAGGGACAACACAGCAGGACAGAAGCAGCCCGGGAGGTTCCTTGAGTGGATTGATGCAAACTTCCTCCTCCAAGTGACAAGAGGAGCCAGCAAAGAGAGGTGCTGTGCTGAACCTCATACTCACCAATGAGCAGGGGCTCCTCTGGCATGTGAAGATCAAAGGCAGCTTTGACTGCAGTGACCATGAGATGGTGGAGTTCAGGATCCTGAGGGCAGGGAGGAGGGTGAAAAGCAAGCTCAGGACCCCAGACTTCAGGTGAGCAGACTTCAGCCTCTTAAAAGATCTGCTTAGAAGAGTCCCATGGGATAAGATCCTGGAGGATAGAGGGGCTTGAGAAAGCCAATTAATACTCAAAAATCATGTCCTCCAAGCTCAAGAGATCCATTCCAATGAGCAAGGAGTCAGGCAAAAGTCCCAGGAGGCCTGTGTGGATGAACAGAGAACATCAATAATGTGGCTGATGGGGCAGAGGGTACCCTCAGCAAGTTTGCTGATGACACAAAACTAGGAGGAGTGGCTGATACACCAGAGGGTCGTGCTGCCACCCAGAGGGACCTCGACAGGCTGGACAAGTGGGCTGCTAAGAACGTGATGAAGTTCAGCAACCAGAAGTGCAAAGTCCTGCACCTGGGAAGGAACAACCCCACGCACTGGTGTATGCTGGGGCACCAAGCTGGGAAGCAGCTTGGTAGAAAAGGACCTATGGGTCCTGTGAACACCAAACTGATGATACACCAGCACCGTGCCTTTGCTGCAAGAGCAGGGCAATGGTATTCTGGGCTGCATTAGACAAGGTACTGCCAGCAGGGTGAGGGAGGTGATCCTTCCCCTCTACTCAGCACTGGTGAGGCCACACTCAGAGTGCTGTGTCCAGTTCCAGGCTCCTCAGTACCAGAGGGACATGGACATACTGGAGAGAGTCCAACAGAGGGCCACAAAGATCACGGAGGGCCTGGCACATCTCTCCTGTGAGGAAAGGCTCAGAGCTGGGACTGTTTAGCCTAGAGAAGGCTCAGGGGGGATCTTCTTCATGTATATAATGGCCTGAAGGGAGGGTCCAAAGAGAACAGAGCTAGACTCTTTCCAGTGGTGCCCAGTGACAGGACCAGAGGCTGTGGGCACAAACTGAAACACAGGAGGGTCCCTCTGAACATGAGGAAACACTTTTCCTCTCAGAGTGACGGAGCACTGGCACAGGTTGCTGAGGGAGGCTGTGAAGTCCCCATCCTTGGGGACACTCAGAAGTCACCTGGACACAGTCCTGGGCAGGTGGCTCCTGGTGGCCCTGCTTGAGCAGGAGGTTGGAGCAGATGACCTCCAGCAGTCCCTGCCAGCCTCAACCATTCTGTGATTCTGTGATTGTGGTGTCAAAATTGTAACTAAATCAAAACCTGTCTGCAAAATTCTTGATCCTAATGTATTTTTATATACTTCTTCTGTGCTCTTAAAACACATTTACCAGACATCGCATCTCCTTTAACTTTCCTTTATTGTTTTTGTGTTTTTCTACTTTTATTTGGAACTAAATGTTATGAGTCACTTGTAATAATTTCACTGCTGTAATAGTCAAATCTGTGAAACAGAATAAAAGTCTTGTAAAATAAAAAGCGTGTTTGGGTTGATCCTCTTTAAAGCCATCTGTCAAAGACCTGCTAATCATGCTTGGAAAAAGTAGGTGACAATACTGGTTGATTTCAGTAATATTTCACAATAGATGTTGATTTCCAGAGTAATCTATGGGCAACAATTCCCATCTGCACCAGCTCCCATAAACGGCTTCTTCACCATCTGAAATAAATAATCCCCATCTTTGGTATACGTTGTTTCTGGATTGAAGTAACAGAAGAAAAAGAGAGGAAAAAATTGGAGCCAGATTCTTCTCCATGTCCAGCCACTGAATTAGCAGCTTAGCCACCAGCGTGTCCTCTGTGACGCTGAGCAAGGTGACCATGCAGGGATCTTCACACCCCACTCCTGTCCTGAGTACCTGCTTAACAGCTCTCGCAGGAAGGGCTGGATGTGGCAGCAGCATCCTTTCTCCCAGCAGCCTTCCCTCTGGTAACCACAAAGCCGTGGCCCTTGGTGATGGAACATTTTGTTCATTCTTGTGACATTCTCTTGATAATTGGTTCAGTCAACAACTTGGGGAGATAAAGTTGCTTTGAGCAAGTTGTGGAGACAAAAAAATGGCTTTCTAAATTCATGCCTTTGTTATTCTCCAAGAGAAATAAGGTTGTCAGATGAGGACTTAAGCATTATCCTGGGGATAAAGATACTGGCTGGTAAGCTTGGCCTAGAGGAATGGTTATTGGTAAATAAACATCTCGGAAGTGAGTCATATTATCCAGGAGATTTGGATACCAGGAAGCTGGTTTAACTCAGAGGATTTTTAAAATGGATTAAGGGAATTCCATAAATAAAAATGTGCTCTTGGAGTAACACAAAACACTTTGCCTGGCAAAATTTAAGGCCCCCAAATAAATAGCATGGTTCTAGTTCCCTTTAGAAACGGATCCTTGGTGTTACATTAAATCTCAGCTCTTGTTTTCCTTTCCACACAAGTGAGTGAGAACAGTGCTGGTAAAGGCACGTACACTTCCAGAGCAGAGCTGCTGCTTCCCTGCGCTCCAGTGGCTGCATTGTATGAGGGAGCTTTTATAGTTGCCCAGCATGCCTGGTGGTGTAAAGCTCATGGATGTTTGCTTGCCAAGACACTCGTGGAGCTCAGCACCAGTCACGATGAAAGCTTTTTGCTGCAAACAGCCATGCTTGAAAATCTCCATTTCTGGAGACCACGGTTCTGCAAATACTTCCTCCACAGATACCCCAGTGGATTAATCACAGGCATCAAGTTAAGCACGGCTGTGTTTAGCAGGAGTAAAGATCTGTTCTGAGGATCAGCTCTGTTCCAAGGCCTGGCCCTCATCCATGACTGGGATTCTTCTGTCCTAAGGCAATGCAGGTAACAGAAATGTTTGCCCCGCTGGTGTCTTGAAATGCTTCTGCTCTTTCCTCACTCTTCTGCACACCTCGAGCCCTGGCTGGATGCCCTCAACTCTGGGAGCCCTGTGTGCTTTCACCTCTCCTGTCCTGCACCCATCCTGAATACTTCCTGCTAGGTGGGGCTGGTGGGACTTCTGTTCCTCCAGGTGGGAACCACTGTGTTTTCAGACTTTGAGTAGATAAGTAAATGGGGTGTTATGCTTGAACAGGAGGCTTGGTTTTAAATGTCTAATGGAAAGGCTCTGGAAAGATTTGAGTCTTTCCTGCCTCAGGCTCAGGCATGTGGGACACCAGTGGGAATTTTGTTGATTTATGGTGGGGTTTTTCTATCTTTGAGTCACCAGGACACCTGATCACCCTAGGTTATTTCCCATTTCCCCTGTTATACTCACTCAGGAGCCGTGATTCCCATGCTAATATTCACCACCAGAACACATGGCCCTGATACATGTCAGGAGGAATTTCCTGTAAATGAAGTTCTGATAATGTTGGGTTAGTGGTAGAGATGAAAACCAGTGACTATTGCTGGTAGAAGGGCTGGCTGTTGTCGCCTGGCCATACAAGGAGATAAGACAAAACTATCCAGAAAACAAATGCATCTTTTTGTAACCCACACTTCATTTTTTACGGCGTTATTAAATTCCCTTGGAAGGCTTTCAGCAGAATTGGTTATTGAATTCAAAAGCCTGGCAGTCATAGTATTTTTCCACATACATTTTGATCTGATCTATTTATCTGATTGTTTCAGATGTGATGTATCGAGTGCTGGCTCCCAGCGCTCGGCAGCTTCAAAGTTTCAGCAGTTACTTGCGATCACGTTTGAGTCTTTGGCTTCATTCCCCATGGAGCCTCAAACAGGTACTGTGCTGTAATTAGGAATCCTCTCAATCAAACCCCCCCTGCATCTTAAATGCTTTTGTTTAGTGAGAGCAGCGAGTGTCAGAACTGTAAGCGCCCCACCAGATTGGATTGCTTCCCACTGAATAGGAAAGGCCAGGGGGGGAGTTAGGGATGGGAGCCCGTGGGAATTCTGTAGGCATTAGCTCTTGCTCTTTAACTAAATGGTCTACTTTGAAATGTCTCAATCAATCATTTCACTCCGCAGGCTTTGCTGGCCATTCTTTTTCCAGGATGAACTGTGAAGCTTTGTCACAGCGCATCCCTGGTGCAGTTAACACACCTCTGGCCCCTTCGAAAAGCCCCATGTGAAACCAGGCTTGAGATACTCCATGATCCTCACTGTTTTCCAGAGGATTCAGGCCTCAGCCTGGTCGGGACTTGCTACTTCTGGGGGTTTCTGTTTCCAGGTGCTTTCTCTATTTGCTCAGATTTTAATGCTGCTTCCCATTACACCGCGATCACTTTGGCTCTGGAATGGGCCAGGGTTTCAGGCTATGGGAACAGGGCCATCCATTTAAAGGAGGATGGGGTTTCTCTGCTCTCCCAACGTGCTGCCCTGGAACATGGAGTTACTGCATGTACTCCGACATATGGAAAAGCCATCCCTCTACTGCAAAAAAAGTCGCTCCAAACTTTTCATCCCTCACTATTTTTGGTATTTTCAGCCAGACTCTCTCCCTGCTGGCAAAGGGGAATTCTGGGATAGTTTTTCCTGCTGGGGCAAGTTTTCCTGGTGGAAATCTTCCTTGTTATTTCTTTATCACGAGGATTTCCTTTGATACCAGTGTGCCTGAATTGGCACACAGCAGATGTCTGGATATTTAAAATTCTTCCTGAGCACTGTAATCTGTAATCTCGAGAACCAGCCACGTAGAGGCAGGAGTTGTTGGTTTTATTCTCCTTTGAGGAGGATCAGTTATCAGCAAATGCCCTGAATTATTTCACCTTTTGTCTTTCATTCTTTTTCCTATCAAACAATTCATCCGTTTGTCATCTTTATATGGTCACTGGTGACACTGGAAATGGTTCAGATGTAAAATGAGCCCCTCTGCTTCTCGTCTAAATGGTGTCATTTTGGCTCTGCCAGCCACCCTGTCAGGTCTCCTTCTCCATCTAGGTGTCTGCAGGCTTTGTCATCTCATATCACCTCCTGCTCTCGCTCATTTCCCCAACACCCAGGTACATTTATCCTCTTTCAAAGCTATCTCGTCCTGTTATGTTTTGTGCTCTAAAGGCAGTTTTTAGCTTATTTGAGGTAAGCAACAGCTCTCCACACCTCACTGCCCAACCTAATGAGTCTAGGAAATTTTAAAGCACATCTGCTTAAGGTGCTTGAGTGCTTAACTCATTCACACCAGTCTCTGCTCCCAGACTTTATTTTAATGCTCTGTTAACTCAGTTCCTCCCCATGGCCCAAGCACCAGTTCTTTGACTGATGGGGAGGTGGAGAGCAAAGAACCGTGGCAGTTTTGTCAATGTTTTCTTCTATGGTGGAGCTGGGAGAAGGAACCTTCTCCTTCCTCCCTCAGCCATGCAGATGTAACCACACTGATCTGAGTTACAAATAACCCAGCGTTTATTCTGTTGCTCAGCTCCCCAGTCTGGTCCAAGCATTGCCCAAGCGTGCACCATCACTGCAAGAGAAACATCAAGGGTTATGTGGGGATCTCTGGCAGAGAGAGGAGCAGTGCCCAAGCCCCAGCGTGGAGGCTGTGCCCGTGCCGTGTTCTGCAAGAAAATGCATGGTGTGATTTTTCTTATCTTGTCCAGGGAATTGCTCAGAACTCCACACACTCCCAGCCTGCTTTGCCTGGGATTTTCTGGCCTCTTCCTTCTCCTTTGATAGAGCTGCCACTGCTCTCTTAATGGCTTGGTCGTGCTCACCTCATCTCCAACCAAAATGATCTTTAAACCTAAAACAAAAATTAGGCAGGCTTAGGAAACAGCAGAAGCTTCAAAGGATTAAATGCTAAACGGTTCCTGCTGCCCTTAGAGAGATCATTCTGCACCGTTAGCCCTGCAGCAGCAGAAAATGGTACTAAATCTTCCCCAGCAAGCAGGGGATTTCGGTGGCGGTGCTGGGTTGCGTGTGAAGAGGAGCAAGAGGCTGATTTACGAGGGAAGATTAAAATGACTGAATATCTCTCTGTTGGCCAAGCCACTGCTGGGGGAGCAACCTGACGATGGTGCGGGAGAACCTGAAGGGCACAAAGAACACAGGGGGAGGGTGGGGGATTTTCGGGGTGTTGTGGAAATGATTCAAAACGTGGGGTGCTGCACTCAGGGACCCAGAAACCCGGGGTGCAGGGGGCTTGAGGCTCCGTGATGGCCAGAGGAGCACCATGGCTGCGTCCTGCGAGCCTGGGGCTGAGCCCTCAGTGAAATCACTGCAAGAAAACCAGGAATGCGTGGGTTTTTCTAAAAAATAGACATTTTGGTGAGCTGAAACCATGCAGTGGGTTTTCCTCCGGCCTGCGTGAGGGTCTCGGTGGGCCCGGAGCGGGGGAGAGGCCTTGTCCGGCCCCTCTCTCCCTCCCACTCCCTGCTCCGGGCCCCGAGGGGAGGACGCCGGCTCCTTCCCGGCCCCAGCCCAGG
>VZRW01003508.1:242351-257688 GCA_013398125.1 Aegotheles bennettii
AGATGTGGTGGCCATGGTGAGGCTGAGGGGACCGTCAGGCATCGGTGGCCTTCAGAGCTGAGGTGGCCACCACTGGGCTAAAGCGACCATCAGGCATCAGTGGCCATCAGGGCTCAGGTGGCCACTGCTGGGCTGAAGGGGCCACCACACATCAGTGGCCACTGGCATTGAGGTGGCCACTGGAGTTGAAGTGGCCACTGTGGTTGCAGAGACCACTGCTGGGCTGAGGGAATCACCAGGCATTGGTGACCATCAAGGTTGGGGTCGCCACTGGAGATGTGGTGGCCATCAGGGTTGGTGTGGCCACTGGAGATTTGGTGGCCATGGTGAGGCTGAGGGGACCGCCAGGCATCAGTGGCCTTCAGAGCTGAGGTGGCCACCACTGGTCTAAAGCGACCATCAGGCATTGGTGGCCATCGGGGCTCAGGTGGCCACTGGGGCTGAGGTGACTGGCAGGAGCAGTGGCCACAGGGGTTAAGGTCGCCGCTGCTGGGCTGAAGGGACCACCACACATTGGTGGCCACTGGAGTGGCCACTGTGATTGCGGGGGCCACTGCTGGGCTAAAGGAACCACCAGGCATTGGTGGCCATCAGGGTTGGGGTGGCCACTGGAGATGTGGTGGCCATGGCGAGGCTGAGGGGACTGTCAGGCATTGGTGGCCACCATGGATTGGTGGCCAGACCTCAGCCTGGCATTGGCCACCCTGGAGGTTGGCTGAGGTTTTGCAGAGCTGTGGTGGCCACCAGGCTTGTGGTGGCCACAGGGGTTATGGTGGCCACCAGCAGGCTGAACCAACCCCAGAGCCGTGGTGGGTTTTCTCATACAGATCTTGTGTGCCCTGAGCTGCTCTGGCTGTAGAAGCAGCAAAAGAATGGAGGATGTGAGCTGAAAAACAGGAAGGGTTTTTTAGGGGTTTTGTGGGCTTTTAAAATAAATGCAGTGGATTGACATTGGGTTTGATTGTAATCTGTGTAATTCCAGTGGCTCTGCGTGCTCAGAGGGAGCAGGTCTTTGCTGAAGATCACACTCCCCTGGCTCCTGGCTTCGGCGTGCACCCTTGAACATCTAAAAAGGTTCACAAAAAAGAGCAGATTTCCTGTTCTGGGTATTTTTGTAGTAAAAAGACAAGTGTTTTTAAAAGACGCCTCTTTGCTTTGCCTCTTCTTGCATTGCAAAAAAAAAGGGGGAAATGGCTCAAAGCAGTTAATTGGAAGAATCTTCTGAGAGGAACAGAAGGGTCAGGACAGACCTTCACAGGCTGAGAGGACCTGTGACACTACACCAGGTCTCCTGGAGGTTTTGCTGTCCCTGGAGGACAGGCCGTGCCTGGACACTGCTGGAGAGGACAGCAAAGTGTGAACAGCCCGAGGCTTTTATTTTTCCTTCATCTTGCTTAAAACATATGTCTTGTCTCTTCCCCTGGAAATGTTTATTTATTTAGACAACCCACAAGCAGGTGGGAGAAGAAAACTCCTGGTGAAAACCACAACTTTTCTCCTCTACAGAAAGGCTGAAAAAGCTCAGTCTTGCTCCTCTCTGGTGCAAACAGGGAAACTTTTTATTTCTTATAATCCCAGATTGGGAAGAAAAAGGAAAAAAAAACACAAGCTCTGGGGAGCGCTTTGTGATGTGAATGTTGGCAGAAAGCAAAAGGCTGAGCCCTGACACCTCTTGCCCATTTTAAACATCATTTTTGTCGCTGTGGAAGTGCAGGCTGAGGGGGTGGGAACGTGCTCTCGATTCCTGTCTGTAAATTGATTTTTGGATGCTGACATCCAACAGCGAGCACCCACGATCCCCTTGGAGTTCTTAGTTCTTAGTCTGCAGTCAGAGATGTTCTGCTGTGTGCCTGGGGTGTAACTGGTTCTCTTTCTGCCTCCAGCCCCGTTGAGTAAATGATCATGACTCTTTCCTAATACCACAGCAGCAGGCAGTCTGAGCAACTAAAAACTTTGCTGCTCGTTTGCCTCCCATCCCTTGAGGTCCGTGCCTGTGAAGTGCAGAAGGAAGAGAGGCTCTAAAAGATTCATCAGCAGGGAATGGTTGCGGAGAGGACCGGGAAATGGACCATCCCTTCAGAGCTCAGTACACATCCAGGACAGCCTCTGCAGAGGTGGAGGAATTGTGTGCTCCCTGCATGCTCCCATACGAGGTTAATGCATTACAAGCAAGATCTAGAGCTGAGAAGGGCACTGGAGCCTGACCTGAGGCTTCATGATGAGACCCTGGCCATCAGGGAACAGGGCAGTTGCTCAGGAGAATGATGTTATCTATTTAAGAGCCAAGGACATGCATCCCCATTCATTTGGGGAGCAAAGGCACAGTTTTGGCCTCGGGAACACGGACAGTCCAGAGTGGATCGTTCCTGAGTGTGGCTAAGCCACCACCTTGTTCATCCATTCCTGTAGTGCTCCCCTCCTTGTCTTCCCTCAGCCATCCATGTCCCTGGTTTGTATTCCAGGGTCTTTATTCCTGCCTGCCTCAGTCCTGAAGCTGCCCTGGAAGGCTCTTAAGTGCTTTTGTTGCTGCAGTTGACAGAAGCAAAGCCTTGCCTTCCAGGCTGCGTTAGTGCTGCTTCAGGCTGGCAGGCAACAGATGGAAAATAAACTAGTCGGGGAGCTCAGGGGATGGTAACGGTGCTGGAAGCAATGGAGAATTAACACAGCTAAAGAGCAGAATACAGAGTATTTATCCTTGCAGCTTTAGGCTTTTACGGGGGTGGCAGGGGAAGCTGCCCCAGCTGATGGGTCACCAGGGACGTGCTGCAGGCTGCTGGCTTGTCTGACTTGCTCTGTGTCTCTGCCTCTCACCAACGTGGAGCTCTCCTGTTCTGCCTACAAGTTGTCCCTTTCCCTTCAGCGCAGAGCGCTGCGGAGTGGAAATGACTGGAAGCATCTGGAGCCTTTCCAGGGCTACTCCAAGGAGGACGTTGCCTTTCAGTGGTGGTTTCCACCGATGAGCTCCGTGTGGGCTTTGCAGAGGGAGAACCAGAGGCACAGGGATTTGATTGTAATCTGGGCGGGCTGGGATCTTCCAGAAGTTTCTGGAGAAGGCGATGGGATTTGTGGCTCCCCGATGCATGGGCGGGCAGCGCTCTGGGTGGAGCAAGGGGCTGGAATGCTGGGTCTTGTCCTGAGGCTGGAGGCCTGGAGAGGAACCTGAGGAGAGCAGGGTGCAGATCTCAGTACCAGTGTAAATTAAGTTGCTTTCTGCAGAGTTACAAGGGCTCGGTTAATTTCCTTTGTGTTTTTGTGGGTAGTCCTGTATTTGACTGCCTTTGTTTCACCGTGGTCAGTTGATTGCAGAAATCCCCATCTTCAGGTGCTCTGAATATCCACAGGTTCAGGACTATCTGGAAAAAGTTGGAAATTTTTCCGACAGAAGACTTTGAGGCTGACTCTGAGCAAATGATTCCGTTTTAATTACTCAGCCAGATGTAGTTTTAATATGCTCATGCCAACAGTTCCTGGACACCAATCCCTATTGTAAATAGCACAGAATCCTGCCAAGTGGCGTTAATCTTTCCATTTGTGTGCTGGAAGGGATGCAAATTAACTCCGGAGCTGAGAGGGGCTGGAGTGGATTTCTGCAGGAGGTTGGAGTGAAATCTCACTTGTTTCTTCTTCCCGACCTAGGAGCTGGCACTGAAGTCCTTGGGAAGTGAGGGGCTGTTTCTCTTTTCTTCTCTGGACACAAACAAGGATCTGTACCTCAGTCCAGAAGAGTTCAAGCCGATAGCTGAGAAGCTGACGGGTGCGTATCTGCCTGCATGGCAGAGCTCTCTCTGCACAGACCAAGAAAAGCCCAAGATGATGCACTCCACAGCTTTTATTCATGTCTTTATTTTTCTCTGGGTGCTGTTTTGGGTCTTATTTAGATGAGGAGAGGCTGCTAAGCTTTGCACGGTTTAGAAAAGGCCTAAGCACTAGACATGAATTTCATAAAGTGGAGTTTTTATACGATGGAAGATCCCATTGCTGGACTAGCAAAGCACATAAGTTACTTTGTCTAGAGCTTAAAGGGGATTTGGGATGGGTGAGTGAAACAAATACAGCTCAGCCCAGGCTAGGCCAGAACTATCAGTTGCAATGCTTTGTTCACACGCTGCAGTGGTCTCTCTCAGATAGCAATTGTGAGAGGTCATGGCTGGAGACACCATGGGCGTGTGGCAAATGTCTCTTGGTGTTGACAATGTACAGGAGGGCTTGCAGTCCAGTCAAAGCACAGACATTGTTTGCTCGTGCTGTAATGGATTGGCTGAAGGACATGTTGTGATCCCACCATGGTGAAATGAGACTGCTTTACTGGGGTTCAGAGTCATCCACTTAAAGGAGGGCTCCTCTTTAATTCATGCAACCAAAGCTGGTCTCTGGGGTGGGTCTGAGTTCTGCAGAGTGGGGACAGCTCAGAAACTCCCCAAGCTCCTGGATTTGCCACGATAAATGTGTAATCACTTCACAATTGCTTCAAAGGAGAGGGAGGGGAAACAGCTGCTAAAATCCCTGTCCCTTTGTCTAGGGGTTGCTCCCATCTCAGAATTTGAAGAGGAGGAGACGCCTGATCCAAGCAGGGAGACGTTGTCCATTGTGGCTAAATTCCAGCCTTTGGTCATGGAGACGATGACGAAGAGCAAAGATGGTTTCTTGGGGGTAGGTATCACACAAGATGTGTACAGCCAGAAATCCGGTATAAACACATCCTAGGGGCTGGCAGCATCACCAGGAGTACATCCTGGCACGTTAGGAGGAGGACATGGTCTTGCTCGAGCCTGTGGGATTTGCTTTGGTGAGCAAGCTCACTGCTCTCTGCAGTGTTTTGTTGTTTTCGGTGCACTCAGCAGCACTGTGCCCTGGTTAATAATGCCCTTCCTGGGAATCCTGAAGCAGATGTTAGGGATGGCTTTCCTGGAGCTAAATCCAAAAGCAGCACTATTATGTGTCATGTTCCCCTCTCTCCCATTTCCTATTGTTCACGTGACTGATTGCTGACAGAACTATTTGGTGGTGTTTGGGGTGATAGGAAGAATTTAAAACGTGGTATATTTTTTCCCCTTTCTCCAAAGCCTGCTTACTGCACCTCTGAAGAGGCCAGTCCAGGCTCTGATGGTGTCTTCTGTTCACAGATCTCGCACGTTTCTCTGTCTGGGCTGAGGAATTGGACTGCCCCAGCAGCCCCTATGAGTGTGATGCTGGCCAGGCAGTTTAAAGCCTTTCTTCCTCCAAAGAACAAACTGGAACTTGGCGATCCATGGTGGATAATTCCTAGCGAATTGAACATCTTCACTGGGTATCTTTCCAACAACAGATTTTACCCTCCGCCTCCCAAGGGCAAAGAGGTGAGATGTGAAACTCAATTCCTGTATACCTGAGAGGTGGTTTGTGTAAATGTTCTGCCTCGTATCCCAGATGAGCCACAGGAGGCCCTAGAGAGGACACGGCTGTTGCATGGTGTCTCCCTGGACTTTCTAAGGGGAGCAAAAATGGAGCAGAGCTTTCAAAATTGAAGGTAAAAGCTCTGGGTGTGTGTCCTGGCCAGATGAGGCTGATTCGAGTAACTTCATCTCTCTTCATTTAAGTGTTTTCATTTTTAGACTGCTCTTTCCCGGGCAGGCAGGGGAGAGGGCTATTCAGAAAGCACTTGTGTGAAGTGGTCACACCTGGTGGAACAGTTGCCAGACGTGTGGGTGGCTCTCTCCCAGTGTGCCTGGGTAGGTGTTGGTGATCACATTGTTGATGCACCTCCACAGCCTGGTGTGTTTATCGATTCCATACCCACTCTTTCAAAGTCTTCAGTGGTACCAGTGGAGGCAGCCTCACAGGTTAATTTGCCGTCCTTGGACATTCAGCTGACTGGGATGATGGAAACTTGCAAACAATGGGAATAGCATAAAAAGCATGAAAGGTGGATTTACTTTTAAAAGCAGTCTCTAGCTTTGTCTCCTTGTTTCGTGGTTAGGTAGCTCTCTGAGCTAATGTTTAAGTCGTGGCAGTTCTCTTGCCTTCCCGATCTGGTTGGGAGTTACCTTGGAGCTGTGGCTGACCTGCAGTGGGAGGAAACTCTTCTTATTTTTGCTCTCTTACAACTCTTTCCCTAGGTCATCATCCACAGGCTCCTGAGCATGTTCCACCCACGCCCCTTCGTCAAAACCCGCTTTGCTCCCCAGGGAGCTGTGGCCTGCATCCAAGCCATCAGCACCTTCTACTACACCATAGTGTTCAGGTAAGGCCACGGGCCGAGGGTGTTAGAGGAGGGCTTGGGGGCACTTCTGAACTCCTTCCACATCTCAGGGGAGTGGCTGCAGCTGCTGTGATCCTGAGGCAGAATGTGTGTCAGTGCATGTACAGTCGTGTTCCCAAGAGAGAGCAGATACATCCTGGCTGGGAGGGAGGTGAAGCAGCTCGAGGAGGAGTGTGGATCACAGCCAGCTCTTGCCCGGGGGTGGTGCTGGTGTCACCAAGGCCCTGGTGAGGCAGGGACTGTTGCCCAGGTGCAGGATAGCAGCCATTCTCCATCACCCTTGGTTTGGAGTGGCAATAAATGTGTTAATCGGGTGTGGAGTGCCTCTCCAAGGGGGAGAGCCTGGGGAATTGGTCTCTTGCTTTCCTGGGAGTGTTACATGCAGCATTTGTGTGCCTGACCAAGCTGGAAGGGCAACTGAGCAGGCGTTAGCCTGTTCTGTGTTTCAAGGAATGATAATGCAATTCATCCTTCCTGGATGGACACTCCAAGAGGCATCGATACTGGAGATGATCCTGACCCAGGGGATCTGCTCCAGTCCTTGACCCTCTTCATTGCGAGACATGAAAAGCTTTTTGAACTGAACCTCTGCCCCAATTTAGCTTTGTAATTTCTGGTGCCTGGAGATAACTTCTCCCTGCTGTCATCTGCAGCGCACGATCCATTCTCTCCTCCCGGCGCTGCAGCTGATGGCTCCTTTCTCATTTCAGGATCCATGCTGAGTTCCAGCTGAACGAGCCACCAGACTTCCCATTCTGGTTTTCCCCAGGCCAGTTCACAGGTCACATCATCCTCTCCAAGGATTCCTCCCATGTCCGAGAGTTTAAACTCTTTGTCCCTAACAACAGGTACAGCTGTTCCTCTCTCTTCTTGGGTCCTGAGCAGACTTGGGGATTGTTATAAATGAGGCCCAGTGGAACCCAGGGGCTCTGGGATCCTGTCCTGTGCAGGACTGGGAGCTGGGCATGGGAGGAGACTGGTGGGCTCTATTTTAAGAAGATATGAGTGTGGTGACAGCCCTGTCCCTTGTGGTGGATGTCCTTGCACAACCTGGCATCAACTGAGAGTCCAAGCCTGTGCTGTCCTGTGTCCAACCACTTGAAGAGGGAGGTACCTGCATGCACATGGTCAGACAGACAGGAATGGGGAATTGAAATTGTCCTGATGTTGCCCAAGAGACAGGCATCAGCCTCTTCATCAGTAGCACTGCTGCAAGCACTGCTCCTCTCACCCTGTCCTGCAGTCCCTGGCCGTGGCAGGGACTTTTACACATGTCAGATACCTGTTGCAAGCTGCAGAAGGCTCCTCAGGTTGTCTGTGATGGATGAGCTCATGCTCTTCAGCCAAGTCCCTGGAAAATCCAAGTGAACTGAGCTCTGCAGTTGCCTGTAAAATTGGCAAATGCATCTCCAGTTGTCACTGAGCATCCCTGACCCATTTCAGGGCCTGATTCTCTCACCAGCAACTGTCCCTTGGTCCTTGGAGGATGGGGAGAGACAGGCAGGGTGTGGAGAGGCAGCCCCTGGCAATCCCAGTGCCTGGCTCAGAGCAGTGAGGTTCAGCAGAGCCTGATGCTCTTGCTTCAACATATTTTTTGCTTGGTGTTTCCCAGGTTAAGGTTTTGTGTGCATAGCTTCACTCTAGCTCATTCCTGTTCTCTGGCAAGCAGCTGAAAGCATTTCAGGGCAAAGAAGCTTCAAATCTCCTTGCCTGTGACGGCTGGAGTGAAAATTCTATTATAACATTACCCTGGCGACTCGATCCCTATGGCTCTGTCAGCACATTTGTTACAGCAAGCAGACATTTACGGCTCTGCCAGCAGCTCCTTACAAAAGCCTTTTGCTTCCAAGAAACACTTCAGCAGGATCAGAACATGCAAGTTAAGTGCTGGGAAGGAAGGAGGAGCAAAGGCACCTCTCTCTTCCTTACTTTGACACTACTCAGAGGTGTGAGTACGTGTGCCCAGTGTGTGGTGGGTGCCAGGGCCCTGATCCAGCAGATCTTGTGCAGGGAACAGGGTAATCTCCAAGGAACCAGAGACTCTGGGCTTCAGTGCTGATGCTACAAAGAGGAGCATTTGATGTTCTTACTCGTTTGAGTTTTCCCACATGCAGCTTTAGCCTTGGATGACTCTGAACATCCCGGCTTCGCCTTGCAGGTCTCTGAACGTGGATATGGAGTGGCTGTACGGGGCGAGTGAAAGCAGCAACATGGAAGTGGACATTGGGTACCTGCCTCAGGTCTGTGGTCACTCTCAGTCCTCTGTGTGCAAGCAGCATCTTAGCAGAGAATTCTGCTCCCGTGCCCCTAAGCTGTGTAACCTCAGCTGTCCCTGTTCTTTAGAGCTTTCTCTTGAACGTTTCAATATAGCAATATAATCTCTGTTGATCTCTGTATGTCCTCTGCTGCTTGGTGGCTCCCTATTGCCAGTTTTTGTGATATTTCATTTTTTCCCCTCTGTGTGGGTTGAATCCTAAACTCCTGGAGTCGTGTGGCTTTTTCCATTTTTAAAAAGTTGTCTGACAGGCAGGGGGGAAAATTAGGAGCTGAACCCAGGCCCTGAGCCCGGCAGGGTGTATGAACAACAGTGTGTCTGAATTTAGAAACTGCATGAGGTTATTCCTCTATTTTGTGGTAATCTTAGCTCTTGGGACAGGAAACATAAGTCAGGATTTTGAATGCCTGAATTTAACAGTCCCATTTTCTCCTAAACTAGATCCATGTTTCTTCTTAATTGTCAGAAGTCAGGAAAAGAGGCTTACAAAATAATTTCAGCTTTCCCTGTTGCACCCTCTTGTGGCTGGCCACGGGGTGTGCTGATGATCTGAGGAAGAGCTTCAAACCAGCCTTGCAGATCCCAATGGTTTGAAGGATCTGGTGTCCCACAGTCAAAAATCTTCACGGGAAAGGTGGGAACATGGAGTGAACAAGTTCCCCTGCATTTCCAGTCTAGTGAGCATGGCCAGACAGCAACTGAAGAAAGTGCAGTTGGTTTCCTGCTATTGCCCAATAAAACACATCTGCAACTGGTAAAGGGCAGCTCCAGGAGACAGCAGATCAAGCTGTATCTTCACTGAAAGCTGCAGTCTCATTTTGCATTATCCTGTCCTGGGGTACAGAAAAACCAGGGGTGGAATCTCTGCAGTGTCCAACTCGGCCTGTTCTCCTGCAGATGGAGCTGGAATCGACAGGGCCTTCGATCCCCTCCGTGATCCATGATGAGAATGGAAATGTGATTGACAGCAGGGATCCCTCAGGGGAACCCATCCAGTTTGTGTTTGAAGAGATAACTTGGCAGCAGGAAATCCCCTGGGAAGAGGCAGCCCAGAAGCTGGAAGTGGCCATGTATCCATTTAAGAAGGTAAGGAAGGGGCTGGGCTCTTCCTTGGCGTGTTTATTTGGGGCAGGTGATCTTCACTGAGATGTCCAGTCACCTGGAGAACCAGCAGAAGCCATCACCCACAGCCTGATCAGCATTCAGAGTAGCGTGAGGGTCTCCCAGCTCAGCGTGTGTGGCGTGGTAGACTCCCAGCTTCCAGAGGAGGGAGCACAGCAGCTCGGAAAGGCCGTTTGGGATCACACAGCAGCACGGGCAGGAGCAAAGCCTGGCTGCCATGGGTTCTGGGCTTGTATTGTAAATGTAGGCTCATCCTTCCTCCCTCTTATCAGTAGCTGCTGACACAATTGCTGAGTGGAGCAGGTAATTGCGCTGCTTACAAATGGTTTTCCTCTGGTGTTAGTCCTGCAGTGTTCAGCTACCTTTGGACCAAGCTTTCCTTATCAGCAGGAAACACACGATCCTCCCATGCCTCCGCATCCCGCAGTGAGACACAAATTTATAGCATTGGGTGACCCAAACTATTTAACATGCCAGTAGCCTGTGGAGCAGATGGCCACTGCCTGTCACTGCTTCCTTGGCTGAAGGGACGCGTTTTGATGGCTGCCTCCTTGTGCCTGAGCTTACAAATGTCCCCTTTGAGCTGCCAAGATGTTAATAAAGTTCCCTTCATTTGAGCAATTGGAATAATCTCAGTGCAGGGCCCCTCAAAGCCAGTTTTTAGGTGGTTTCGGTGAGATTTTGTAATAAATATCTCAGGCTGCTGAGATATGTTTGCAGGCATCAGAGATGTTCTGTGCCCTGTGTAAAGAGGGGGCTCTGTGAGTGCCAGTAACAGCCCACATGCTGTGAGGGGCTCACTTCAGTCCCACTGGGAGATGAAGTTGTCCCTGGGGATTGCACCCGAGTTGTCATTTGATTTATTCTGCAGGATCTACTGCAGATCAAATTCCATGTCACCTGTGGGATGTGGCAGGTCTGGTTCCTTCACACCCTGCTTGTATTTGAGGTGGGCTGCTCTGTGTCTTGTTTCTCAAGTCATCTCTCTGCCTCCAGGTCTCCTATCTTCCCTTCACACAAGCTTTTGAGAGAGCAAAAGCAGAAAAGAAGCTGGTGCATTCGATTCTGCTGTGGGGTGCCCTGGATGACCAGTCCTGCTGAGGTGAGGACATTCCCAGTGTGGCTGGGGGAATGGTGGGTCAGGGAGCTGGTCTCTCCAGCATGTAGGAGCTCTGCTCGGCATGAACAGCAAGAGGCACTTGGGGTGGATCTGCAGGGCCTGATCCGTTCCTAAATGCACCACACCAGTCAGCCTCCTTGGCAAGCTGGTTCTGGTCCTTCTGTGTCCTTGCATGTGGCTGGAGTTGGCTCTGGTGAGTCTTCCCTGCCAGCAGCACATGCAGGAGACAATAAGCTGTGGGAAAATGCCAATAAAGGAGAAAAAAGACAATGGGCCAGGCTGGGGGGAGCCTGAGCCACCTGCGCCAGCAACCAGAGTGGTGGCATCACAGTGGCATCAAACATGGGGCAGTCAGCTCAGGACACACAGCAAACCAGTGTCTGCCTCTCTCTGTGCCAGGTTCAGGGCGAACTCTCCGGGAGACCGTCCTGGAAAGTTCGCCCATCCTCGCCCTGCTGAACGAGAGCTTCATCAGCAGCTGGTCACTGGTGAAGGAGCTGGAGGAGCTGCAGGTGAGTGTCACAGCCACATCGTTGTGTTCAGTGCTGGTGGATGCAGGTGGTGCTTGGCACTGGGTGCTGGCAGGAGTGGGGAGCCCACACCTGTTCCAGTGGGGGATTTCAGTTCCAAGCGCTCCGTGTCCGAGTGATTGTAGGGGCCAAGCAAAACCAGCTGGAGGCAGGCTGAGAAAATGGCACAATGAACCCCTTTGCTGTTGTGGTGCCAGGTTTAAAACCAGACTCTTCACTGCCCTGCCCAAGGCCATCTGTGCCACCAACAAACTGAGTCTCTGTAACCCAGGGAGCAACCTGGGTTGGCTCAGCACTGAGTTTTGACAGCACGTTTCCCCATGTAGGAGCCTGTCTCTGGGCCTGTTCTCTCACCTGGGGTCAGTCACAGAGCTGGAGACTCTGGGAGAAGCTGGGATCAGACTGTTGGTGTGCCTGGGAACTGCCAGGGATGGGGTGATTTTATTGTCTGTGAGAGGGAGACTGATGGAAGGGGAACAGTAAAGCAGATCATGAGGATGGAAGCAGTTAGCACCATGCTGCAAAGCAGCTCTCCAGTCCCTCCCTTCTGAATTCAGTGTGCTCCTTCTGTGCCATTCTGCTCATTTTGGTGTGTGCAACCATGTTTCTTTGGGGTCTGCTTACAGACCAACAGAGAGAATGAGTTCTACAGCAAGCTGGCTGACCTGCACCTGGAGAAATACAACTTCCCCGTCGAGATGATCATCTGCCTCCCCAACGGCACGGTGGTACGTTCGTTACCCCTTCAGCTGGGCTTCACTCTTCCCATTAGAACGGGTTCTCTTGAGGTTCCTCTGCAGACCCTGAAGCCATTGTCAGCTGCCCCAGCCATTCCCTGGCTCCTCGAGCCTTTGTGGGGCCATAGTCCCTCAGGCACTCAGGGGTGCTGTGGCAGGCAGACAGTCTTGTCACCTGTGTCCTGGATAGAGGCCAAGGCAGTGGATGGGGAATTGCTCTGGCCCTTAAAATCTCTCCTCATCTGTTTTCTTTCCCAGGTCCACCATATCAATGCCAACTACTTCCTGGACATTACTTCTATGAAGCCTGAGGATGTTGAAAGCAGCATCTTTAGCTTCTCAACTAATTTTGAAGACCCTTCTACTGCAACTTACCTCCAGTTCTTAAAGGAAGGACTGCAAAGAGCAAAGCCATACCTGCAGACCTAAAAACAAAGGCACCTGAATGCCCCACAGAGATAGCCAAAGACTTCAGAGATCTCTTTTGATTACAGCAATTCTTCCTCGTTTCATGGCAGACCTTGATGTGAAGATGCAGCCAGTCCCTAGACTGGGGGCTTCGCTCTGGATGTTGGTTTGAGGTTGAGTTTCAACCAGTTTACATAACTCCCCCTTTTGAGTTCAGGCAGATTTTTACAGGATTGAAAGTACTTGAATCTCTGAATGTTTTCAGTGCATCCACCTTGCTCACCCTCACGGTTTTCCATCTCCTGTTGGGACTCTCTGGTGGAACTGGTGTCACAGCTGTACCGAGCTCACCCAGAAGCCCTTGATCTCAAGGCCTGGGCTGTGTGTTGAATCATGGGGAACAGCTTTGTGGCCAAACACTCGTGGGGAACAGGTCCTGGTCGCTGCTGCCCCCCCACACCTCCTCACCAGCTCTTCACAACGGCATTTATTGACAGAAGTGGCAACTGGTGCATAATGGGACTGTAGCTGGTGCAGACATGAATGAAGGAGGTTGGAACTGGAGGCTTGAGCTCTGGTGTGGCCTCCTCCCAGCACCCTGTGGGACCTGCTGGGACAGCAGTCTCACTTATTCAGGTTCTTTGCATCTGAGGAAGGTGCTGAGGTTGACACAATGGAGTGATGAAGGGAAACCAGGGCATTAGAGGTATGGTGCAGCTCAGAGACATCAGTCATAGGTTAATGAGGGGATTAGGGGCCAGAGCCCCTGTTAGCTCCACCAGTGCAGGCTCTGGGATACAGCAGTGAGCAGAGCCTCCACCCTATTCAGCCCAGGGCTGCTCCCACCCCACTGGCTTTGGGAGCTTTGTTCTCCCAGTGTCTCCTCAGAGCTGGTGAAATGCTCTGTCCATATTTGCTTTGAGCTTCCAAGTCAGGGTGAAGGATGAACCATGATGAGGTTCCCTTCAGGAATGGGAGGTTCAGCGTTGCCCCGAGAGCATTAACTGGTTGAGAACTGAGCAGTTCTAAAAGCCAGCAGCACTCAAGAAATTTTCAGATGCTTCCAAAGAAATTGCTGGGACAGAATGGAATGGAACCACCCTGAGCAGTTGCTGCTACTCTGTACCAATGCCTGGCTACAGAGTGAGTGTGATTTGGGGAAGAAAAGGTTAAATGAAACAGGTTTTAAAGCGTATTTCTGTAGACAGGTGAGGAGACAAAGCATCTTCAATAGATGGCTGCAGACAGCCATGGCTGTTGATGCTTTTTCTGCTCTCTGAAGCACAATTTTTTTGGACCAAGTCAAACAAAGGGAAAAGCCTTTTTTTTTTCTTTTATGGGATATTTTCATTCCTGGACCCCAGGACATGGGAGGAACCTGAGGGTAGCCATCACCCTGTCCCCACCCTGCCCCAGCCCTCCTGTCTGTATCCCTGGCTGGTGACTGAGCTTAGATGGACCTCTGGGCTGAGCCAGTGTAGCTTCACTAATTGCTCTAGTGAGATTAATTACCCGTGGGACGTTTCTCAGTATCAGCTCTATAACTATGCATTAGCTGTGCACTTTCTCACACTCTGGGGGCCTGCAGTCATGACAGGCTTCGATCTGGCAGCTCTGGAAAGTGCCAAAGCCTCCAGGCAGGGTTGCAGACCGAGGTCCTGTCCCACCAGAGGTGTTGGAGACCGAGCTTCTGTCCCACCAGCGGTCTCATCCCTTCTGGGGACTTTGGTCTCATCCCTTTGGGGGGCTTCAGCCCAGGCAGAGAGCAGCAGAGGGGACCGACAGCTGCAGTGTGGATCTGCCCTTCTGGCTCTCACCAAGCTTCACAGGAGGTGTTTTTGCTGCACCTTTCCCCGAGTCCTACAGCCAGAGGCTTCAGATTTTGAAGCAGTGTCAGTTGTGCTCGGGGGGAGAGTTCATTCCATTTTCTGCTCATTTCCACCAGTTTTGCAGCAGAAGGGGCCAGAGAGGGCAGTGGCTGAGCAGGCAGGGATTGCTTCTTGTCTTTCAAGGCCAGGGGAGCTCCTCCACCCCATGCTGTGCCACAGACACGGAGCTCCCTTGCAGTGATGGTGCCTGCCATAGTCCCCTGCATAAGCAGGGTCTGTGCCTAAGCCTGTGGTGGGCCTGGGTTCACACGAAGCCGTGGAGATCCCTCAAAGCGTCTTGTTTTTCCTTTCATGAACCACTGGGCTCTTGCAGCCCTGCCTGGAGCCGAGCTCAGGGTGAAGGGAGTGCCTGAACACTGTCAGGAGGAGCCCACACAGCCACCCCCAGGCTGGAGCAGCCTGGGGGACCTGGAGGGGTCTCAACTGTGCCTCCCAGTTCACTGCAAAGCCGCAGTGATTGATCTGCCATGGGTGGGCTCCAGACAGGAGCTGCTGCCTGAGGCTTTTATTAATAGTGCCAAGATTTTTGTCTTCTATTTGTAAACTCATTAGGTTTTGTGGATGGGGTTTGTGAGGCCTCCAGGGGAAGGAGGTGCTGCTTTCCCCCCCTCCCCTGTGCTTTGTGACGCTCTGGCCTGAAACCCATAGCGGGGTCAGAGCTGATGTCTGCCAGGGAGGGGCTGGGGGGATCGGTGCCTCTTGGTGTGAGGGGCCCTCGGGCTGTAACTGGACTTGTTAAACCCATCCCACCACCCTTGGCCTCCTGCAGTTCTTGATGGGGGGCACAGGGCCGGATCTGGGGGAGTGGGGAGGTGGGGAAAGGGATGGTGGGAATGGCTCCGTCCCTCACCTGGAGGAGGGTCCCTGTCCACCTGGAGAGGAGGCTCCGGGGAGACCTCAGAGCACCTCCCAGTGCCTGAAGGGGCTCCAGGGAAGCTGGAGAGGGACTGGTGCCAAGGGCAAGGAGTGGTTTGGGTATGACCATGGTGATGGTCGAGCTGCTGCCTGGTCCCTGCAC
>VZRW01003508.1:313479-326153 GCA_013398125.1 Aegotheles bennettii
GGGGGTGGCACACGGGGGGGTGGGGGGGGGCACGGACACGTTTTCTGCTGTTTTGAACCCAATGTGCCCGTGCCCGAGGAACGCAACCGATCTCCCCCTCAGGACTGATCCCTCCCTTGGCTGCTGGCGAGGTGTCAGGCCCTGCTCTGCCCCCTGCCTGGGAAGGGCCCTTTGCCCATCAGGCCCGAGCTCAGGGTCTGATCCTGACCCACTCCTCACAGCTCCAAGGTGTCCCCACGAGTTCCACGGGGATGAGTTTCTTGGGCACATCACATTGTGGTTCAAAGCGTTCCTGTGTGCAGCACAGAGCTTGGAAAGGTTGAGATGCCTGTGTGGTATTGCCATGAGACTGATGATACCTTTTTCTCTCTCTTTTTCCTTTTTTATTTTCTTTTTTCTAAAAAGAAGTACCTAAACCAGTGGAAATACTCGAAAGCTTCCTCCTAATAACAGGCTGTTCTGCTGTGGTCCTTACTACAGAAAGAGAATCACATTTATCACTGGCAATCTTATAACTATTTTAGTTCTGATGCACTCACTACCTGTGATCTTTTTTTATTTATTTTCTTAATTTACTTTATATTCCATTCCGTTCCACCAGTGATGATTGCCTAGCCAAGCTTTCCCCCCCCTGTCTGTAGCCAGTGTCCCACTTTGGTTTGGCTGTGTGGAGGTGGTGCTGCTGTGTTTTGGTTTGTCACCTTGCAGGGAAGTGTGCAGGGAAGGTCATAAACCTGTACCAGTGTCTGGTGGCTTCATTTTTTTTCTCCTCTGTGTGTGTCTTAATTTACTTATAGAGCAATAACTTCTGTCCTTGCCCTGGTGAGCAAAAGTGAAAGTTAGATGCTGGGGACAAGCTTCTGCAGTCAGTCACCCTTTTTAACCTTTATGCCCTCATTCAGAGGAGAAAATCACAGTAACATTAAGAAATAAATTGGGAGGGATTCAGAGCACCCTCTTGTCTTAGCATCAGTAAAAGAATTTCACCATTAAGCCACGTTTACCTCCCCAGTCACCGCCATAAAAGGCAGAGTTAATTAAATCTATTACTGCCCAACCCTAGGCTTCAACCAGACCCTCTCTGCTGTCCCAGGGGTGGATGGAGAGCATGATACTGTACTATTATTCCCGCAGATGCTCACGGAAGACACTGAGAGAGAGGAGCAGGAGCGTACGCGATAGTCCTGCCTCGGCGCAGTGCAAGTCTAGGTTTGAATTGTTGCCACCTTGAAAACTGGGCTGTGTTTGAAACCTTAATATCCCCACCAAAAGGATGTGGTGCCACTCTGTAAGCTGGGTTTGCAGAATAGCTCCTGGCACGTTCTCGTTGCCTTCACTGTAAGGCCCAGAGGCGCTGCCCTGTGAATTGCAGGGCTTGATTAGACCTAATTTACCACGCTGAGCCCTATGGGGGAAAATACAGCCCGGTTCTTGTTGCTGAGTTTTAGCTCTGTGGGTTTTTCCCCCTTCCCCAGAACCCTTGAAGATGGTGAGTAGCCAGCCTAAGTACGATCTAATACGAGAGGTTGGTCGTGGCAGTTATGGTGTGGTGTACGAAGCAGTCGTCAGGAGGACCTCTGCCCGGGTGGCGGTGAAAAAGATTCGGTGCCATGCTCCAGAGAACGTGGAACTCGCTCTGCGTGAGTTCTGGGCACTTAGCAGTATCAAGAGCCAGCACCCCAACGTCATTCACCTGGAGGAGTGCATCTTGCAGAAAGATGGCATGGTGCAGAAGATGTCCCATGGCTCCAGCTCCTCCCTTTATTTACAGGTACATGAAGCTGAGGTAACGGGGTGGAAGTGATTGATATGGATGTGTAGCTGGGAGGGGAGGAGGTGGGGAGCTAAAATCAATTCTTTTTGAGGTGTGCTTAGTTAGGAGAGGGTGTTTGCATTGTCGGCACCCAAAAATTATTATATACTTTTAAAAGAGCATGTGCATTGAGCAGCTGCCTGCCTCCAGTTACTTGTAGCTGTGCTGCTCTAAAATCTCCATTGTTTTAAATGCAAATCTTTGCTGGCTCGAGGAGAAGCCACAGGTGAAGCAGGAGGGAGGTGCAGGCTGTGGTGTTACCTGGTAGAAGCCAGGTAGAAGCCAGACCTCTGCTAACAACCTGGGACAGAGCTCTGGAGAATTTCATAATCCCCTGGAGGAGGAAGGAACCATCTTGATTTAGGAGGCCAACATTTAAAGTTCTCCCAGAAATAATGTGATTGGTGGCATGGGGTGAGCCGTTTGCTGAATTAATCTCCTCAAAGAGAGCTAAAGGGATGATAAATAAGGACATAAGCATCACTCTCCCCATGTGGCCACTGAGAGTGTGCTCTAATTTGCCTCTGAGTTCGAAGCTGAGCAGTTTTGAAGGATAAGGAGCTCTGGAAAAGCTTTGGAAGATCATCTGATTGATTCCCTCACCAAGGAGCTGCCCCAGCTCTGAATTGGGCAGAAATTTGTGCCTCTGGTTTTAAAAAGCCAGCAGCCTGCCTGGTGTTTGTGCTATCCTTGATTAGCTCTTATCATTTCGGGTTGTATCATTGTCATTCTTGCATGTAGGACCTTTTGTTGCTGGACATTCCTCTGCCAACCCTTCGGACCCTGCTGTGCCGTGGTGAGCCCGAGGGAGGATCCTTGGCTCTGTGTGGCTGTTGCTGACCCGTTTGCATGGAGGGGTTGGGATAAAATAATACTAGTTGGCTCTTACGGGAGAAATTAGTGCCTCACCTTCCTAGTCCTAGCTCTGGGAGGGATCTCATTGAACTGTTGGACAGGGAGGAGCTTAAAAAGAAAGCAGAGTGGGATTGGAAGGTGAGGGAGAGCTCCCAGGTGCCGAATTTCTGCCTGTGGGTCTCACCCCAGTGAGGTGTGAGCACTGTTTTCCTGCTTCAAGTTGTTTTCCTGCTCTGGAGAGCAGAGAAGAGCAAAGGGCAGAGCTGAGCTGGCTCTGAAGAGCCCGGGGTCACTTTGTGCTGGAGTGGAGGCAGTCGGCTCTCCCTTGGCTTGCCCTCTCTTCTCCCACCCCTGGTGATGGTGCCTTGCAGAGCTGAAGGGTGCAGTGTGCGAGGAGGCTGTCGGGGATAGGGGTTTTGGTGTCTCCTGCAGGGTTTTGGTGTCTCCTGCAGGGTTTTGGTGTCTCCTGGAAGGCTTTGGGGCAGGAGCTTCTCTGGTGGGGGCTGAACTGGGTCAGCAGAGCCCCAGGCTGGCGAAGCTTGGCTCCTCTCAGACGCAGTGGTGGATTTTGTCTGAACTGAGATCTGAGTGCAGCTTCTGTGGGGAGGGGAGAGCTGTGTGTTGGTGCTTGCTTGGCCAAGGAGGCTCCTGCTGCCCTCTGATACCTTAATCTCTCTGTTCCTGACCCCAAACCCTACGTGTGTAGTTCTCAAGTTGTAACATGGATTTACTGTTGTAAGTTGGTCCAGTTTGAGTACTGCTGTGCCCATAATTAAAGGTAGCTATAGCTATATATAGTTTATAAACTGCCAGTAATTTTGCTCTTGGATGGGAAAGGTCACTTTTTAAAGCATTTTAAAATGCCTCTCTAAATATTAATATCCACCTTAACTCTTCAAAGCCTGTAGGAGCTATGTTTAGTTTACTATACGTTGCTTTACTACTAACAGAAATAATTACAAGCTTTACCTACTGAGAGCCACCTCGGAGGAGCTGAAGAAGCAAACATGGAGTTGTGTAAACAGGATTAGCAAAAGCGGGTGCTGGTTTTGCTTTGCTTTTTGTGCCAAGCAGCTTTTGGAAGTGGCTGCTCGAGCTCCTCACTGCTTGTACTCTAGAAAATAGATCGTGGTGGGGAGGAAGGTGCCACGTGCAGGGGCTGTGTCCGTAGGTTCGTGTTCTCCTGAGTTAAGGGATCCTGTGTTAACACTCGCTGGGATACACTCCACAAGGAGTGGAGAATAGACTTTTAAAAATCCATTTTCATCAGCAGAACAAACACAACCCCCAGCACTGTTCAGAGTTCCTTGCTGAGGCTTTGTTTACCCACTGGAGTTGTTAGCAAAGTGGGTGGGACGGGCTGTGTCGGAGTGGGACGGTGTCCAGCTGAGACAGATGGCAGTGCAATGGCCATTTAGTATCTTCCAGAATGCTGCTATCTCAGTCTGGCTCCAGCTCCTGGGCAGAAGTGTGGATGTGATATGCTTCGCACGCACGAAAATACAGAGGCTGTCAAACACATTGTGATTTTTTTTTTACTCTATTTTATTATTTTGCATAGTTTTGCCTGTTGCAGTCTCTGGATTATCGAGAGGAAGATCCAAACTTCACCCATTTTTCCATCGTCCCTTTATACTCCTGTGATCATCAGGTAGTTACGACATTTCTTTTCCTTGTTGCAGCTTGTAGAGACCTCATTAAAAGGAGAAATAGTCTATGACCCCAGAAGTGCTTATTACCTCTGGTTTGTGATGGATTTCTGTGATGGAGGAGACATGAACGAGTACCTGCTGTCCCGCAAGCCGAACCGCAAGACCAACACCAGCTTCATGCTCCAGCTCAGCAGCGCCCTGGCATTCCTGCACAAAAACCAGATCATTCATCGGGACCTCAAACCTGACAACATCCTGATATCTCAGAGCAGGGTGGATGCCAGCGACTCGGAACCGACCCTGAAAGTGGCCGATTTTGGGTTGAGTAAGGTCTGTTCAGCCTCGGGGCAGAACCCCGAGGAACCGGTCAACGTGAATAAGTGTTTCCTGTCAACTGCCTGTGGGACTGACTTCTACATGGCCCCAGAGGTTTGGGAAGGGCACTACACTGCCAAAGCAGACATCTTTGCCTTGGGGATTATAATCTGGGCGATGCTGGAAAGGATCACATTCATAGACACAGAGACAAAGAAGGAACTTCTGGGGAGTTACGTCAAGCAGGGGACGGCGATCGTGCCCGTGGGAGAGGCACTTCTGGAAAACCCCAAGATGGAACTGCTCATCCCCGTGAAGAAGAAATCCATGAACGCTCGAATGAAGCAGCTGATCAAGGAGATGCTGGCTGCCAACCCACAGGACCGACCTGATGCTTTCGAGCTGGAGCTGCGCTTGGTCAACATCGCTTTTAAAGACAGCAGCTGGGACACGTGAGCTGCCATGGCGCGGGTCCTCACCCCGCTGGTGGCAGTAAAAGAAACAAGCCTGAACTCAAAGCCTGCAGGGTGTCATTTCTACCAAATTAATCTCTTTTTGGGTCTCATAAGTGACACGGCTGTGAGTTGGCCATGGTGTTAACAATGTCTATAACACCAGGATGTTCGTTCGCGTTCGCTGGAAGCGATGTCCTGAGAGCCAAGACTCCATTTCCAGCCACCATGTCATGGAGTATTTACTACATTCCAGTTTCCTATGTCAGTATTAGGAGCTCTCATGGAAAAAAAAGAGAGGTTTGCATGCTGGTAGTGCAAATCTTCAGGCTTTGTAAAGTAATTCTGTGTATATATTTATGTATACGAGTGACTGGGAGTGAATGCCACTTAAATTATTTGCTATGGGTCTGGATGATTGGGGTCTGCTAGGAAGCAAGGTGAAGGAGAAAGGTGGGAATATTCCTCCTTCTCCTGGGCCTGGATAACTTTATTATTTATTTTTGTTATCTAATGTCAAAGATAGGGTCTGAGACTTGACTTTGTAGACAAAAAAAATGCAATGTGAGGGGATCAGCAGTTTTAAAAGTGCTGACGTGGCCAAGCTTAGCACTTAATGAGCTCGTCACCAAGGGAGTCAAATCACAAATGCATGCAGTCGGGTGCTGGCATGTGGGCTGGTTCATTAATCCTTGGATTTTTGCTTTCTTCTAATAGTCAAATAGTTTATTACTGCAGTTTCACAACACGCTCTCCACTCTGGCAGCTGTAGTCCAACAGCACCCTGAGGATGTGTGGTAGCAGGGGACTGTGGGCAACGTGGGTGAGGGAATCCAGTTGTTTTAAGGATATATTCCAAGTGTGGTGGCAGCACAGGTTCCTGATGAGATGAAGGGGTGAGTGTTTGTCTTGTAGAACACACCTATCCTCAGCAACTGGTACGTGGAAGGCATCTCTGATTTGTGTGGCAACCTCGGATGATTTCTTCATTTGTTTTCCTCCTTTTAAAGGTGTAATATTTATTTAGGAGCACGGGTGGTGGATGGGGAGCTCTGGAGCAGCTGAAAGACTGCGTGTCCCCAGCTCTCATTCCACGGGAGCAGATGGATACTCCAGGAGAGGCTTTGGTGCAGCAGGCACGGGTGGCTTTGTCATAGCACAACACTTTGTTCTTTTGGGTGCAAGACCACGACCTTTTTCATCAACTTGACCTTCTGGAAAAAGCAGAGTCTGAAAAAATTGCCCCCCACAAAGGCTGGGTTTCTTAATAAAATCAATTTAATGCTTTTTCCCAAACTTTACCTGAAAACTCCCCTGTGCAGCTCGCTTCTCAGATGATCCTGCCTCTGGGCAGGCAGGGTTTGTTCTGCCTGAGTGTGAATAAGCAGCACAAACAAAACATCATTTTTTTGTGCTTCTGAAAGCGAAGGATTCTGCTTCTCCCCAACTTTTGAGGCTTTGGAGACCACAGCTGGTTCTTACCTGGTGCTGTGCAGAGCTGGTGGCAGTTACCCAGGGGGCCTTAACCCTTAATTCATGTTGGTTTGCTTCACTTTATTGCTCGAGGCAAGTTATTAAGGCAGTGATTCTCAGACAAAGACACTTTGCTGGCTCTAAACTTAAGATGCTGTAGTTGTAACTTCCAGAGGATGGCGAGGATGGAGGTGGCTGCATCATCCCTGGTGCCTGCTGAGATGCCCAGAGTCGCTTCTTCCCTGCAGGGAGCTCCATCTATAATAAAAGAAGACTTAGAGCCTATCTGTGAGTAACCATAAGGAGAGATCTGGTTGTTCTTACACTCTAGGGGCAGAGAACTGCTTGTTCTCATCTTTTAACTGAGTTCAATACAATTGAAGCCTCAGTTTGTTACTGGGAGGAGGAAAACAAACCTCATTGTCTGTGCCAGAGCAGTTTCACAGCACTTCCATGCCTGCAGGGTCATTTGATGAGTAAGTTTTTAATGGGGTATTTAATTTTTTTCCACGTTAAGAGCTTTTTAAAAACACCTCCAGATGGGCAAGAGAGGAGGAATTTAGAGGTCAGCATCACCTACATTATCTTGAAGCATGAATGTACTAGAGCATGACACTACTTACCTCGAAGGTGCTTTGCAGATCCCCTCATTCTCCTCTGGAGTGTTTCAGAGGCTGAACACCCAATGTGCTGCCTGCAGAATGGGGAATGGCACAGGAAAGTTGATTTTTTTGATGTTTTTTTGACTCCCAAAGTGTTTCTTTGCACTGATGGCCACTTTAAAGAGTTGGGGGTACCTGAAATCCCTCTCATGGTGCTTAGCCTTCCTCTGGGGTGACAGAGCAACACGGAATCGTAGTCCTCCAGGTCTGTCTTCTGTTTGATTTTTATTATTTTTTGGTTGTCTGAGGTCTTTTGTTTTAAAACCTTTGATAAATCCAATTGCTGTAGCAGCTATGGAGTTCTTCACCAGCACAACACAAAGTCAGGATCCTTTTCAGCACTCAGAAAATATTTTTTTGTTTTGCAAGATCTTTCTTTAAAAACTGTAAAATATATTTTATGGAGAATTTATAATGAAAATGATGGTGTAATTTATTAAGGTCATGACTGTTTTTGAAATAAAACCTGAATTTCGATGAAGCTTTTGAACTTTCTGCAGAGAAATGGTTTTGTCTCAGTCAGCACTGGGGGGGTTTATTGGCCATGCTAGGACAGAAGGAAGCTGTGCTGGGCTGTAAGGAGATCTCTGGTGGGCTCTGCCCACCCCACTGGAGCAAACCTTTCCCCTCTGCGTGTGCCAGAGCAGGATTTTACCCAGAAAGCTGCCAACCCTCATGCTGCAGATGAACCTCGTGCCCCCCCGTGCATAGAAATAAGGTGAGGAAACCCCATCAATTCAAGAGCTGGAGTAATTTGCATGTTTAATTAATAGTGCTCTAGAACAAAGGGTTGTGCAGCCTGGCAGTGGGGGTAGCGCAGACTGGGAATGCTGTAAATTGGTTTGTCTTCCCATTTCTTACCCCTACAACAAACCCCAGCCCAGTCCTCACCCTGGTAGTGGATTCCTGGTGCCAGGAACAGACGGATTCCCCCCGGCAGGAGCTGTGTGGTTAAATCTGTAAGTCATTGCAAAAGAGAAAGGGATTAAAATTTAGATTCTTTGTTAGATGAGCACCTTAATTAAAGGAGAAAGTCGCACCCCTGATTAGTTGGAAGAGTGTGGTGATTTTAAATACTGACACAAGCTAAATTCTTCCCCTACAAAATGAAGAACACTAAGCTGACATTCTTGAAATCTAGTCCATGGGGGGAGAATCTCCACGGGAATGCCTTGGTGCAGGGATTTCATTAACTAACCCCACACCTCAGCTCGAATAACCCAACCTCTGCTTTATTTCCCTTCCTCTGCAGACGCTGAGCCCTCGGGTTCCAGCTCGTCCATCCCTGGGGCAGGACTTGGCCAGGTGATCCCAGCACTGTGCTTGGGAACTCAGCTCTGTTTGTGTTATTTATGATTTCTTTTTTTTTCACTCTGTGTTGGTTTAAACTCAGTTTCGCTCCGTGCCAGCCAATCGCAGACCACAGCGCCATGGCAGACGTTGCTCTGTGGTTGAGATAAAGTCCTTGGAACTGAGCCTGGCTTCACAGAAACAACTTTTTCTTCCCCTGCACGGTGGTGGCTGAGCCTGCTGTGCTCTGGTGGCCTTTGGACCATAGGCTGGTTGTGCTGCCCACTTTTTGCCTGGCTTTTCCCTTCGCTCCAATGCTGTCCCACGAATCCCATGGGAATAACAATAATTCAAGCGTGTTTAATCCTTCCTGCTGGTCAGCATGGTGCACACCAAGAGCTGGCCCGTGGAGAAGGGCAGGGGTATTTAAAGTGTGCTGAGCACTGATGGTTTCATTTCCCTTTTGGTCTGGTGTTCTGAAGGAAAGAGGGATGGATCTGGAATGCCATAGAACCTCCCAGGGTTGGACTTGATGACCCTGGAGGTCCCTTCCAACCATAATGATTCTATGATTCTAAGGGTCTGAGCTCTCTGGGGAGGGGTGGGAGATGGAAACACCAGACTGAGTTGCTGCAGATCTTTGCTCACTAACCCTGTGTGTGTTTTTGCATTGCAGCTGCTCGGAGACCTCTTTAACCCCTGGGGTTTGAGATGAAAACAGATGCACGCTCAAAGCCTTTGCAGGTGCCTTGCAGCTGGTGGTGGGTCCAGCCCAGATGCTCCTCTCTGACCCTGGGGGGGTTTCCCTCAGTCCCAGCAGCTCCTTCTGTCTCTCTCTGCCTTTTGTCTGTCCCTGTGGTCCCAGCACTGCCCTGTTTTGCTTCACAGCAGCCAGCGAGGGGGTTTTTAAGCCCCCATTGCAGGTTGAACATCCGTGGGAGCCTCCGTGTCTTCTCCTGGCCCCAGCTGCTGTCTAGTTCAGACTTGCACCGACTTGTGGGTGGCTGCCTTGGGTTAGGTGGTGGTTTCAGATTTATTCATGCCCGTTTGAGCCTGTGGTATTTTTAAACTCGTACAGCAACTCTTCCCCTCCTGCCCTCCCCCTGGGCCCTCCCTGGCACGCAGCCACCCGGCTCCCTCTGGGCTGCTCTCCAGGCACTGGCATTTGCATGGACCTCGGACCAGAAAGGGCTTTTGTGGGGTGGGAAAGTCAAGGGGCGAGCAGAAACAGATGGTTGTGTGTGCAGGTGCTGTTGTGGTGGGGTTAAAGTGGTGTATTTTTGATTTTTAAAGGTAGAAGTGCATCTGGAAAGGACTGCAGCCACATGGCAGCCCCGGGCTTCCCCTGCCTGCTCACTCGGATCCATCGGAGCCGTGGGGATTATGGGGGGGATGGAATTAGTGGGGCTGAGAGGGCTGTGTCCCCCTTACCCCAAGCTGGGAGGGAGGGGGGCTGGTGGGAGCAGGGCTGCTCCATTGGGAGCTGGACACGCTCTGGAAAGTGGCAAAGGGAGGATCTGTGCTCTCCGTGGGACCTCTGAGGGCTTTCTCAGACTTTTCTTTCCCACCCCAAGGGCTGGAAGTTTCCATACCTGGCCCTGGCTGGGTTTTGCTTGCCTGGTTCCATGCTCACTTCCCAGTGAGCCAGGAGGTGAAGGAAGGGAAGCAGAGCCCCCCCAGAGAGCAGGGAGCACCTTGTGAGAGCTCTGAGTAACCTTAAATAAAACCAAGGGATGTTGAGCATCCACGTGACTGAGGAAAGCCACTGGTGCCTTCACAGGAGTCTCATTAAGGGGGTAAATCCCTTCCTGGAAGTCGAAGTGACAAAACCCCATCACCTCCACAGGGAAAGTGGGAGCTGCCTGGGATGCTGCTGCCAGGAAGGGCCTCTCGGATCATCCCTTTTTGTATCCCATAGGGAATCTGCCTCGTCCTAATTTAACAGCTCCCCAGTAAGTGCCTGGCGAGTGCTCCGAGGGGGAGCTGGAAGGGAGGGTGGTTGCTCCGGGGCAGGCGTTTGGTAGGAGCATCCCATGGGAATACACTGCGTGTGCCAGAGAAAGGGGAATCCAAGGCTGCTCTTACTCACTTGTGGCTTTACCGGAACGGCCACGGCAATTCCAGCTTGGAAAATAAAACCTGTTCTAATAAACAATGATTCACTTTGCCTGGAGTTAAAAATAAGGTCCTGTTGGCTGCTCCTATCCCTTGTGGGAACCCGGGGCAGATCCCAGGGTTGCCATGGGTTTCTCCATCACTCACCCCTGTCCTTTTCCCAATCTTCCTCAGGTTTGCTCCGGCTCAGCCACATCCTGCACCCAGAGCCTGGGTGCTGCTGGGAGCGTGGCTCCTGCACTGCTCCTCACCAGGTTTATTAGGACAGAATAGAGGGGCTTTGTCCCTTCCCTACTTTCACTGGGATTTTTTCTGGTGCTGGCAGAGCTTGGACGAGCCCTGGTTGCTCTCATCCTGCCCTGCCTCCATTTTCCTCAGTCCAGGAGTTCTGTCTCCAGCCCTTTCCTGGCACCGGAGCCGTGCTGCAGGGAGGTGCTGGATGCTGACCCGGTTCCGCTTCCCAGCACCGGTTCCCGAGCGGCAGCACCGCAGGAAGGAACTGGGGTGGAGACCAGCAGTGCTGGGGGCCAGGTCCCCTCTCCTCCAGGGACCGAGCGCCCTGGCCTGCGGGTCCTGGGGTGGGTGCCATGGCTTTGTCCCCGCTGGAGTCCCCTGAGTCCCTGCAAGCAGCCTGGGCTGGGCTGTGCCCCTGCTCTCCATCCATCCTGGCTGCCAGAGGGATGGAGGGAGCTGGTGGGTCCCCAGGGAGCCCTGGGGGCTTTCCCCACCTCACTCCAAGGGGCTGGGGCTTGGGGTGCAGCGTGTTCCTCCCCCCAGCCACTGGCAATGCCATGTTCACAGCCCACCAGGCTGGGGATGGAGGGGGGCTGGGGGCTGCTCCCACGGGAGTGCTCAGCCCTCGGGAAGGGGAGAGGGCAGAGTAAAAATAGCCCCTGGGCCAGCTCCAGCCTGCTGTGGCTTCCTGCAATTTACAGCCTGTCCCAGAGGGGGAAGAGGAGGCAGGAACCGGCCTGGCCCGGGGCTGGCTTTGACTCTTTTGCCACCAGTGGAGAAGGTGCCAGAAGGACCCTTCCTCCTCCTCTCCCTCGCCAGCCTCGGGGCCAGGGTGGGATCCTGGGGAAGGGGATGGTGGTGGACTCCTGCTCCTGAGCTGCACCCAACATCTTGGGGTGGGTGTAGAAGGAGAAGCTGCCAGAGTGGACACGGTTTCCCTGTCCCATTCCTGATGCCCCATGTGCTGTGGGGACAGGGAGGGTCAGTCCTGTCTCTGCTGCAGATCCCCAAATCCCAGCCGGGCTCTTGTCCAGGGGGATTGCTGGCAGAGCTGCAGGAGCAGGAGGGTTAATGCTGGCTGGGCAGGTCTGCAGGCTGGGAAGGCTGTGGCCAGGGCAGGGTGGGCTCCTGCAGATGGGGCTGGGCAGGCAGGGGTTAACGGGGTGGCTCTTCCTCTTCCTCATCCTCTATATGAGGCTCCTGCTGGCTCTGGGCTCAGTTTGCTGCTGGTGGCCAGAGGGGCAGGAGCTGGGTGAGACTGGAACATCCCTGCATCCCATCCCGGCATCCCACCCCTGCGTGGGCTCAGGTGAGCAAGAGCATCCTCCACCCTCTGAGCCGTGGGGAGCACAGACCCTGGCAGGGGCTGGGCACAGTGCAGGGGCATGAGCAGCTGCATCCTGGTGGGTCAGAGCCAGTGGGTCACAGGACCATGTACCAGGGACAACCCCCCTGCTCCAGGGGAGGCTGGGGGGTTCATCCCTTGGGAGCACAGACCAGATGAACCGTGTGCCTCAGTTTCNCGCTAGTGAGCCCCACTCTGTCCGGCCCCGGGTCCCCACTGCGTCCCCACTGTCACCCAGGGAAGTTGTGGGGCTGGGTCAGTGCTGGGATGGGGGTGGCTCTTCACGGCTATTTGGGCCCCTTCTGCTCAGCGAAACCATCTGCTTTGGGCATTCCCTGCTCCCGGGTCAGGCTCCAGACCCCCAACCCCAGCACCCACCTCCACCACCGGCTTCACCTCTCCGGTCCCACGGGGATGCTCGGGGGCAGCGAGCAGGAGCCGTCGCCCCCCAGGGCTGATTGGAGCCCC
>VZRW01003509.1:0-69653 GCA_013398125.1 Aegotheles bennettii
CATAATGGTGACTTCTCCACAGTTGTGTTGTCCCCTGAGGATGTTCCTGGAGCTGCCAGCTTCATTGCCTGCCAAGTTTGGTTCTGTTTTATTAGCTTGATGCATTGCATGACGACAACCTCAAGCCTTGTGTGTCTGAATTCTGCCTTTCAACATATTGTTTTGGGCCTGTTGCTACTAACTTCTCACCAGGTGCTGTCATTTTCCAGTAGTCAGCTGTGAAGTACTCTCTATGCTTACCTAGCACACTATAGTTCCTGTTTACATTGAAGAATTATGCCGGAGTACAAGAACAATGAGGACCCACCCTCCTGGCAGAGTTTTTATTTAAAAGGGAACGGTATAAATGGATGGAATGAAGCCAAAAGATTGCCTGAGGGCTTTGTCCCAAAGAAAATTTATCAATTAACTTAAGTGTGATAAATGAATATGAGTCATGCTCTGACTAGTTTTTCTGTCACCAAGGATGGTATTACAATATAGTGCTCTACAGCGCAACTTACTTAATTAACCTGAGTTAGGAAAAAGTGAATGACTTGCAGTTAAAAAATTAAATACATAAGCACTGAAAATCAAAAAATATGGCATGGCAACATGTTTTCAGATTGTTCATTTTTTATGTGCTCTCGTAATTTTAGTAATTCATAATATACTAGTAAATGCAGCCTAGTAGTGTTTGCAAATACTGTAAATTCTGTGTAATGTGATTCCACAGCAATACTCTCCTATGAGATGATCTATTTTTATAGAGTAAACTCTTTGTTTTACAGTTAGGCATTAGTCTTGAAAAGCTATCAGCTGCCATCTCACTAAGCATAAGTTTCTGAAAATTCAAATTTCAGCTTTGAAGGGAGAGATGATGTGATGGCTATTATTTTTATGCCTGTTTAATTACTCCTGAATTCTTTTAGTCATATGCTAAGTGAGCAGATGTTCATAAAAGCACAAATGAATTCAAGAAGAGAGCAGAGACCCACCTGTGCTGCCTATTAAACCCAACATCTAGACACATCCTCCAGGTGAGATTTACCAAAAGAGCAATAATTCAATGCCTATTTTGCTCTGGAAGGTGAATATTTGGTGTGGTGATCCCTTCTTAGGCTACAGCACAGCCTGGGCATGGATACTTTTTTATTCCTGATCCTGTTTGGTTAAGCAAACATAGTCATCTTTAACATAATACCTGCTGCCAGACATGGTGGGAAGCTCCACACCAGACTGGCTAGGGGTTTAGTCTGACCTCCCACTGTATTCATTTTCTTCTTATACATTCTTCACTGATCTCTCTAAAGGGTCCAAAAGTCCAGGATAGTTTAAAGCATCTTTTTCATATGTTCTGGTTTAAGAGGTTGGTTCATCTACGTAGGCCATTTTAAAGGCTTACTAAGGCTGCTTGTATAAATAACAGCAATGACTACATCTAATCTGAAAAAATCCTCCACTGGAGGGAGTGATCCCCAGGCCAAGTGGAAGTGGACAACCCGTGCTCATGCTCCTGACAGCTGCTCCCCTGGAGCAGGTGATCTATGCCCACACTACACAGCCCTCTGGCCTGGGTCTACTCTGGGTTTTCGATGACATTTTTGTGGCCCTAAAACCTAACCACCAGTCATTTAGGTTACTGAGGTTTGAAATTCCTGAAATGATGGGAGGATTGTGTTGTTGCCCATATGTATGCATGCTGTTACAATCATGGTATCATGGCATTGAGGAGAGTGGAAGTTCTCAAGGGCACTTGAGAATAATCCTTGAAAATGAGGAATGAGGAAGTAGTTCTGCCATAGCTTACACTGTGTCTGGTCTATGATCTCTGCTATGACAGGAGTTACATCTGGATTTTGTCTCAAAAGGAAATGGACAGTTAATTGAGAAGAGAATTAAGTAATATATGTATGTGCAGGGTAGACAATCAGGGAAGCAACCAGGACTCGAGAGCAAAACAAAAGGCTAAATGGTTTGGCAACATGCACCACCAATTACCAGATTCTCATTGAAGAATACATTGTTATTTATTCTTAAATATTTGACTCTGCATTTTTTGTTTGTTAAAGATTATTTTAAACCACTATCCAGAAATTTTGTTGAAATCACAACTCCTCTGCTGACCCAGACTTGGGAATTCAACTTTGAGGTATCCAATATCAGATATAATTGAATACAAACCCTTTTGTTCCTATATGTCAACAATATTTGTATGCTGTTACAATCATGTTATCATGGCATTAAGGAGAGTGGAAGTTCTCAAAGGCACTTGGGAATAATCCTTAAAAACGAGGAATGACGAAGTAGTTCTGCCTTCCTCAACTTACACGTTGCATGTTAGGGATAAGCAAGGTAACTCTTCAATCAGATATTTACCCTTGGTAGCTATCAGGTTTCAGCTACCTCTGATTTCAAAGCTTGCTTATTTTGTATCTGAATATCTACAATTTAAGGGCAAACAATAAATGGAAGCATGATGCTATTTTAGGTCTAGTTTGAGGTCTTCAGTAGAGGGTGCTGAAATGAATAGGTTAAAAAAGAGACTGCGAAGCTGTAATATGTGAAATTATAGACCTAGAAAATGTTGGTGTAATTTACTTACAAAGCAGTTAAGCTAATGCCTTGTTTTAGAAAAAACATAATCAGATAGGCCTGTATTATAAGAAAAAAAATCTATTAATCACTTCATCTTTTAAGGAAAAAATATTTCATAGCTGTTGTATACTACAGAATGCACTAAGCTTGTTATTCTTTAATGTGTTTTTTTTCCTCAAGATATTGAACTTTTTTCAAAAAGGTATCTTTTATTTATTCCTTGAAGGCATGAGAAACACTTTCCTGTACAGGATATAGATCTTTACTTGCAGGATTGCATGGATTCTCATGAATTTACATTTTTCATGATTGTTCAGAACTTCAGAATGTAAAAGGATGAAAACTTACTGTTGGAGATAAAAGCTGTATATTCAGCTCAAAATGTAAGAGATTGTTGGTTGGAAAGCTGACTGGGAATCTAGTTTCCCTCTTTTGCAAACCCTGTGTGCTGCTCCCCTCTTTCTCAGTTCCAGCACTTGGTCCTGAATAGTTAAAAGATTAAAATGTAATTATATACTGTAGAAGAGCTTTCATAACATACATTGGTTCACTGGCATCTCTTCATTGTATATAAGACAGGAACCTTCCTATTTTACAAAACTTAGGCTTTTCTAAGCCTTTTAAGAAGCCTAGGTCTTCTTAAAGACCTTTTGAAGTCAGGAAGACTTTTTTTTTTCAACTAGAATGGCCTGTGGGTCATGAAGTAAACACTTACATAGAAAAAAAAAAAAAAAAGAAAAAGAGAAAAAATCACAAAAATCAAAAAAACAAGCATGTAATGAAGAATCTGTTCATCCTTTGTTCTATTTATGAACAAAGTTGATGTACATCATGATAGGAAATTATAAATTTTATACAACCCCACTTGAGAAACACCCAGAAAGAAGGAAACACCCAGGTAGACTGAATTTGCCAGAGAAAAATATTACCATTTTCAGCAGCAAATCAAAAGCTCCACAGTAACTGAAGGCTATTACCTTCAAAACTGTCTTAAAACCAATTATTTTTTATGCTATATAAGGAAACACTAGAAACTGTCTATTCCCAGGTGCAAGACCCTGCACTTGCTCTTGTTGAACTTCAGAAGACTTTTTTCTGCCCATCTCTCCAGCACTTCGAGACCCCTCTGAAGGTAGCTGACACTCTTCCCAGTTTTGTACCATCAGCAAACATGCTGAAGAGGCACTCATCCAAGTCATTGATGAACAAGTTAAACAACACTGGGCCTAGTACAGAATGCTGGGGGACACCACTAGTGACAGGACTCCAAGTGGACACTGTACCATTGATCAGAACCCTCTGGGATCTGCTACTCTGCCAGTTCTCAATCCATCCCACTGTCTGCTTATCCAACCCACACATCTGAAGTTTGCCTATGAGGATTTCATGAGAGACAGTGTCAAAAGCCTTAGTGGAGTTAAGGTAGACAATATCTACTGCCCTCCCTCCATCTACCCAGGTAGTTGTCTCATTGTAGAAAGCAATCAGGTTGGTCAAACGTGATTTACCTTTAGTGAGCCCATGTTGACTGCTCCTGATCACTTTCTTGTCTACTATGTGGGTAGAGATGGCCTCCAGAATGAGGTGCTCTATCACCTTTCCAGTGATTGAGATGATAGTCATTCCAACTCCATTATCAACCTCAAAGAAATGATTAACATTATGTCTGATCTCTGTGAGAAGTTAGTAATAAGCTGTAGGCATTAATCTGTTTTCTATTTTTGTCAAATGTAGAACTGCTGATATACCTATTGATAGCAAGAAGCTTGTCAAAGCCTGGGAAGGAGTGGTCCCACACACAAACAGATGGTGATACCACAGGCAATTCTAGCAGGACTGTCAGTCAAGGGGTTTGCGAATCATTTATTTTTTGAAGTGTTTTGGGCCTTTTTTATTTGGTTGGTTGGGATTGTTTTTACTATTTTAATATTTTTTTTTCACCTTCAATACTCACTAGTAACTACAGCAGCACAAGCAAGAATTGATTAATTAGATGGGAACAAGCAGAAAAGAAGTGTCAAGAAAACTGTTTCTTAACAACATTTTGCCAGCAGAGAAATCGTAATGCCAGATGACAGTAGAGGTTATTGAATGAGTTGGAAAGAAACATTTTGTACTTGAAAGAATTAAGTGCTTGATAGTAGTTCTGCTGAGTAAATGAGGTATTTCTGTTAGGTCCAATAAACAGATCTTTAAAAAAAGTAAATAGCAGCCGATAAGCTTGTCTAAGAAGACAAAGGTAACGAATAATAATAAGGGTAACAAATCTTTCTGGAGGAGAAAACTTGAAATTTTAAATGCCACCTTAAAAGTCCCCCCAGAATTTTTTGGGTAAAGAAAGCCAGCATTCTACCTCCAGCAAATACTTCTTGAGAGGACAGTGTACATTAGGAATCCATGTTTTAAACTATACAGGGATTGAGTGAGGGTCCAGCTTGACCAGTGGACAAAGAAGTAGATGTTTGGGAGTGATTCTGGTGGGGTTTTTTTTGCTTCCTTTTGTGTTGTATGAATTACTGTACCTTTGTTTCCTATTCTAAGTTTCAAAAACAAACAAAAAAACAATCCCAGAAATTAATTCTTGTCTTCCATTGTTTTGTGTTACGAGTGGTTTCGGGCAAAAATCGAAGCTCACCATCCCTTTGGATGAGTGAGGCAAGTGGGGTATTCTGTCAGTTTGAACTCTCTCCAATTTATGGCTCCAGAGAATCCCTAGGGTAATATTTAACTCCTCAGTTATATTGTCCAAAAACTAATGAAATAGGATCCTTGAGGGGATAAGACTTTTACAGTCACAAATACAAATGAAAAAAATCCTCCTAGAAGAGAATAGGGCAGTGAAGAACAAACCTGGATCCCAAGGTTCCCAGACAAGCTAGTGTGCATTCTCTTGGGACTTTTACCTTTATTATTGTCACTGAATTTCATGATCACAGGGGTAAAATAATTCTTATTAAGGGGTTTCTACCATTGTTATTAAAAATATTTATAAAATTCTACCAAGAAATTCAATAGACTAAGGACAAGGTTGACATCAAATAAAAAAAGCCTTGCAGACTTACTTGAAAAAGGACCAAAACTGGTGCTCTTGATAAACTTCTTTTCCTTGTCATTGGCAAAAAAAAAAATAAAAGAAAACAAAAACAGAAAAAAAACCCCAAAGCATAGGATTGTTCATTATCATACATACAAAACATCTTATATTGTTCATTATCATACATACAAAACATCTTGTGCTATATAAATATTTTATTGTATAAAAATCTGCAGTTTCTTGTTCTTAATGAATGATTATATCTGGAATCCAACATTTCTTATTTCATAATTATATGATCTAGTGTTACATGTATAAAAAGACTTATCTTGTTGACAACTTAATATACCTTTTCAGATTTAAAGACACCAAATTCATAAGGCAAATCAGAAAAATCATGAAAATACATTTAATAATCTCCATTAAATTATGATTGGAAGGTCTAAATCATAATTGCGTTAGCACTTCCCTTTGGTCATAATACTACCAGTTTAGGTAACTCTGCCTTATAAAATTAATCTCCTCTTGAATTTACCATAGTTTGAGATCCATTTTGCCCATATTACCACAACTAGGATTTTTGCCATTTACAGGAACAAGAACATATGTGTTTAAGTGCTTTTCTCTACCAGGTTCTAAGTTTTAAAATTTTTGTTGTAAGTGGAAGATTCCTGAGAGAAAGGAACACTACTCTGTGAATTAAAAAGAAAAATAAATAAAATAATTCCTATCAATAATAAATTTGGCCTTAATTGTAGCTAGTAAATACCATTTTTAGAAGTAATTCCAAAGACTTTTAACTATGGATTCAGGAGAGAGATGTAAATATTTTTACTGTGATTACTTAAAAAGAATATAATGAGCAGCTTGAAGCAGTCTACAAACCTAGAGATTGTGTAGAGCAGATAATTATATAATTGGGAATATGTCATCACCTATCCTCCAAATCAGAGAAGGATCTGAAAAGGAAAACACCTTTCTTTTATTTGAAATTTATGGGTTTGAAAAAAATGTAATCAATCACTTTTCCTTCAGAATAGGTTTTGGGTTTCTTCCCCTGTAATTTATACCAAACTGTCCTCTGACATGTCATTTTGCTTTTCAAATTGTCGCAACTTTGAATAAAATATTTTTTTGTCCTTTATGTGTTGTAAATTAATTGGTCCTGTCAGATGAACAGCTCATCTTTGGAATCCAGCAAATTATTGTACACTTGACAATGTTTTTTCAGTATGCCCACAAAAACCGAAGGGAACAGATGCAAAAGAAAAACCCAAAACAAAGCAACCAGTCCCACTCCTCCCTGAACAAACAAAATAGTAAGCAGAGCTCAGTTAATCTTGGAAAAGACCTCCAAGCACTGTCACATCAGATATTGGAGAGCAGAGTACATTCACCCATCAGGAAAGACATTTTTAAATTCATTTCAGTCATTGCTGATAATTGAGTTTAACAGCTGAAAATCCTTCAGTTGACCTCCTGTCTGTCTTTGTTTCTTCTTCTAATACGATTACTGAGAGCAAAAAGTCTATCCAAACAATCTGCAGTGACAACAGTACACGTACATACACATACACACATGAAGATCTATACCCATATAACAAAAATATATTGTATATGGACAACAATATGTATATTGTATTGTTTTTATATACATACGTATGTGTAATACATGTTTGTATTGTTGTTAAATACATATAACAACAGTAGATATTTGTATATATAGCCCTACACACCAAATAAAAAAATGTCAAAGCCATCTGTTTTGGGAATGTTAGAACTGATGCAGGTAAATAATTGCAGTTGCTTAAATTGCTTTTTTTCCATACACAAAGAAAATCTCAGAGCCACATGGTACAAACAGATCACATATGGAAACTAATTAAAACCATGTCAAAGTGAGCCTGTCATCTTCAACTGAAGTGAGTGAGCAAGAAAATGAAACAACACTGCCATAAAATTTGGCACAATAAGTTGTTTTTATTTGAAAATAACTTGAGAGATTTTAGAAGCTGAAATAACCTCTTGAAAATACTGTTTTAAAGCAGGAATACTTATCACACCCCTACCTTTCAATACCTTGAAGATTCTAGCCATAAAATTCCTTCAGTCTGATTGGAATAGTATCTTAACATCACAGCTTTATGCAGTTTTGACAAAAATTTATAATACTTTGATCTGCGGAAGAAAAGTATGCAAAAAAGTAGAATATGGATAGCACAAACCAGATAAAAACGCCAGCAGGAATTCTGGATTTGTTTCCCTTTAAAGAAGGACCTCCTAGAAGGGGAGTCCCACTGTTTCATCAAACCTTTGGCAAAAGTACCAAGAATGATCCAATTGCCTAGAGGCCTGAGAGTCTGCAGCTTTACCTCATGCAAAAATGTTTTTATTTAATTTACTATGGTCAATTCCTTAAAGATGTTGGCTTTGCAGCTAGGAGACAATTTCACTTCATCTTTGTCCCTGTCCTATCAGTGTGGTTTTTTTTAAATATGATCAGTGTTTTTGACTAAGGTAATTAATAATTACCTTAATTACTTTAATTTAATAAACTATGCAGTTCTGAGGAAGGCACTTACCATCTATCAGATATAAAACATGATTTAAAAAGCAGCTTTTGCTAATCGGTTTACAAAAATCTGTTCTCAGACAGTGTACATGTTCCACTTCAACATCTCCTGTTGCCTCACTTCTTTCCCAGCTAGTATAACAGCCAAACTATTTCACTTCTAAGGAAAGACCAGGTAAAGTTTGACATCTCTATACTGATGTTTTAATCATCTTCTGAATACCTTAGATCTCTTCTACTGGAAGGAAAAAAAAAAAGATTCTCACCTAGGTTTTCTGCCTGCTCTACTCCAGTACTCTGTCCAGGTCCACTTCTCATACCAAAAAAACCCACTCTCTAAATATATCTCCACCATAAAACAGCTTACTAATCTGGAGTTTCTCATTCACCAGTATTTCTTTCAGGGTCCTGACCAACATCACCTGGAGACTCCACACAAACTAGTTGTCCCAGGTAAGTTCAACCCAGGGCACTCAGTCCCTGCCTGATCTATGCCATAAAAGTGGTGGTCTCTAGCTCAGCTATGGCCTGGTCATGGGTCCTGTTGATGCTGATCCTGACCTATAGACTAATTTCTTAGCCCTGTCTTATCGTAATGTATCTGTCTGGAAATTGTTATATCTCATCCTAACCCTGACCTTCAGGCTAAATTAATGGCTGGACCTTAGTCCTGCTTCATCACCATGAAAATGCCTTTTGATCAAGACTCTTGGTTGGACCTGACCACAATCTCCAGGTCTGGAGTAGTTTGTGATGGGCCCTCACTGGTAAGTCCTCTGCTCTAGGTGTCATGAGCAGCTTCTGTCCCTTAGGGAGCAACTGGCCCATGGTGTTCCCAACAGCTTCCTCCCTCTATGCTAGTTGCATCCCATGCTTACTCCTAAAGAAAATCAACTTTCTTATCTTCTTTGTATAGAAAGAAACAATATGTTGAGGTGTTGGGTTTTTTCTTTCTTTTCTTCCAAACATTTGGAAACACTTTTCTTAGCATATTACGCATATCACTAATATTACATTCCTACTTCACATATTGTAAGGTGAATAAAAGGAGAAGAGGTCTCCATATTTGGTTCTTTGTTTTTATATTAAATAATTTCTTTAATAAGATCAGCATTTGCAGACACGTTGGAATTGTAACTAGTTTCCATGTAAACAGATAGACATTTTATAAACGCCTTCAAAATACAGCTTTTTTCTTCCTTCAAAATGACATCCAGGGTGCATGTCCTTACTAACTGAAATTGTCATTATAGCTGAGAAAACATTTACCTGGTATTCTTATTTATTATTCTTCAAATATGAGGATCTTCAGATACATTTCCACTACTCTGTCCATATTATAGTGATAGCAAATGACTTTACTGCAATGTACTTGCCTGTTGCTTCAGTTAGTAACTTGAGTTTTTTCATATTTCTTATCTAGGTTCTTTTAACTTGCTTGCTATCTGAGTCGTGATTGTGCTGGATACCAATTGCTCATGATAATACATCGGCCTAAAATTAAAATGATCATACATCTCCAGACCAACTGTATTTTTGCTGAGATGTTTTCTAGGTTTTGAAGTTGTTTGTATAACAATATACAACACAACAGTTAAGTATTGCTTAGTGTGCCCTCTCATGTCACTTTTTTCTCCAGATTTTGACATTCTTTCCATTTTTGCTGCTTACTGTTGATTTCCCTAGGTATATGTATCCAGGAAATTACTCAAGTTCAGAGGCACTGAATTACTAGAGTTTTAGTTTGATGTATTATGCCCCATAGATTTATTTACAGCTTGTAAATTATACCGTTCATTTGAAATCAACATTCCCAGTACCCAAATGTCCCCAGTATGCCCCATCTCTAAATTCAGAAGCTGTGCTAGCTTTACAATTGCTTTATGGGAGCAGCCCGGGTATACCTTCATTTCTGCACCTCAAGAAAAACCTTCTTCAGGGCACAGCATGTCTTGCTATTGGCACCATTTCTGATGTCATTTCATCTTCTAATGTTTCAATAGTGGTTGTCCCCAATACTTCCTGATCAAAGTTTGGAACTCCTTGCCTAAGAGGCATTTACGAGATACACCTCTGAATAATTCAGAAAGGTTAGTGATGATAAATATTGTGAATGGAAGCAGTTGATATATATATATATATTCCTGTAGAATAGATGCACATAGATTGGTTAGGTATAAATATGTTGTACACTGTTAAGGGTAGAAGAAAGTCTATTTTATTAAATAATATAGCCTTACAAATAGTGACTGGAAATCAAATCTATTTGTGCATGTTTAGACTACTTATTGCATATAAGTGACATCTGGAATGTGCTTTTGTGTTTGGAAACACGCTTCTCTCCTCCCAATTACCTATGATTAAAAATATAAAAGATATTTCATTTTGTATTCCTTGGTTGCAGGACTTCTTGATTTCCCACTAATGTTTTAGGTACTCTTTATGCTTGTACTGGAAAGTTTATTCAACAGCATGAAGGGTACAGTCATTCACTACTGCCAATAGATGTTTAATGCAAATATTTCAAAGATTATTTCTAGTAATTAATATATGTACCTTGACTATGTCCAAGAGCTCTGGCTTAGAACAAATATAATTAATTGATCTTTACAGCCTGCACTCAGTTTGGATATCTTCTGCTGCTACCTTGTATGATTTCTCAGATCCAGACTGTTCAGCAGTCACGCTGAAGCAGGACTAGAATAAATCATTGCAGTCTCTAAGCCAACAGATATCATTAGGCTTGAAGTTACAAGCTTAGACAGATATCCTGAAATTGTAATACAGATCCATCTGCAATCAATGAAAATGAAGAGGAAAAATTACAGCTGTATCTCTACAGGGAATACTGATTGAATCCAAAGCTCAAGTAGAGAGAATCTAGGCACTTTGGTCTACTTCTCTTGAGGAGCTTTGACATGACTTTATACAGTGCATCTAGACCTCATTTTGCATATCACAGAATCACACAGAATCACAGAATTCTAGGGTTGGAAGGGACCTCGAAGGATCATCTAGCCCAACCCCCCTGCCGGAGCAGGTTCACCTACAGTACATCACACAGGAACGCATCCAGGCAGGTTTTGAATGTCTCCAGTGAAGGAGACTCCACAACTCTCTGGGCAGCCTGTTCCAGTGCTCTATTTCCAAGTGATATATTTCAAAATCTAGAAATCACAGAAGGCAACCATTCAGTACCACCTTCATGTTCAGAAATGGTGAAGAGGAAGGAAAGGAAAAAGCTTTTATCCTTTCATTCCATTGTGACTGCAGAATAGTCAGCTGAAAGATTTTAACAGCTGTCAGACTTTTTCCTCCTTAAAAAATCCTACAAGAAATAAAAGTTCAAATTAACTTTTTGTTTCCATTTCTACCATCAATGGGAGCACTGGAAGACCTGCCAAGTCCATACTTTCATGGTGGTTTTATTGGGTGCAGAACAAAGAAACTAACATAGATATGCATAGGAGACTAAATACAGATATTGTCCTTCAAGTTACAATTTCAATGCCTCTGAATTCCACACAATCATCATTCCTGATTTTCAGAACTTTTCCTTGTAACCTTCTTATGACTGTTTCTTGACGTCTCTTGCTATCATCCACATTCAATCAAGTTACAGAAATAGTGTTTGTAATGAGTCGGGACTTCACTACTCCAATCTGAAGCCAGCAAAGACGACTTTATTTACTTTCTATCTCTTTTATACATTCGTACCAGGCGCCGAGAATGCACACAGTGATTGGTTCGCATCCCCCGTACGTGGGGCAGGCATGGTGTTAGACGCATTGCTATTGGTCCATGTATCAGCACTCTTCATTGGTCCTTGCTCTTCCTGGTAGTGTACTGGTCACGTGACCGGAAGCATACCCGGCTGACTTCCGGTGTCCGGCTGGAAGCAGATGATGTTGTCTCTGGCTCCTGCCCCTCGAGATGTCCTCTAATATATGGCTGCGTGGTTAACCCACAAGGCTATCAGGTAGCTGGTTCATTACATGCCATCGTCCTACCCCAACAGTAATGTATATTTTAATTTGAATCTTTTGTAAAGTAATGCTTATGTTGGCTCTCAGAAGGAACTGACATGTTAGGCAAAACACAGAAAGTGCTTAAGCAATAATTGGAATAACCAGTGAATCTGAATTTCTATAATTTTTATTTTGTTGTATTTGATTTGTTGCCCTCATTTACAGAGACAACATATCCATAAAATTTCGTTCTCTATTCCTCAGGTAAGTTATTGCTCCATTCACATGTTAAGAAAGCTTTAGAAAGCAGAATTTCACATCTTCATAGCAGAATGGACAATTTAACTAACACATTTCACTGAGTGAATATATGATGTTTTCTCTTTGTCTTGTTGTTATGAGTGCATCTCTCCAATAATGATGATTTGTATTCACTAGATCGATTAAGAGGATTCTAAATTCAATTAGACTAATATAATATTTGTATTGCAATGAAACCATCTAAATTGAAAAGAATTTTTCACAATGAGGAAAATCAGCCATTGGAATTATCTCCCCAGGGTGGATTCCCCAGCATTGGACCCTTTTGACATTCAGCTGGACAAGATGCTGGGCCATCTTCTCTAGACAGTGCTTTTGCCAAGAAAGGTTTAACCAGATGATCCTTGAGGTCCCTTCAATCTGGTATTCTATGATTCATTCCTGTTTCCTGATTAGATGAGAGATCAAACCCCTTCCAACACAAATACTAAAGGTAATTTTACACTGCTTTCCATAGCATTCTTGCCAGAAAACTGCATTTCTCCAGTATTTGTGGAAAGGAAATATAAAAAAACCCTGAAACTTGGCCAAATAGGTCAATTTGTAATTCTAAAGACTGTTCCTAAGAGATCTGGTGGTGTTCACCATATTCTCTTTAATATTAAGAACTGATGTTGATCCTGGAAAGAATTTGATCCTACTGTGCGGAAGGAGACCAAGCTGGAAAGAAGCTATTATCTTGCATTCTGTGGCCACACATTTCAGCTTGTGTTGCAAAGTAACAACTTCAAATAAACTTGAAAAGAAGGAAATTGTTCCTATGAATGGCCCTGGTAAATCATTCTGAAGCTGTAGAACAGACAACAGTTGCATAGATTTTTTTAACTTAATAATGTGTTTGTATAGGTGTGGCATAACACCAGTGTTCTAGTACTGAACATTGAATTTCTTTACAGAAGAAGACCTCTCTGTATTATCCTGGAGGAAGATATTTGTAAGCTCTACTGTACTGAACTGGAAAGGTGTTGATGTAGGCAGTCCTGACTCATATACACATTACAGTTTCACAATGTGTATGTGCTTCTGTACATATTTACTCATGTATACAAGAATTCCCATACACTTGTATGGTGGATTTCTTGCTAGATATGCTAATCCATTCATCTCAGGAGAAAATTAATTTCTAGCTCAAATTTTAACCTGATACAGAACTTGAAAATAGAGCAGGTATGGAGGTCTGCTCAGAAATCTCAGCAATTGGTCACATTATCTGCATAAAAAATGCCCTCTGCCATTCAAAATAAACTGGCTCGTACTGTTCTGAATATCCTTCCTTTAATCTTAATCTTAATCTTAATCTTATTCCACTTGTTGTTTGTTAAATACATATGCACAGATAAGTATGTTTGTATATGTATATACACCCTCCATGCACATGCGGGAATATCTGAGGACTTCTGTCATTTCAAAGGACTTTGGTTTGAAGAAATACTTGGATGACAGTTATGTTACTTTCACCACAGCCCTTCTGAAACACCTGTCAGGTTTAATTTTGGTGATGTGATCTATTTTGCCCTGTGTACTTCAGTTTACAACGTAAATGAAACCTGAGAATACTTTGTGGTCAAATAGTCTAAGAATGAGATAAATAGTATGTAGCAAGACATTTAGAATTAAAGTAGGAAATAAAAGGCATCCATGACAGCTCCTGTTCAGAACTTTTACAAGTATAATACTACCTTTGTTTTTATCTAGCCTTTAGTCTTGAAGCCTCAATGCAATTTTAATTTTTTTTTTTATATAACTGATCTGGGGGAATTGAGTTAATGGCACTTTTCTAATTTGCTCACTATTGTTAGTTTGCTCTAAACATAATTTGTAAGCAGTTGCATGTAATATTTTCTAAAGTTATCATACTTATTTTAAGGACCAGGATATGTGTTACCGAAAAATGAGGGTTCTTTATTTATTCATTGATGAGAAAAGCAATGCCTCAGATGTTCCATCTCAGAAGCTTGAATTCCATATTTATTGCTTCTGGATCACAGGATCACTACTATGATTTTTGTAGAAACAAATTAAGAGAAGAAAAGAGAATCCTTTAAAATAGTACAGTTCTTTTCCTTCTCTCTTCTGTAAAGAAAAATCAAAAAGAGAGTGGGAAAATAGAGGAAATATTCCTAAGCAAAATCCTGCAATGTAAATGGTGGTAGTTTAATAAACTGATGAGTGAAAATTGACTAGTTTTGCTGCAGTTTAACCAAAATATGTATTCTTTCTTATGTTCCAACAGAAATGCTTTGAGATACTCTGGCAGCCTTACACATCTCAGCTTCCCCTGTACCATTTTTGTTAGTGTAGCTCTTTGTTTTGCCTTGTGGTTTGCTAGTATTTTAAGGACAATATGGACTTCTTGCTGATATTACGAATATATTTTTCTTCCAGTCCTAAATGGCCAAAGATATGGTAAGAACACCTCTGGAAGTGTCAGGAGATTAGATTGTATACTAGGTCTGCAATGAATGGTAAGTGAATGGTGAAATACACTTGTGTCAAATCTTACGTACAATTTAATGTGTTGATTCCATCAGGGAAGGGGATGTAAATTGATGTATAAACCTTTATACAACTTATATATTTTCTCAAGGATCTCTGTTTAAACTACTGAGAAAAACCAAAGTTTCATTGTAGATGCTTTAAGTCAATACTTGAATCAGAAACCATAACTTTTTTTTTCTGACTCATAGATCACTAGAACTGCTAAATTCCATTTTGGGAATATATTAGCATACGTAGTGCCTGCCAAAGTTGTTTCTAGAGCTTCAGAGTAAACTAGTCTTTTTAAATAAGCTCGTCATATTTCATATTGAATGGTTTTATAAAATGAAGGGGAGATACAGTGGCAAGTGGGACAATCATGAAGAAGTTAGAAGCTTTTTTAACCCTAAGCATTTTTATCATCAGTCTGCCTCACTATCTCTAAAATTAAGCAACTATATTGATTACTTAATACCATATAAAGAAACTTAAGACAATTCAAGAGGAATTTCCTTCCTCTCTATATTATTAAGTATTCAATTTTCCAGGTATAGTATTAAAACTGAAGCAAAGTAGCTACGAAAAAGTCAGTCTCTTAATTTGAGTCAAATTTGGTGTTAGATTTTATAATGCAGAAGGGATCATGATACAGAGGTTTCACCAAAACTAATTATGTTGCTCTCTTCAGAGAGATTTCTTAATCTCCTCAAAATTTAAGAAATAGGATTAAGGAAAGGGCTTGAAATATTTATCTTCACTAAAAATGTGTAGATAACAAAAAATTGTTGATATTTTTAAGGTTCCTTATGTTTGGTGGCTGAAAGTTTGTTATTTTTGACATCCATGAGATCAGAATTTCAGCAGTAAGTTACGTCCTTGCTGCAAAAGTATCTTTAGCACAGAGATATATTTTGGAGTTCTCCACATATCAGTACTGAACTATTGCCATAAGTTACAAAACATAATTCAATAAATATTTAAGAGTTAACATATTTGAACATTTATCTGAAATTTTACAAAAATATTCTACTAGAACTCATTGTTTGTTCATACAGCTTTTTATAACTCTAGACTGCAATTAATACAAGAAAACTTTATAATGAGAAAACAGGTTTTGCAATTTTGTGGGTCCTGTTGATTTAGCAGTATTCCTGAGTTTATGCCTATTCAATACTATTGTCAGCATACAGAGACAGAATAAGATGTAACAGCCATGCATTATTTAAAAGCCATGCCTTGACAAGTGGTGGCAGTTGAACATGATGATTTTGGAGATGTTTATTTGTTAAGATTTCACAGTAATCACATTTCAGATTTCTTGCAAAAATCCTGTTAAATGGTAGTTTGAGGCAGCTCAGCAACAGAACTTTATTCTATTAAACTAGAAAATTCCTTCCCAAACCATCTGGGCTGGCAGGTGTTCATCATCACATCTACGTTGCTATGAGACAAGAGATTGTTTAATGCTAATTAGTCATGTAGCAAGAATCTCTAATTTTGCTCATTTGAAACAACTTACGTTTGCAAGGGCATATTATCAGTACCTGTAAAGCTGAAGGTGTAAAGAAGTTAAGAATGTGAGAAAAAGCTGTTTCAGAGTAAGGTTTGTGGTGAGGCTATTCATCCACATAAAAGGTCTCAGGTTCTCCCCTACCTCTCTGACCCATGGACAGTTACTTTATATGAATCGTGTGTTAGTGTTTACCTCCATGAGATAGTCTAAGTCCCAAGTCCAGCTCAGTCATTCAGTTTAACTAACAGAAATTAGGAGTGCCTCTCCAACTTGGAGTCATTTTAGCATTGAATTTTTCTTCTGTGAACCCTCCTAGTGCTTCCAGGTCCGGGACAGGAGAAGGCAGAAAATACTGTGCAGTTCAAACACTCCTGTTATGATTTTTTTATTATTTGTATTATAATAAACTCCAGAAGCTCAAGCTGATATCTATATAGCATTCAGTAATCAACCTTATAAACAGCCATTAGACATGGCTGCAAAATTTTCCATATTGGAGTTGGAACAAACAAAGGATAAAATTTAGACAGCTCATAAACTGACGCAAATTCAGACAGTGTACTCTCTAACTGATAAACCCTAAGTAAAAGAAGATTCCAATTTTGAATCCCAAAATTCTGTACCCAGTGGCTCCCAAACACCCTATTGCATATAACCTTCTAACTACTTAGTCTCTTTGTAAACAACATCAAAATTCAAAGATAGATTGGAAGAGGCTTGTAAACACTGATCATGTCTCCATTTAGGTGAAGACCTCTGGAAAGGGGCTGAGACCATTCTAAAGCAGAGGTGTCCAGGATTTCAGTCTTGGTGGTTTCACTCAAGTGTTTAACAACCAGAGGAAACAGTGTAACTAATAGTTTCACTGAGTGGTTTAAAGAATAACTTCTTGTACATCTGTCCAGGATAGCCCATAAATATTTTTCTTCAATGTATTATGTGTAAGGATTCCCAAGAGACCAGAACCCAGGGAGTCCCCAGGCCTCTGGGGTACAGTCAAACTTGCTTTTGCTTATTGTTATTTTTGCCCCATAAATCTTGCAGAACTTGTAGAAATACCATTGGCAGGGAAAAGGCAGTTTGTCACAGTCTCACCCATAACTGCAGAATAAATACTGTGAGGACCTGAATTCTCTCTGACCAATGAAGTCTCCATCACACGTGTCTTATGGCAGTTTGTCTGGTTTTTTTTTTTCAAGTACTCAAAAATAGGATATTTTTCTCTTCAAGTTTCCTAAGCCTATTCTGAAACCCAGATAAGAGATTCCTAATGAGCAGCCCTTAATAAACGGTCAAGGCATCAGAGATCACCTTGGACATGTTCTTTGCCTACTGTTTCTTCATTGACTGGTTGTAGCTACTCCCTGCCAAGCCTGAAAGAGCACTGAATCACTCTTGGAATATCCTGCTGTCTGTTAGAGGACTGACACATATCTGAGGCCATGTTGCCTCTTAGCATAAGGTCATTAAATGATGTTGGATCAAGAGGCAGCATCCTGATCTCCTGAGGTCATGCCTTCCAGGGATGTAATTAGTTCAAGTAACATAACTAAATATTTATTTTTACAGTTAGAGGCATTCTTTTATATTTTGTCTTTGTCCTGTTGGTTTTAGGTGTATTCAGCACGATGTGTGTGGACTGACTCCAAGAAAGAGACACCAGGCAGTTGTAGCTTCCCCAATGACTAATGCTTGATCATATCTCTCCATCTGGCTTAATCAGATATAGAGGCTCAGATTCTATTTTCCTTTCTCTTGATGGCACACAGCCATCTTGACAATGAAGAATTAAAAAAAATAATAAAAAGAATTACTTCATTTATTGTGACATACCAGCTTATGATGAGCACAAAAATGCATTACATTTTTAATTTATAGTACAAATAAGCTACAAGCAGCTTTTCACAGAAACAGTGATTTGCAGTGTGCAGTTTGTATTGCTTTCCCTGCTTCTACACACACCCTTTTTTTGTTTGTTTGTTTGTTTTTGTTTAAAGAAAAGACTTCCTGTTTTCAGTTGAAACAAGCACTTGTGGAACAGTTAAATCCTAGAATGAAACTTTACTGCTAAAAAATCTGCACTGGGATTAATAATGCAGGCCAGTTTTTACTTAAGATCTTCCTGGGGAACCATCTCCAGCTATGTCTACATTACCAAATTGCAGCAATAACAGAAGTGGATCTTCAAGAATGAAACTCATGATGCTGAAGGCCCGATGTCCATATGAGTTTCGGAGGCTGAGATGGGGCTTTTACAAATAGTATGCTTTATTTCACAAGGTTCTAATGCTTGACTAAGGGTGTAATTTTGGATCTCAATCCATTTTCATTATCTCAAAATATTGAAAGGCTCAGAATTTCTGGTTTAGTATTTTAACTCTGAGTGGGACTACTGGAATTCCTGCAGACCCCCTCTCTATTCCAGGTTGAAGAGATGTCTTACCCTACTTCACAATCCTTTAAGTTCCCATAATAAAATTAAAACAAAAAATAAAAAAAAGCATTAAAGAAAAAAAATTCATTTTTATGAAGCTGACCTGAAAGAGATTCATTCATTTCCCCATAGAGAAAACTTCAGTGGCAAGAGTTGAAACAGTGTAAAGTGTTCCACTCAATTGTTGAATGGAACCATTTGGCTGAAACCATTAATCTTGTTCACTCATGCAGCAAGAAAATTGAGAAACGTGCTGATTCAACAAGGTTTGATTATTTTATAGACATCATTTGGTGCTGTCTTGATGTGAAGGACAGGAAAACAGGCATTTAATTTTCTGGTAGCACAAACTCTTATAAATTGAGAAGGGAAAAAAGATTGAACATAAAACAAATTTATTGTATTTTTTTTTTTTTATGAAGTAAGTAGCTAATGCATCTGTTTTTAATGTTAGTGAAATGTAACAAACTGTAGGGATATTTTGGGATTTACATAAGTTATTTATGAGTACCTTCTTATTTTAATTCATCTATGTTTCTGAGATTTATGATTATCCCACTGGCATTTATGCCATGTGGTTTTGTGGTTATACTTTTTGTTTGCAAGAATATTGTAGAAAGACATTTTATCTGCAATTCCTACATGTCAGAGTACAAACACTTTTTTTGTCACTGTACACCTGCCTTAGGTGGTCTGAAATGCATGTGTTATAACAACAGGAGGAAGTTGGTTTTCCAAGCCACCAAACAGTCAAAATGAGTAAGAAGGAGGAGGAATATGAGGATTACCCTTTGCACCCAAGAGTCCTTTGCTGGAAAGCGTTTGTTCTTCAAACAAAGAATCAACCATGTAGATGGATAATAAGACAAGTTGAAAGATTAAACATTGCACAACATGCATTCTGTCTAACTGCACTTGTGCAGACACTAGGTAATGGGCTGTGGTCTTCCTGACTAGTCTGACTAGTCAAAGAGCTGATGAAAAGGAGAAATAGCACACACAGTTCTTTGTTGAGGAAGAAGTGCAGAACCAAGAAGAAAGGAGGAAAGGGAGTCATAGAAACAGAATAACACTACTTCTGACTTAGGTGAAACCCTTCCAACAATATAAAGACTACTGAACAGTTTATCATGCTGTCCTACTGTGTTCTTATTAGCATCTCATCTTCTGAAGTGCCTGTCACTTAATTCAGAAATAGTTATTTAGAAATCAGTAAAAATTTTTTAAGTTAGAATGACAAAACTTGTAATGTATTTTCAGAAATCTGTGAATACCCATCGTTGCAAGCACAGAAAGGCAAATAAATACTATCTTCTGTATTGTCCCTTTAGGTCTCTTTAAGCAAACATCTTTTCTAACTGCTAAATCAACATTAGATGCACCCTGGAGTTGAGATGCAACGTATGTTCAAAAATATCCTGTCCAGACAGCTGTCAGAAAAGAAAGTAAAAAGAATAGGTGATTTTGTAATAAAGAATATATAACCAGTGACTTTTATGCAATCTATACTACTACTGACTGTTATAGTTTGGAAAGGGGCAGGCAAAATTCTTATTGGCTTTTGCTGCAAGGACCCAGTGAATGAGGGGTGGAGTTTAGGACCCTGTTGTGAATAGGGGTCTGGGGTGTCAGGTATCAGGTATCAGATATCAGTATTCCCCCCATTTTCCTGCCAAACTCTATAAAAGCCAGGAGGACAGGGGACTTTACCTCTTGGTCTCTTCGTCTCTTCGTCTCTTCGTCTCTTTCGGCTTCTCTCTTCTGCTCCCTGCCTCGCTCCCTTGCCTGCCGGTCGCCACGTGGAGCCGGCACAGAGAAGGCCCAGTTTTGTTACCAGCTCGCCACGTCGTCTGCAGCATTCCGACTGCATCGGATGCTGGGGGTTTGGACTCTCTTTCACCCCCATCGGCTTTGCAGTGAAGGACCTTTCAGGAGCCTGTATCACCAGTCATCGGAGCTCGGGTTGTATATATTTGTATATATATATTTTTCCTTTTTCCCCACCTGTTACTCTTTCTCCCTGTGCCATTAAATTTGTTATAATTTCCAGCCGTTGAGGTTTTTTTTCTTTTCCTTGCCCCCTTTTTATTTCCTGGGGGGGGAGGTGATAGAAACAAAACTCTGTCTGGTCTGTGGCTTGCCCTGGCCATTTGCTAAACCAGCACACTGACATAGACCAAAAATAGCATGTCCAACTGACTGGAAACTAGCAAATATAACACCCATCTACAAGAAGGGTTGTAAGGACAATCTGGGGAACTACAGGCCTGTCAGCCTGACCTCAATACCAGGCAAGATCATCCTGAGTGCCATCACATCGGACATGCAGGACAATCAGGGGATCAGACCCAGCCAACATGGGTTTATGAAAGAAAGGTCTTGTTTGACCNTTTTGGTTAATGGAATTAAATCCAGTTGGCAGCCAGTCACTAGTGGTGTTCCCCAGAGCTATGTGTTGGGGCCAGTTCTGTTTAATATCTTTACTGATGATCTAGATGAGGGGATCGACTGCACCCTCAGTAAGTTTGCAGATGACACTAAGTTAGGTGGAAGTGTTGATCTGCTTGAGGGTAGGAAGGCTCTGCAGAGAGATCTGGACAGGCTGAATCCAAGGGCAGAGGCCAATGGGATGAGGTTCAATAAGGTCAAGTGCTGGGTCCTTCACTTGGGTCACAACAACCCCAGGCACTGATACAGGCTCGGGGAAGAGTGGCTGGAAAGCTGCTCAGCAGAAAGGTACTTGGGGGTGCTGGTTGACATCTGGCTGGATATGAGCCAGAAGTGTGCCCATGAGGCCAAGAAGGCCAATGGCATCTTGGCCTGCATCAAGAACAGTGTGGCCAGCAGGAATAGGGAAGTGATTGTCCCGCTGTACTCAGCACTGGTGAGGCCACACCTCAAGTACTGTGTTCAGTTTTGGGCCCCTCACTTCAAAAAAGACATTGAGGTGCTGGACCATGTCCAGAGAAAGGCAACAAAGCTGGTGAAGGGACTGGAAAATAAGTCTTATGGGGAATGGCTGAGGAAGCTGAAGTTGTTCAGACTAGAGAAGAGGAAGCTCAGGGGGGACCTCATCGCTCCCTACAACTACCTGAAAGGAGGTTGCAGTGAGGCGGGGGTCAGTCTCTTCTGCCATGCACATAGTGAAAGAACAAGAGAAACCTGCCTTAAATTGCAGCAGTTGAGATTCAGATTAGACTTTAGGAAAAATTCTTCACTGTAACGGTGATTAGATATTGAAATAGATTTCCTAGGGATGTGGTGGAGTCACTGTCCCTGGATATGTTCAAGATGTGTTTGATTGTGATGCTGAGTGATATGGTTTAGTGGTGATGTAGGTAGACAGTTGGACTGGATGATCTTGAAGGTCTCTTTCAACCTCAATGATTCTCTGTCCACATGCACATAAAACCTTGTAAGGGTAGAAAGAAAGACCAGGTGCTGCAGTGATCACAATCGCAGGAAGGATGAAGTAGGTGCTGTGGTTGGTGTTGCAAAGCTTCAGTTGGACATATAAAGCCAAATTTGCCTAACTAAGAGGCTAATTAAAAGAGAAGAAGGGACAGAAAAAAACAGGTATAGTCAAAAAGAAAACAAAGAAACCAGAACAAGAACCTGAGAAATAATGCAGAATCTGGGCTCTTCTCTGTCAAGAGATAACATTAGCTCAATGTCAACCACAGCTTTACTTAGTTTCAGTATAGAAGCTTACTGTGTCCTGTAGTCTTTGGTATTGAAGTCACACATGGTGTGTCATTCTGTTTACACTTTTGAGTCAGACACAAAGTAAATTAGAATAGGTTTTCACTATTGTGCTATTGCCCATGTCCTTAAAATACCTGTTGGTGATCAGACTGAAAGTCAGTCAGCTAGTCTGACTGCTGAGAGGTGATTGTTCCCTCAACCAGTGGTCCTGGCTGATGTTGGTCACGGCCCCCATTCCTCAGAGAGCGAAAATGGTGTGCCCAAATGGCATTCCCCACTGTGAAGTCTGCAATATACACTGTCCATGGAAAGGGTAAAGAAGCTGCCTCAGCATCCCCCCCAGAAGTGGCAGTAGTGTGATGTGCCTAGTCAAGGGGGAACACCCCAAAGCACCTCAAGACACTGGGGACAGAAGGTATCTTGGGGGTGTACTTGTAGAGCTGCCATGATACTGAGCTTGTACTTTGCCTCCTTATTACTGGGACAGACCTGAGCACCTTGTGCTGTTCAGAACAGTCTAGATCCTTCTGTGGCTGAACATAAACAGAGTGCTACCCCTACATTGTAACTGAGCAGGGTAACAGTCATGCATTTCCAATAACACTCAAGAAGTTCCATGCCAGTACAAATTTCTCTTGGACATTCCTAGCTGTCCTATGACACCCCTATAATTCTTCAGTGATGAGGCCTGAGTCACAAATATGGCCCACACCACACTGCTGCATATAAATAACATGGTTCTGAATACTCTGTCTCAAAGGATGCTGACAGAATTTTAAAATATTCTTTACAGAAAAAGTAGCCTGAGACATGCACAAAGTCCTATAAAATTACTTCCCATAAATTAATTACTAACTTGAAATTGTTTAATGCTCATGGTTCACAACTTAGGACATTTATTTTTTTAAATTTGATTTTTATTTTACCTAAATTAATGAAATTCTGCTGCCAGCTAATTAGGCAACAACCTTTCATTACTGTGTTGCTTCAGCTTCTTGCCAGCTTGGGTTTTTTACAAGTAAAATGAGCATGATGATTCCAGCTTACTTTCTAGCAATCTGATACACTGAACCCTTATATCTGGCATACCTCAGTAATTAGTATAGTGTCCAAATGCAATGGGTTTGTTCGTACAGCATCTGAGCTCCACCTCTAGTAACTCATGTAATTAAACAAAATAAACAAATCATGCTTTGTAGAAGCAGAAACTTATTGACAGTAAGACCTGGGAAAGCTTGAACCCTGCTTTACTTCAGCTGTACATTATCTCCCAGTAAGACTTGTTCCCTTTACATGAATAATAAGGTAAACAGGAGCAACAGTTTGAGCAGAGGATTATTCCGTATGTGTAGAAGAAGGAGTATATACTGAAAAGAAGGACTTCATCAGCCTGTGCAATGTAAATGGGCAAATTTGGAAACGTTCAAGGTTATGTTGGATGTGGCTTGGAGCAACCTGATCTAGTGAAAGATGTCCCTGCCAATGACAAGATGGTTGAACTACATGACATTCAAAGGTCCCTTCTAACCCATACAGTTCTATAATTCTATGATAAAGGACTCGATCATTAACATGCCTGCATAAAATCATTTACTCTACCACTTACTGACTTGCTAAAGCTAGTCTCAGAGTATACTGTATCTTAGCTGGTCATCTGTGAAGTAAAGATATTGGTTTCTCTGGGAGAATGAATACATTTGAAGAGCAGGGTAAAATAGATGGAGCAGTGTTTACACTTCTGATCCTTTCCATGACATAAAGAAATAACTAAATTCTGCAACAAGGTGGGCATGAGATATCTTCAAAACTCTGTTTTTTTACTTCACATCAGATTTATTTTTTTTCATCTTTGAACTCATTGAAATATTAAAACACTTGAGAAAATACATAAATAAAAAAATAACTCAAGCCCTCTGCCTCTCAACCAAAAAAAAACCACGTTGTTGTTTTCTTCAGATATAAGAAACACTGAAAAAAAAAGAGAGTAAACTACAAGTTGAGTAAAAAGCAAGCCCTCCACAATAAGCACACTTTGCACAACTCAAAGCAAGATAACAGGATCCCTCTACATAGTGATAATGGATACATTGTTCATGATAATACCAACAATAACAGCTAGTTGCATTTTACAATAATGTATCTTCTTGTACGGATGATAGTGTTAAAACTCCTCTGTTCTCTTCTTTCTTGCTTTGAAAAAAGAATAATAAACATTAACAAGAGCTTCTTTCTGGTGTCTCAGTTCTTCATCTGAAAGATGCCACTTTTAAGTAAAGAAAGCTTCAAAAGCCTGCCATTATCAAATGAAATAAATCAATAGTTCAGGCATTTGTACTCAGTACCCTTGTCGGATCTGTAACAGCATTAGCACACACACACACAAACCCTAAAAAATCAAAAAGCCCACACTCACAAAAAAACCCCACAAACAAATAAACAAACAAAAAACCCCACAAAAAACCCCACCCCCCAAAAAAAAACAAAAACAAAAACCCAAACAAACAAACAAAAGGAAAACAAAACAAACAAAACAACAACAACAAAAAACAAACCAGGCAAAATTTACTATATTATTTCGTGTAATTTGTTTCTGGTTTTGGATGCAATTTTGTGCTGAAGTGCACCGCTCAAACCTCCTTACTATGCAAGTTTTACCATGGCTGTTACCCTGTAAAAAGGCAACAAAAAATATGTATGTCAGACCTTACGGTCATTACCCACTCTTCTAAAAGAGATGCTAGTAGCCAAGTAGCCTGTAGATTGTAGTTGGAGCCATGATCCCCATTGAGACTTGGTGCCTGGATGAGGGCAAGTCCAAGGCAAACTGCAGATGTGTGAGGGTATGATGCCATAGCTGTGACTCAGCCGGCATTCTTGTCTTAACATCAGAACTGAACAGCCTTGGCATTGGGATGAAGAAATGGACCAAAGAGCTGCAGATGGTGTGCTTTTAGTAACTGAAGTTACTAAAAGAAATTGAGAAATAGAATATTCCAGAACTCTGTGCACGCATGTTACGTTGCTCACAGCTGAAATTTGGCTGATAATGCAATGGCCCAAAGGAAAATTAAATGTACTATTTCCAAGAATTTTTAACACCTGTTTTTCTGTTACCCTCTGATCCACATGGAACTGGTCCCCTGTCTGCAGTGCTCAAAGGAGTCAAAATGGAAGAATCAGAAACTTGAGCCAAATAAGCAGCAGATGTCAAGAAGAGTTGAGGGGAGGAAAGTCTAAACTCTGCCCCTCAAAGGGCAAACCCAGACAGAATTTGGCAAGCAGTCAACAAAAGCCCTTCCCATGATACCAAAGTTCTGAATCTTTTATTTTCATCTCTACATGATACAGTGAGCCTCCTTCTCACTAAAAGGAACCTGTCAGAGCCTGCCATGAGCAGACCTGGTTCTTAGCCCTGGCCCTGTCATTCTTACCTTCAAAAACCGTTCTTTGATAAAGTAGATATTCTCTAGATGCAAAGTCTCTACAGAGATTCATTAGCAATTGAATTGTTTAGCAAGTGAATTGATTAGTGATGAGTATTAGCCTTACTCTACTTCAATGCATCGATAGATATCAGTATTACAACTTCCTATGGAAATGAACAAGAAAACTTTATGACCCCATCTTCTTTTATCTTTCTTTTTCCCTTCTACATTTTCATCTAGAAGTACTTAGAAAAAAGTATGGACACTCAAATATGTCAGATATATCATTAGCTAATCTAAATGATATATTATCTGCATTTTTATATTCAGATTCAGTAAACCTCTTACAAAAGTCAGCAGAATCATATGAGTTTTATTATTTCATAGCATAGAAACATTTTAAATACATAGAGAAAAATAAAATGCATTTATTATGCAAACGTGCATATTTTTTAAAAAAAATATTATCAACACCCAAAGGTAAATCTGAGTTTTGCATTCATAACTCATCTTCAGGAGCAATTTAATGCCATAAATACAGCAGCCAAAGGTTGTATCTCTATGGGTCCACAAAACATTTGATCTATGTGCAAGAGAACTGCTTTGCAAAATGTACTCATTTTACTCTACTCTAAGGTACAGAGTATTAAATAAATAAATATACCCACAAAATTCTTGGGAGAGAAAAATCTGTCTCAAATATATACTCTTCATTCCTATTTTTTTCAAACTTAGCTGTTGTTGACAAAATCACATATAAATGTGATTTGACCAAAATCAAATTGTTTTCTGTAATTGTGTAAAACAGATCATACATAAGGAAACTTTCTAATGAAGTTCCCTGCAAAATTGCTTAACAGACAGCAGATTTCCATCACAAGCATACAAGATTTCCAATGACCCCGACATAAAGTAAGCCGCCTTCTCTCATTTTAAAAGTCATCAGAAGTGTTATCCCAAAGGCAGGGGGAGATTGAAAAAGTTTCTTGATAGCAAGCATGTAGAATACATTGCCTTGCATTAAAAAGTCACAAATGTTTCCCATTATATTAAATGCAATTTCCTTCTCCAACTCCTGGGAGGTTTTGAAGATGATTCCATTCCTATAAATTTTACAGACATGTCAAGATACCACTTCTCAATAAAATAACTTTGCTTATTGGACTGCAGAGCCAGTTCTCAGGAACTTTTATATTCGGTATATTCTGTATCTCTTAAAATTCCACAACAAGGCATTAAGCCATATTTAATCACATTTAATCAAGAAATATTAGCTTTAAAGTAAAATTGCAGGAAAAAAGGTTGTACCATTTTACTATTATAATTTATAATGTCAGTGGATTTAATATTCCTGGAAATAAAATTGAATTTCATCAAGCTTAGCAATGAACATTCTCAGACAGTGCAAGCACTGCTGAAGGTAACCACGGGACTCTGCCATGGGAACTGGGGTGTGGTTCATCTTTGGGACACATAGGAAAAGGCTAACAGTCACAAATGTCTTCTCAGAGTCTTTTGATGTAGCTGTGAGGAATGATTAAGCTGGAAAAACTAATCTCTCTCATTTTCCTTCGTAAACCAAACTAGCATGTGAACAAAGGCTTTCGGAGAATAAATAAGATGTACTGACTGACAGTGTCATTAGTCCCTAGCATTGTACATGTCTAGTATTTTTACTTTTCAGTTAAGTCTCTTCTAAGTAACTGCAGTTTCTGAAATCAACAGCATGTTTTTCAGTCTGCTTCCAGGACTGATAACACTCGATGTTTATAGTTACTACTAGAGAATGGTATGCAGAACTAAGGCCACTGCTTGGTTCTGTTAAACTTCTTATGCTCTGGAAACAAAAGGGAGGAAAGGGTCCGCATGTATGACTATCCTGTGTGGAAGAGCAGACTAGACAGGTGACCCAAGTTGACCAAACAAAGTATTCCTTCCTATACATGTCATACTTGGTATAAATCTGAGGGCTCCTGAGGGTTGAGCTCTCTTCATCCATGGCCAGAGTCCTGGGAGGGCCCTATCTATTCTGTCTTTGATCCCAATCCGTGCATTCCTGCATGAAGCTTCCATCTCCCGCTGAGTCCAAAATTCCAGTCTGAGACTTTCTTAGGGCCTGTCCTGCAGCTTTGGTAGTGATGTGAATGTTATTGGAGTGAGTGCGATATTTGTTTTGTATATAGTTGTATATATTTCATTATTTTCTTTTTCAACATTACTGTTCCATTAAAGCCGTGTAGTTTAGTTTCCAATCCACAAGTGTCTTTCCCTTAGTCTCTTTCCTTTCCCTTTCTGGGACAGGAGAGGGGTTAAGAGAGTACATCTGTCATTCATTTAACTGTTGGCCCAGCATTAAACCTTGACAACATTTGTCTTTAGAAAAATGCAGGGTTTTATAGTAAAAATATGTAAATCAATGTAGTTAGAGCACTATTGCATCGTTCAACCACTGGCAAATTGACTCAAGACAGTTTGACTTTCATAGCTCTATGTGATGAGAGAGTATTTTTGATCCCTATGGGTTTCTTCCTGTCACATATTTGTGACATGGAATACTATCACACAAAGAAGTATGTCCTGAGAAATGTGTGCACCTAATGCTGTCCATGCCCATACTGAAAGGACAAGAAGAAATGGCTTTACAGCAGGGGAGATTCAGATTGGACATTATGAAAAATTTTTTCACTGTAAGGGTGATTAGGTGTTGGAATAGGTTGCCCAGGGAGATGGTGGAGTCACGGTCCCTGGAGGTGTTCAAGAGGCATCTGGATGTGGCGCTGGGTGATACAGTTTAGTGGTGATGTAGGTAGGCAGTTGGACTGGATGATCTTGAAGGTCTCTTCCAACCTCGATGATTCTATGATTCTATGATTATCACAAAGTATCCCCTGTTAGGTAACATGACAAAAGCTGCCCTCCACACACAAGGGAATGCAGAGGAACACCGCAATTGGGGGAATTCCAGTACCACCCTGCCCAATACCTCCAGGTGTCCCACAGGATCTATCGGCCTGTGAAATGCTCATCCCTATGGCCAAGAAGAAGCACAAAAGTGTGATGGTGGGGGGATCGCAATGCCCTTGTCAGAGACATAGGGGTCCCTGACCCAACCACAGGGCTCTCCCAGGACAGTCCCAGACCCATGGGTCAGGGGTCATCCAGCACTAGCAGTCAGCGAGGAGGCTCCCTGGGTCTCTGTTAATATGGGGGGAACCATCACGGGCACAGGGCTTGCTGTGGGGTGCAGGGAAGAGCATTTCAGGACTGTGCAGGACTTACCATAGGATGTTTAAGGGAGGCGATGAAGTGGGAATGAGGAGGATCGCAGTGGTTTGGGGAGCAACAAGCATGGGAAAACAGAGGGAGAAGGGGAGAAAAAGAGTCAGTCCTGGACAAACAGGCTCTGGGATGGACACCTGTCTGGCCATGCCTGCGTTTGACCAGCACAGTCTGTCCCTGCTTTTCACTAAACTCCATGTCTAGTGAGTTTCTCAGGTGCAAGTCTCTCTGGGCTGTGTGCATGTGTGTATGGGAGAGCTGAGAGCCAGGGGTGAATCATGCGCCCATGGGGGCAGCATGGTGTGCTCTCAGTGTGTATGACTTTAGTCAGCAGCAAGCTGGACCAGACAGCAAGTCTGATATTTGGCCTGGGGTCCAGAGTGTGTCCTGGGATATGGATGGGATGAGGGGAGCCCAGGGGATGGGCAGGAGCAATCAGGGTTGGCCATGCCCCAGACACCAAACCTGCTTTGAGCAGAAGATTGGACTACTGACCTTTCAATCTGAATTATTGTAAGACCCTATGACCATGGGAATGACAGCATAAAACGTATTTTTCCTGAAATTAAATGCAAACAAATAAAGACAGAAAAAGAAATAATTAAATACTAAACTTTATAACTTTTAATAATCAAAGAACAAACTCAGCAAATGAAGTCACTTCAAACAGGGTATATTGACTGTAATCTATTAGAATGGCAGTAACACAAATGTCAAAATACTTCACTACCATAGCATAAAATGCATAGGAACAACAGAACAGACCTAGTAGTGAAGAAGATGTGCTGCTGCTTAGNTGGGAAAGAGGAGGATCGCAGTGGTTTGGGGAGCAACAAGCATGGGAAAACAGAGGGAGAAGGGGAGAAAAAGAGTCAGTCCTGGACAAACAGGCTCTGGGATGGACACCTGTCTGGCCATGCCTGCGTTTGACCAGCACAGTCTGTCCCTGCTTTTCACTAAACTCCATGTCTAGTGAGTTTCTCAGGTGCAAGTCTCTCTGGGCTGTGTGCATGTGTGTATGGGAGAGCTGAGAGCCAGGGGTGAATCATGCGCCCATGGGGGCAGCATGGTGTGCTCTCAGTGTGTATGACTTTAGTCAGCAGCAAGCTGGACCAGACAGCAAGTCTGATATTTGGCCTGGGGTCCAGAGTGTGTCCTGGGATATGGATGGGATGAGGGGAGCCCAGGGGATGGGCAGGAGCAATCAGGGTTGGCCATGCCCCAGACACCAAACCTGCTTTGAGCAGAAGATTGGACTACTGACCTTTCAATCTGAATTATTGTAAGACCCTATGACCATGGGAATGACAGCATAAAACGTATTTTTCCTGAAATTAAATGCAAACAAATAAAGACAGAAAAAGAAATAATTAAATACTAAACTTTATAACTTTTAATAATCAAAGAACAAACTCAGCAAATGAAGTCACTTCAAACAGGGTATATTGACTGTAATCTATTAGAATGGCAGTAACACAAATGTCAAAATACTTCACTACCATAGCATAAAATGCATAGGAACAACAGAACAGACCTAGTAGTGAAGAAGATGTGCTGCTGCTTAGAGAGCTTAGTCAAGTGTAATGAATACATTATACTGGTATTATATTCATGTTAAAACCTAGCATGGAGTACATTTCCAAAGATAAGCAGGAAATTAAGTATTAGCCAAGTTATTGTGCATCTGGCAAGCTTAAAGTACGGAATTCCTAATAATTATTGGGAGATCTAGTTATTCATATGGATAAACAACATAAAGTTTAGTCACCAATAAAATTTTAGAATGTTGGTTGAAGCAATTAATCACAAAGCCTGAATCTATACACTGAAACTGTTCGAAAACTGGTATATAACTATATAGTGAGCTCAATTTCCAAAATTCAGTTAGCTGCATAAAACTGAAAAGCAAACAAAAATATACCCTATATTGTTGGTTAACTTCTAAGAAACATATTATGAGAAAATGAGGAAGAGTTTTAAAACAAGTCATCAAAACGAGTAATGCTTGCATGCAACACTGAGAACATTTAATGATATTAAACTCTCCAAAAATAATCTAAGCCATCTTTAACAAGACTACAATTATAAAGGCAGCATGTGTAAAAAGAAGTGTAAATGAGGATCCTAAAACTAAAATGACTGCCTACAAAGACTGGAGTTTCATCTAGAACTATAAAAGTATACAGATTATAAAAAAAGAAATGAAAAAACATGCTACATGAATCTAAAATTCTGTTTATGAACAATTTAGTAATGATATTAAAATCAAGTAAAAATTTTTTGAAAGACATTAGAAGAGTCTCACAGCAGAAAATGAAGAGCCAATAGGTGATCTAGGTACAGTACTCAAGAAAACAAAGACTGTTCAGGGAAAATAAGGATAAAACAGAAAAACATATAATATATTTTGCACCAGTGTTTTTTATGAAGACATTAAAACATTTTCTTTTATGGGATATATTATTTTCTGGGGAGTGGAGGATCTGTTTCAAATTGTAATATGTATCATTTTAAAACAAATCAGTAGCATTAATAGTAGTAATCACCACTACCAGATTTTTTTGCCACAATAAGCTAAAAGAATTAATTGTCAAACTACTAACAGTCATTTTGTAGTTAGTGGTGTGTGTATTCAGTTAATTTAGTTGGTTCCAGTAGGAAAGAATGGCAGTCAATAAAAATTGATGCTAATCATGAAAGCATTCAGGGGGCTTCTCGGAAATTATAGTTCAATAAATCTGAAAACTAGCTGAAAATACACATTTGAAAATTGACAGAAAGAATATTGAGAAATATGGACATGTGGTGTGAGTACAGCAGCTGTTCCTGTGTTTCTGTCTGTTTCTGATGTGAAATTATCCATAATACCATTCTGTTTCATAGAGAAATATAAGAAGATCAGCAATATAAAAAATGTTAATGCATTCTAAATCATTAAAAAACACCTAACGTATTGTGACTAATCCCTGTTCACTAGTTGAAATAGAGGAACTTCAGTCATTTAATGCACCTTAGATTTACACTGGCAGATATAGTAAATGGATTGGGAAAGTGATTGGATCATTTTGCATATAAATTTGTATTACATTATCTGCCTGATACTATAATGAAAGGAAAGAAAATCAGAATAATAACCTTTTGTAAAAAGAAAATGCAGTCATTTCCTTAATTTTTTGTACCAATTATAGGCTTTAGGTGTATGGCTCAGTCATTCTGATGCCCTTGTCACTGGAGGAAAAGAAATGAAGTTTTTGTTATTTGTTAATATTTGAGATATATTATTTTTCTCTTTTTTGTGTAATTCTGCCTAAAGTACTTGAATAAAGCTTGGATATGTTCACAAATATTGTTTAGCAAGATTATATGGAAAAAACAGTCTGCTGTTTCAGCAGAATATTTTAGGTGTTCCAATGTTTTTAGTCAGGAACATGGGAATACTTTGAATGCAAAATATTATTTCAATTTCCAGGGAAGAATGTGGTGTTGATAGGTGTGAAAATGGAAGCTTTTTCAGGAAGAAGTGGTAAATCAGTGGTGACTACAGAGTAACTTGCTAGAGGCTGAATGGCTGTTAACTGCATTACCAGGTTGTTGATTTAGATATCCTACACTTACAAACAATTTTACAAGGAAGTTTGTGATTCTAACTGGAGATGTATTTACTTTCTTTAACAGTTTTTGCTTACTCTGTTTTTCCTTGAGTTTCTTACCAACATGGAATATTTGTGACTAATATCCACTTTTTTTAAGAATACTTCAGAATTCTTAAGAATATGTAAGTAGTGCACATAACCTTTTTTTATATTTTATAGCCTTCCATTAAATAAAGCTTCTTTCGTAAGCCCTGTTGGTCATGCTGGCCCTAAAAATATTTAGGCATGGCTACGTGGTCTACTTGACAGAGAGGGACACAGATGATCATTTCTTGCATTTCTCTAATGAATGCAAAATACAGGGGGGATTTTCAATTGATACAATAATTGTATATCAATTATCAATTAATTAATCAATTTTATCAGCATAACATGTAATGTCATTATCAGTTTTTTCCTAAATTTATCCGCATGCTATATTAATTTCTACACACTCCAATTGTATATTCTACAATGATTTATATCTTAATAAGATTTAATATTTAAAATTTGTGTCATTAGTAAAAACAATTAGATGTCTTTTCCAAGGTTTACTCAAATTATGGATTAGTTAGATTTCTAGCAGCAGTGAAAAAATTTAAAGCAACTGCTTAATAATTGATCTCAGTTTAAGTACTATTGTGCTGTCATTACCTTCCTGAGGGGCTATTTTTTGCCAGTTAGAAACATTTTTTTGTCCTTAGTAACCTACAAAACTGTATCTTGAACCATATGAAAATAAATCTGCACAGAAAAAGAATTTACATGGTTTGGCCTAATAATAATTCTGAGTACTCACACTGTTTCAGAAACCTGTCAAGTTAACAAAAAATGACAGATTTAATTTTTAGCACTGATCGTGACTATCTACACTTTATGATTTGTGATATCAAGCTTAATAAAAAATGCAGGATTAATTCTATATATATCTTTTGAAATAAAAAAGAAAACAGTTATATGGATTTAACAATAGCCTACAATCTACAAACAGTAGTAAAGGAATATTTACCACAATTTTCTGAATTATAGAAAACTGTAATTACTAAGATGAAAATTCCAGGATTTGTTCTGCTTTCAGCTTTAAAGTGTAACTTTTGGGGAGGTGAATTGCAATTCATGCATCCAAACCCAGCTTGTTATCTAAAAAAAAAAGAGACTTGTATATAATATTAATCTTTATAGAAAAAAAAAAAGAAAAAGATTAGTTAGATGACCTACCAAAGTCCATAATTACCACTGAAATGAAAATGTATACAATAACTGCTTACATTTAAAAGTGTTTTTGTGGATGCTCTTTGATCTGAGAGTTTCTCTGATTTCTGCACATCTAGTTAAGGTTTGGACTAGACTCTTGCCTAAACATCACTGAATTCTAAAGACTACATGAGTAACCAAAAGGTCATTTGAGTTGATGACTTGACAACATTTGCAAATGTCTAATGACACTAACAGGAAAGAAGTATTTGTGAATGGAAAGCACAGGTTCTCACTAAGATCTATCTTACACATCCTAGTGAACAAAGCCTCAAAGTAGTAAGTATGTATTTTCTTCCCTACTTGAAATGGAGAGTTCTAAATTTATATTTTTCCCTCTCATCTCCTACAAAATCTTTCGTAGGATGGATTGCCTCCTACTCTGGAAATAGTATGAAAACTTGCAGTTTAATGGTTAGGATACTGACTGTCTCCCGTGTTACTAGATACAAGTACTTGAAGCACTTCAGCAATTTGCATTACACTGCAATTGGATAAAACAAACAAACAAACAAAAAAAAACCAAACCCCACAACTAGCTGACTAAAATCCAAGACTCCCTTCGGTAGGGAATTCATAATATGAAACTACATAATCATATACCTTTTTTTTTTTTTTCTCATCTTCTGTCTAGAGGACAAGGATTCACCATCACAAGAATTACACAGGAGAGAGAGAACACATTCTCCACCCCCAGATAGTTCTCCTGCTGGAAGATAAGGAGCTTTCCTAGGAAGCCCAGCTGTGAATCTCAGTTTCCCCTGGAACACTGAACCAAGGTACCGCTCTCCTTAATGATCCTTTAGATAACAGTATAAAAAAAGTCAAGCTTCCTGCAGCACTGCCATCAGAAAAACAATTCAGTTAAATTCTGACTAACAATCCTCTGAATTAATTTCAGGCTCCAGTTTTTAAGCAGTTTTTATACTTCAGTAGTCTGAATCTGATTATGAACTCTGAAAAGAAGGAGTAGTTTAAAGGCATAATATCTGTCCTGTTTATCTTAAAGGCATCTAAGCATTTAGCTGGATCTAGTCTAAGAAGATATTTGCAGGACCATCTTCTAATATGTAAGCAGTTCTGCTTAAATGTAAGGGATAAACAATGCAGAACAAAAAATTGGTACTACCTTAGCTGATAGGCTGCTCAATTTATTATTCCTTACTATTTAAAGAAAAAGATTTCTTTTCCATTTAATCCAGCACCAATTGGAGTATATTTCATGTTTTGACTCAAAGGAAAAGTGTTATTTAATATCCACCACTACTAATTCCTGGATCATGCATATTTTCCTTGAATTCAATCTGGATTTTCCAATCCAAATTGAATGCCTCCACCTTTCCTTCCTTCCACACAGCATTTATAAGTTCTGACAGGATCACAGCCCAGAGTAATATGGCGGTAGAGCACATAAATAAAAATTTAAAGGAAAGATATTTCTTTTGTAATAACACTGAACTTTACAACTGCAAGTCAGAAGAGTATGCAGATGCTTCATAACACTAAATGAGGTTCCATTCACATGATGGAACTTACTAATATTCTTTCCAAGTGAAAAAACAAGCAAACATGGTCTTTAGAAGTTGGCCAAATCACACCATCCCCAGTGCTAACAGCTCTCACTACTGCCAGGACAAACTGCATCTTTACTCTCAAATGCAACTGAGAAACTTGCTACTGCATGATCAGGACAATTTATACTTTATTTTTCTTAAATAAAGAGTGTGGAGAGATGATGAATTCATGTCTATCACAAAGTAACAGGTACCCAGTATGTCTACATAACTTAATATTTTTTGATTAATAACCTATTTACAACTAGGTTTTTTTATTATTTTTACATTAACAATAGCTTCCTTCTTCTATATGTGAGGGATGTAAGAGGATATGATCTTGACTTCCCTTCTGTGAAGTTTACTGAAATTTCATTTTCATCTACATGGAGCATATAGCTGAAAGAGGGTGGTGCATATGTGCTTTACAGAGGAAAAACTTGTGCACAGCTATTTTTAGCTGTTTTTATTAACATTGAATTCATTCCTAAGGAGTAACTGAAAAATTGTCAAAGAAGATTGTCAGAAAAATAAGACATATCTAAGAATATATCCCTTAAAAGGTACTCCTAATTTGTATCACATATTAAAAGATACTTTGCTGAAGCCAGGAATGTGCAAGTCAAATCACTGATCAGTCAGACTGGGAGGAGTGTTTGAGCAGACTGGGAGTGTGCTAAGTTAAGAGGGCTGCCAAATCCAGTAACCTGGTAGAGAAGAGTCTGTCACAGCCCCATGCCTGCAGATTCAGCACATGCACACAAACGCACGTACATATATAACACAAATATATACAGAAATGGCCAAACACATAGATCAGCACAGATAGACACACTCAGTACTCATGTGAGCACAGACAGCACCAATGGCCTCATCCTGTTCCCCTCTCTGGCTAATCAGGACTAAGGTCCATCATTTTGAAATACATTGATGTTATACAAAATGGACCCCTCCAGTGGCTGGGCCCAGGCACCCAATCTGCCCAATAACAGGCCCAGGTGCTGGCACCTGGGGACAGATGATCTCCAAGGGCTACAGTCCTACTATAGCTGCTGGTACAGACACACGCAGACCCAAACACTGTGGATCCTCCAGCAATGGGTTCAGACACTCAGTCTGTCCAGCTGCTGGGCCTGCATCCTCATTCTCTCCAGCTCCCTCCTGCACTGCCTCCAGCATATGTGCATGTGCATGTGCATGCATATACAGTCAAACAGGTCTCTCAGTCAAACTCCAGACTCCATGGCCTCTCCGGGAGCTGGCTTAGACCTCACAATTGGTCCAGTAACCATGGCACAGACCCCTTGCCTTTCTAGTAGGCAGTCTAGACCAGTGCTCACTCTGATTTCCAGCTGCCATACCCACACTGACATATGCACCCTCACACAATGTTGTTTTGCAAACAGGCAGGTTGCTCAACTAAATGATCACGCACTAGTAGTATAATCTCAACTTTATTAAGCAAACATGCCAAAGCAAATAGGATATATAAGCAAATTAGAGATACATCAAATCATTACTGCATAGAAATAACAGTGATTAAGAAGAAATACTTCACCATTTAGCACCTAATCCACATCATCCAGGCCCACACTTCAGCTGGAAAGCCCCATTGCAGCCGGTCCCAGGAGACTTGGGTATTTGGGAGAGTTCCTACATGGTGCATCCACCCATAGTTGAGGCTCCTGGCTCAACTACAAAAGGGACCTGATTTTATATCTATAGTTGTTTGCTTGTGTGGGTGTGCAGGTTCTCATGATCTTGAAGTCTGTTGCACCTAGAACATGGGCCAGGTGCCCCAACGTAACTGAATGTGGAGGTCACAGAACAGGTGCACACATATTTTTCCTGACCGCTTCCAACAGATAGTTATAACAAATACACATTTCATTGAATATACCTTTTCAAAGACACATTTTTTTTATGTTTGTCATGGTCATGAGCAGGGATCAACTCAATTAGGTTATCATCCACTATAAACATACACACATGCAACAGTCTTTCCAGATGCTGGCACCACAGGCGTACAGGCCCCCAGCAGGGACAGTCTGTGCTGGTCAAACGCAGGCATGGCCAGACAGGTATCCATCCCTGTTTGTCCAGGACTGACTCTTTTTCTCCCCTTCTCCCTCTGTTTTCCCATGCTTGTTGCTCCCCAAACCACTGCGATCCTCCTCATTCCCACTTCATCGCCTCCCTTAAACATCCTATGGTAAGTCCTGCACAGTCCTGAAATGCTCTTCCCTGCACCCCACAGCAAGCCCTGTGCCCGTGATGGTTCCCCCCATATTAACAGAGACCCAGGGAGCCTCCTCGCTGACTGCTAGTGCTGGATGACCCCTGACCCATGGGTCTGGGACTGTCCTGGGAGAGCCCTGTGGTTGGGTCAGGGACCCCTATGTCTCTGACAGGGGCATTGGGATCCCCCCACCACCACACCTTTGTGCTTCTTCTTGGCCATGGGGATGAGCATTTCAGTGTCCCATGAGATCAGACTGTGGTTAGCACAGGCAGGGTCTGCAGAAGTACTTGAAGAATGGTGGCATGAATCCTCCATTTTTCTTTGACTCTTTCAAATTGAGAAAATTCCAAGTATATGTGAATCTGTAAAAGTCTCATATAGGGTTCTCTTTTTTAAAAAAATTGATATCTCTTCATCGTTCCACAAATTAACTTGGCTAACAAGTACAGACATGCCTTACCCTTTACACATGGTTTTCTTACATTGGTTAAAAGAAGAAATGTTGTTTTCAAATGTAATATTCTTGTCTTGTCTTGAAAGTCATTTTCTCAACCCCATCAAATACACCTGGTGAGACTGCTTTTCTCAAAGTAAACCAAGATCTTATATTTGAGAGTCTACATGGAACCCCCTGGGACATAAAAGAATGCTTCTAGAAATATTAACATGCTTTTTTCCTCTATTTATATTTGCCCATTTCTTGAAGTGTCAAAAAGAACACATATTCTCTACAGATTTTCTAGCTATTTCAGTATTTGCTTTCTTTTTAGTTTTTAGAAATTTTGATAATAAACTTTTCACTTTTGGCTTATATAGTTATAGTTTATATTACCATGATTTATCCTATAAATGTATTCTGTTCTTAATAACAATTAAAAGCAAAAGCTTTCTGATTCCATTGTATTGAAGGTTTCAGAGGCTAATTAGAAACAGTAATAATAATTTCAAAAATAAAAGAACAGTGGAAAACTCCACAAAAGAAGGAAAAAGAAAAAAAATCTTCAAATAAAATTACAGTCTTAAGAATGTAAGTGAGAGAAGATGAAGCATAAAGCAATACCCATTTTTGTGTTAGTATAGCTCACTAAAATTAAAGAAGTAACCTCATCACATCTGAATTGGTCGATCCCTTTTTCATTAGTTAACAAAAGGGATTTTCTACTAAAAATATTCTTGTATAGGGGATGTTCCTTAGGATTTTGTTGAAAACCTCATCCAAGATAGTGTTCCATTATTCATACTAATCAAAAACAAAGGTCAACTCCAAAGGGATTATTTAGGAAGACTTACATCTTTTTTAATAAGCAGTGTAGTACATTCACGTGCTGTTCTATATTTATCTATTATATATAATATATATTTACTTCTTTATGACATTACAAAAAGACAGTGGATTGTATTTTGTAAGCACATAAATTTATGGCTTATTTTTGGTTCCTAGCTTAAGGAAAAGAACAAACAAACCAACAAACCAACAATCCTTGAAGGGAGACTTCATGAGCCAATTAAGCAGATCAGTTTCAAAACACACAGGATGCAGCAGTTCTCATCTGTCGACCCCTGAACAGCTGTCCTATTGTCTTTGTCTCTAGATTATCAATGTATTAGCTCAGTTACAGATACTTCAGTTTTTAAAAAAATTTAGCAACCTGACCAGCATTCCCAGACTAGCTGGAATATGTGGGTTGACTATCTAGCTGTGTCTTCTGTTGCTCAGTTTAAAAACATTAAGAAAACAAAGACATAGTCAGTGAAGTGAAGTCTCAGCTCAAAGTCTAGGTCTAAATGTTCCTAATTGTGATTGCTTTAATTGGCTTATCAACAGAAATTTTCTTTGTAAACACTGTATTTTTTATTTAAGGTACAGCCAGCAAAACTGTCAGAAAATGTGCATATTTTTCTTTCACTACACGAGTGATGAATGAATTCTAAATTGATTTATCTTTTTAAAAGTTTTTAATTTCCACATTTTTACTTTCAATATTGTGTTCTGTGTAAAGATACATACTTTAATTAATGTGAAAATGTAGAAATAAACACAGTCGTCATTATCCTTCAGTAGTATATTTAGGTCTTGTTTTGAATTTTAGAACTATTTGTAATAAGATAAGGAATCTACAGCCATCCCTTTCCTTACTGAAGTTAAGGGGAATAGTAAACTTGTGAACTAGTGGTAGGGTTTCAGTTTAGTATTTCAACAGGAATAAGTCAGTATATCGTGTAATATCATGAATTCCTCTCAGTCTGCTGAATCTAGTTAAGGCCAAGAAAAAACTCAGAGTTGAAACATGATGATCTTCAAAAGGTACAGAAACAATGTGAGGGTTAATACATCATTTCCTCTGCTTGCCACTAATGTTATATGGAAAAAGATCCCTAAACCAGTCTTCTGCTATCACATTGGTGCTGCTGATCACTGTACTGTAAAATCCATTAGACCATTCCTGATGAGAGTAAAAACAGGTCAGGAAGACTGCTCTGTGCAAAACACTATCAGGATCAGGGTTCTGTGAAAAATAAATTTATGAACCTCACCCTGACCTAGTCATACCCCAGGGGTGAACCAGGTTTATGATAATACTGGTTTTTACTGCTTACTAAAAAATTAGTTCTTACCGGATTTTACATTTTGATAAGGCTTTTTGTTGACTTTTTTGTTAATGATAAATTAAAATAATTTTTGTATTTTTTCAGTGAAACTTAAATTACGAAGAGGAATCAGATTTTACAGGGAGAAAATGAGCGAGGGAGAGGGAGAGCGAGAGGGAGAGGGAGATGGAGAGGGAGAGGGAGGGAAGGGAGGGGGAGGAGGAAGGAGAAAGGGGAAGGGGATGGGGAGGGGGAAGGAGAAGGAGAAGAGGGAAAGGTATTTCAGAGTCATAGTGTGCAGAAAGAGACAGACATCTCTAAAAAGTAATTATTTTCACCTTACTTAGAGATCTGAGGACAGCAGAAATCCCCCTATAGAATTCATGAAAAAAAGGAGAAAAGTGACTTGATGTGTCAAATGACTGGGGTATCAAATACTAACAATATACTAGTAGAGAGTTATTTACAAATAGTGTAAAACTATTTCAATAGCACAATACATGCACAAATAACAATTAGGTTTATTGTGAGTAGGGGTACAAAATCAGAACTGCCATGTAGCTAATGCATTTCTAGTGGAAATTTTGGATTTAGTTATTGCACTGATGGAGACTAAGAGCTACATTTATTTTCTTGGAATGCTTTTCACTATGACTGAAAAATATTCCTTCATCAAACTTCATTTTCTCTAGATAAAACCTGCAGTGTAACCTTTGCTCTTTTTCTTATTAACTGAGTGTAATTATTATGTAGGAAAAAACTTGTTTTAAAAAATAAATACACTATGCTTGTGATATGCAAAATTATAGTGATAGTGTTGATTTACCTCAGATGAGGATCTGGGTTCTCTAAGAGTATTATTTAATCAAGTGTTATGAATACACTTTTAACTTGGATCTATTTTTGCTTAACACATGCTTTCGCTTTTCTGTATATATTCAATCAGTTTCACAGTTTAGACATGTGACACATCAAATCCTCTCATTTTCTCCCAAATCATTTGTGACAAATTCACAGCTCTTAGCACCAGGCTTGGAAAGTTCTAGATGATGTATGACTTACATAGTGAGCTCCTCAACTGATCAAATATCAAGTGACATATCTCTTTTATACACCAGTCAAATCCCATTTAATTCTGGGACAGTAACCCTATTTCTTAAACTACTTCTTGCCATCTGTCAACAATTTATTTTTTCCTCACCGTGTTGAATACAGATATCTAGCAGAAATAAGCCAAGAAATTTAATGGAAAAGCGTATGACACTGGGGTGGGAGGAAGCAATTGCTAGCTGAGAGTCAGGATGGAGATGTTTTCCATAATGCCATGGAAATAAAAGAATCAGATATGGAGTAATACTGACTTTGCACAGGTATTCACTGCAATGCAATGGGCAGCAGACTGAAAGGTCAGGTTAACAGCGACATGATGATGGGTCAGAAAGATGTAGACAGCCATAAAATTGAAAATTCTCAGAAGATTGCATAAAGAGTTGTTTCAGCACATGATCCTGGCCTTTGATGAGCTTTAAATATGGTTTGGGGTTTTTTAGTGGTTACAATTCTTTGAACTTGAGTGTGTCTTTCCAAATGATTTTTAAAATATGTAGAACTCCAACTGGATTTCTTACAGAAATACTAGAATCACCTAAATTTTTATTCTCCTCAGCTCAATTCTAAGCTGCAGTCTTGAGATCTGAGAAGGCCAATGATTTATTTCATTTATTTTGTTAGAGTATGGATTTAATGAACAGAGCAGCAAGCATGCTTTTTTGACTTTATGCAACTTGGATTATCAGAATGTTTTTCCTTTAATCTTCTGAGAAGATTCTCTTGATGACTTTGATTATAAGGATAGATCTCATTTACTGATCAGTGCAAGCAGATTAAGTTTCTGACACTTTAATATATACTCTTTTTAAATAATCTTCCTAACAGAAGATCTTAAGGAGAAGAAATATAAAATAGACAGCTAATTAGGAATATAGAGAAACTGTCTGAATTAAATGAGGATTGTTCCATATGAGCAGGAAAGCTTTAAAAGTTGAAATATGAAACATTTTTTTAATAATTAATATTTTGAAATTGAAATTAATCAAATGGAAATTCAGCTGAAAGTTACCTGGAGAGCTCCACAGCAAGTGTACACTCAGTACAGCAGATTCCTATAGACTTTCATGCATGCATGTGAGGGAAAATGAAAGTGAAGAGATATAAAAACTGTATTGAGTACTAGGATTTTAAATTATTTGATTGGAATGAGAAATTCTTTTTAGTGCTGAGTGAAAACTTGTCTGACCTTTATAAACATATTTTCATTAAATGTAAAAGAGATCAAGTAAATAGCTCTGAGAAGTGTCTGCTTTCTGAAGCAAATAATTTTCTTTTTCCTTTAGGAACACTTACAAGATATAACATTAAATAAAATTTTATTATATTAAAATATATATGTATATACATATACACATATACAAATATATATGTATACAAATGTGATAAAAAACTTTTACAAATTTATGCATACTTTTTTTCTATTTATAATACATATATGTACATATTTATATATGTTTAGATAAGTTCCTGTAGATTAATTTAAAATTGCAATTCACTGCAGTCAATGTCACTTTCTAGAACAGTTACCTGCCTATCCAAATGGTAGATTTTAAAGGTAGGGTTTATCCAAGGAAACATATGTCTGTTTTTTTCAAAGCTGCTTCTGACATCTTCAGCTGAGAATCATCAACTCTTTTAAAACAGGTTGCAGTCCAGCAACAAATCAAGCAACTTGACCAAGACTGAAGTTTGCAGAGCTCCATGAAGAACCTAGGTCTTCATACATATTCAGCAATTCAGTTGCAAATCCAATGCTAAGTTTGGATCCACATTAAAATGGGCATGTTCATTCTTGTTCTGTATTAAAAAGTTATCTCTAGAAGGCCATAAACTAGCTTCTTAATAGTTTCTTTGTTTCAACTCTTCTATAATGTAATGAAAATTATGTTTTAAATAGAAAACACCATTCAGAATTACAACAGGCAGAAACACTGCATTGCACCTGTGAGTCACATCATAATGCAAGTGAAGGCAGGAGACTGATTGTGATTTTCATCAGTTCACAAAGAGTTTCAGAAACACTATAGTTAACTGAAGCTAAGAGACTGCTACACTTTGAACTTCATAAATCAGACAATAACTAAGAAACAAATAGATCTGCCCATGTTCTTTGTAGATTGCACTCATTGTTTCCTTCCTCCGCTCTCCTAGTCTTTGTAGTGTTGAAAGGAAGGCTTTGGAGAGCATCTTATTTCCTGATCCTGAGAATACACAGTCTTCTTCATTGAAGAGTCTCAGCAGGCAACTCATTTATGTCTGTCTCACAGCCATATGTACAGACATATGTGGTAAAGCTTAAGCAATCACAGCTTGTGGTGTTAGAAGACCTCCCCATTCTCTCCCCTCATGTGTAGTCTTACTAATAAAAAGTCTGTAGCTAGTTTGAAGTTCTGCTCCTCAGTCCATATACTGCCTGTTAGGACTCCTCACACACACCCTCTTCAAAGTTGCTCACATTTGTACAGGAAGTCGTTGCTTTCAGGTGGATGGAAACAGCAAAATATGATGTGGTTTAGAGAGCTATTTGTTTAGTGATGTGGATCAGCCAGGCTTAAGAAAATACAGTAGAGATTATGTAGATGATATCTTAGCAAAGATGTAAGTGATCTACTTCTCCATCTTGAAGCAAGAGGCTGCTGTGATGTAATGTTTCACTGACTTGCTACAAAATAATATGTCACAACCTGTTGTGCAATAGCAAAACCATATTGCAGTAAAATTATTCCTACTCAGCAGCAATCACATATATTTTCTGTTGGAGAGCATTTTCAGGGTCAACAGTGCATTTGGAAAGCCCCTGAGAAAGGAAAAACTGATAGAAGAGTTAGCCAGGTAAGGACCAGCTCCTGGACTCCACTTACAGCTTTTAGGGTAGGTGCTACTCACACGTTACTTGGAAAAAAGAGCTTTTCCCCCTTGTTGCATCCTGTCTCCAGACTGGGAACTATGAGAGAGCATGCCTTATCTTCTGAAATGGAGGAAAAGATTTAGTGGGAAAAGAACACATTATACCAGTTCTGCAGCATATGACCTTCTCTTCAACGACTAATGACAAAAAGGAGTTGTCTGTGTTTCAACACAGCACCTAGGAATACTGGAGGGAGTAGGAGGCTGTATGGACCTTCCCTTTGCTTCACACCTTCTGGAGATCCACAAAGCTGTATAATGTTAATCAACTAATAAAACATAAGGGCAACCAGCGGCACTTACAGATGCTTGTTTTCATAGAAGAGAAGGAGATATGGTGAGTGTGAGCAAGGTGACTTTTCATACAGATTAGATATTGCTCCTGAAACTCTAGTGTTTGATTTATATTTTTGGCTTCACAGAGCTTTATATGTTCTTTAGCATCTAATCCATTAGCACTGTTACAAATGTCTGTATCTATCATTTCCTATGGTAATAAACCACTTAGAAATAAACAGCTGAGTAGAGAAACAGTTGCCTTTTAATTTAATATATGGCTTTGAGTTTTGCCAAACTATGAAGTTATTTCTAGGCCAGAGGTGTCAGAAACAGAGTAGCTGTGTGGTACTTTCTTCAGGGATGGTAGCAATCTCATGCTGAGAACTTACTGCTGGTAATTCTGTAAAAGGGGAAGTGGTTCTTCAGCTGCTACAAAGGTGACAAGGAAAACAGCATGTGTTCTGAGAACATAAAAATATCAGTAATCACTGACATTATACCTTCAATTCTTAGGTTTCACCTACCTTTACAAAGGTCTCTAGACATAATTTCTTGTATGATTAGAAACAGGAAAATAGACACAAATCCAGTCCTGAAAGTTGCTCTTACATTTTAATTCCTTTTTATTTATACTGTAAACCTATTTTAAAGGGAAAACTTTATAAATACACAAACTTTGCCATAAAGTCTGTATGAAAAGAGAATAGCTTTTCAGAAGTGAAAGAAAGACTCCCAAATGTATTTCTGAGTTTTCTTGTACTGAAAGGTTTTTTGTGTTCCTTCCATCCACCCAAAGATACTTCCAGCATGGGATTGTTTATAATTTTCAGTCACATGTATTTGGTCAAAAAATTTATTCCAGAATGCATTTTTCCATAGAGTGACTGAAAATTTCTTACACAGAGAAACCCTTCTAATGACAGGCATCCTGAAGTGGAAAAATCTATTCATAAAGCTTTCTGATTGGTTCTATGTGATGTTCTTAAGATTTTTGGCAAAATCCATCAGAAAAAGAAGTCCCTAAATTAAAAGCTTTACATTTTTTCCCACGGATTATATTATGTATACTGATGATTACAACTACCACAGAAAGAACTACACACAATCTGTTCAGCCTAAAAGTTTGTGGTCATCCCTTGATACGATTTGGGGTAGAGTGCAGTTGAATCTGGACTGTGTTCAAAACAGGTACTTCTTGATGTAACCCAGTGAGATGAGCCCTTGAACTGAGCACCTTGCAGTGCTGAAGCAAGGCGTTGCTTAGTTGTTGTGTATTGTGGATGCTTAGCTGTAAGCTGGAAAACATGCAAAAAGCATAAGGTAATCAATTTCCACCTTAGGCTATACAGTCAGCTGTCTGGTCAGCACTTGGAGGCAGGTGAGAGAAGGATTATCATGGAGACCTCTCAGTGACCATTGCTTGGGTAAACAGAAAACACATGCCAAGTCTGATGATACAGATGAGGGAATAACTGATACACTAAATGGAGTTGTTAATGGTTTCAGGGGTTTCATACTTGTAGATGCCGTGCACCTACTGCAGACATTAAAGCAGTCCTCTCACTGCAAACTCTTAACTGTTAATCTCAAATTCTTGAAGGCAATTAAGTATGTCACACTTTCGAGCCCTTGGGACTATATACTTCTGTTAACAACCCACTGGCCGCCCTCTACCTGCTGCACTGAATCCCTAGGTTGCTGCTGCTGTTGTTAAGGCAGTGTTTAAGAATGAGTTTTTAATACCTTTTCACTTGAATAATTTTAAGACAAAATCTTGCTTTAATAAAACTGAGTGAAACCCAGAATTAAGAACATTTAGTGGCACAGGGAACAGAACATTGCCAGTCTCTGTGGCAGTGAAAATTACCAGCAGGACAGCAACTCACTCCCAAATCCCCAGCAGCTTTAGAAGAGGAAATCATGGGTTCATTCATGTCAGCAGAAGAAAGAACAGAATCTGTCTGTATGTCTGATTAATAATGTGATCATTGCTAAATCCTATTGTTTCATAAATGGTATCCAACTCTACCTTTATTTCCATTCAGAAAGTCCAAAATGGAATTGGAAATCTTTGTTTTGTAATTTAAGCAAAGAAACACTTTTTCTATGAGAGGAAAATAATCCCTTCATTTCAACCTCAACCATTTTTCTCCAATTATTCAGCTCAGTGATTGAACTGAATAATTACACTTGCCTAACTGCTACTCATCGATCATTCAGGTCAAACTGGAATTGCAGTTATTAATCAGAGTATATTATGATGGTTGGCAAAATGAATCACTCTTCCTCTAGAATAAACTTTGTCAGTGAGAACAGATACACCGGTGAGATTCCAGAAAATTTTGTCATTTCTTTTGGTACCTACCTACAGCTATAGAGTTCTAAAAGACCATTTCTGAAACTATTTATTTTGTGGAAAATATAAACACATAAAAGCTATGGATATCTGAACCAAACTATGTAAGGCAAAACTTTTCTATTAGTATTCAGTTTACACTTATTTTAACAGAAACTTTTGAGAGTTTTAAGAGGTTTGAATAACACATTTTCCTAAATATCTCACATGGCTCTTTTGCTCAGAATTCAAATACCATATAAAGAGTTTTATTAAATGCCTGTGGCTTTTGTAGGTATCCATGAACTTTGAGGAGGACAATAAAACCAAAATAGATTGTGCTGAACTTCTGCCTGTCTTAAACTAAGAAACAAGGAAAGTGGCATTAGCAAATTTCCCATTCCAATTTCATAGACATTACAGGGTTCAAATAGATTGTGCAGATGTCCAGCTTAGGAAAAATGATATGAAGAGGAAGTAGGAAGGAGAACAGCCATAAGACTTGACTGGGACTGTATATAGTTGGTATAGAAGGCACCCAAACTCTTCTGCTGTCACAATAAATCTGCAACAATTTTATACAGAAAATACGTATTTCTTGATTAACTACAGTTTCACAATTTCTAGAAGGAAAATATAAGTAAATTCAGAAAAAATAGACATACCAAAAGAAAGAAAATTCATACCTTTGTAACAAAACAAAAGAAACCCTTGCATAGATACTTGCTTAACAGCACTCAAATTAAAATTGACCATTTCCAAATGTAAGGATCTAATTGTATTTTTAATTGAAATAATATGTGCAAGATTTGAGGATGATATCTACAAATGCTGAACAATATCTCCTTCAGTGATACATTTTGATTCAGTTTTTTCTTTATGGAGACTTGGTTGTTTCCAAGAGATTTCTCAGAGATGCTTTTTGTCATGTAAGGTCTGAAAGTTTTTGCTTTTCCAAATGGTTGGAAAATAACTTATTTTTTTCCCCACTTCTTTTTTTGTTGTTGTTTAGGTGTAAGTTTTTAAAAGATGATCCATGCTAGCAGCTAAAATATATTACTTTATTTGATGGATATGTTTTCAGCATGGTCGGTGTGAGTGTAAAAGTTAGAAGGAGAGAGCACATGAAAGAGGCAAAGTAACTTATTTATCTTGCTGGCCCATTTACTGTAAACTTTGACAAAATGCTAGAAAGAAAATAATTTAAGACTAATATTAGTTTTCACAACTTGCTTTTCTTTCAGATATACTAATCTGAAATATTGATTTGAGGTAATTTGCAAATAATACTTGGAATCTGCCATTCTAAATTTTTTAACTGAATTGAAGAAAGTATAGTTCCAGACATTTTAAGATCCATCTGTGGTAACTGACAAAATGTGGGTTAAGCATCCTTAAAATATCACTCTGAGTGTTTCTGGATTTTCTCCAGGTAAATCATATTTTTATATATCTAGGGAGAAATACAGTGAAACTATGGATTAGATCAAGAGTTCATTTGTACAGAAAAGACTATAAGACTGAGGTCTCATGCTAGTAAGAGAAACAGTAGAATCATTTTTTATACCAGTGTTGAGGTGAAAACTTCATTACATTATATAACAGGATCCTGTAGGAAGCTTTTATGAGAAAAACAATTGTTCAAAGAGGTGGATATATTCTAACCAAATATTTATTACCTCATGAGATATACTTACAGTTTCGTGTCACCAGACACTAGAAATTAGAAATCACTTAACGAAAATTGAACTACTTATTCAGTCATTGAATGTCACTCACCAATTATGTGAGTGACATTCATATATATATAATTTATTTTACTTTGGCTTATGATTCTGATTTTATATTTAAACAATAAACTTGTTATCTCTGTCCTCTAGGGGATTGTCTTATCTCAATTTAAGACGATGAACTGAAGCATAATGCACTATGGCAAGTGCATGCATACCAGGGCATATGAAGAGAAGGCATGAGGAAAAATAAATGTTCACATACATAGTGTTAGGGATATAATTATATATCTAATTATATAATACATATATTTTATACTATATATATCTCACTATATATAGTATATGCATAATGGCAATGCTTTTAAATCTTGATCAGAGGACTAAAACTGTGGAAGTCATTACTGCTGAGCTTCAGCGGTAAATGTAACCTATTAACTCAATTTGGGATAACCAGTAGAGGTAAAGTGCTCGTTACTAGAATAAAATACCATTTGTGGGAAAACAGAGCAGCAGCTGACCTACAAACTACAGATAGAGGTCTACATCTGTCTTGCAACTGAACTATTAAAACACAAACCCTCAGGAACAGATATGATTTTTCTAAATTCAGTGTCTACTAATCAGCAATGTATTTTAATCATGCAACCAGATTCAGCGAGGCAGCAAGTAACGTGAATGATGTCTTTAAGCAGGGTTAAATATCATATCTGGCTCATTGTGCCAAAGGGATAATTTTACCAGTATGTATTTTTAAGTTTATTTTTATTTTTCACTTGGTCAGTGCCTGAAAATGGATTATTTACAAATATTACAAATGTTCAAATATGCAAATATTACAAGGGGCTAGAATCTAAACAAAATCTAAATACACTGTGGTAGCTGAACCAACACTTCTATATCAAAAATATTACAGATAATATTCTTTAAAAATAGATTTTACAGTTACTAGGAATCTAAAAATAAAGACCATTTTCTTTCTTAGACAAAATTATTTCCTCCTTATTCAACAGTTCATCTTTTACACCTTTGTTTCCTAGTAGCTTATTGTGCTTCTGTGTAAAGGGTGCATAGAAAACATGCAAAGGATGTTAGTATCTCTAATAATACCCATAATATCTCCTTAACATCTCTAATTTTAATATCTAATAACATTCTATAAACCAACACCAATTTAACTTGGGCAAACAATCGTAACCTTAAGTCAAATGAAAAATACACAGCATCTGGGAATGCTTAGAAAGACGAGAAGAAATAGTTATTTACACTCACTATAAATCCCTTTTCTGTATGAAAACGAGTATTAGTGATAAATGGATGATATTGCATGTACAAAGAATATAGAAAAACATCCCAATTAGAGCAACAGGGAAAAATCCTGGGTGTCCAGATGGTATTTGAGTAATGTATGGGATTAAATCACAATTAAGGAGGAACTAGTTAAAAAACAGGTCTGGTAGTATGTTCTGGTGCTGGTAGTATCTTTCCTACACAGAAAATCTTCCAGTTCTGCTTCTGTATGCATGGAGAAGTGATTTTGAGATCTTAGCTCCACTTGAATAGTGAATCAATTAATATATCTATGAATATTTGCACACTTTAAAAATGTAAATAACTTGCCATTAAAGAGTCTAAAACCCCAACATTTACATCCTTTCAGAAACTTTCCAAGTAAATTTTCTTTTTTCTTTTTTTTTTTTTTTTATTGTTTATCATACACATATTTCATTGTCATTTTCAATTAAATATATATGGACAAACTTGACATATTTGACACTAGTACAAGCCTGGAATAGAAGTTAATAAGCAAGTATGCATTTAAATACAATGTAATGCAGTACATAAGCATTTTACAATGTTAATATACATTATGAAAAATGAATTTTGTCGGGTCAAAAAAGAAGATTTGGCATCTAGAAAGAGAATGTTATCATTCACCCAGATCTCTTTGGAAAATAAGTAGCACCTCTATCTAATAGATGATTGTCAAAAAAAATTAATAATCTAGCCAATATGTTCAAGTAAAAACCATACAGTATTGCAAAATACAAAAAGGAAGAAAAAAATTTGTTAGTCAACAACAATGGCTACTGCATGTTTAATTATTGCATAGCAATACCAAGTTCTGTTGGTAGACTGCAGATATGGTGAACTTTCCAAGTAGGCTAAAAGTGGAAAATGCACCTATGTCACACTTCAGGAAGGGTATTTATGTAAGCGATTTATGTTCCACTCTGAAAAATCTCTCAATAACTTTAAGGTAGAACTTTTAAAGAGTCAAAGACAAATATACCCTTTTCACTGGCTTGCCTACTTGCAGACAAAATAAAAAGATAAAAACCTGGAAAAGGTATGAAAAATTGTCAGTTTTTTCAGAATCTAGTGTTCTGAGAGTTTCTCATAATAGCTTAATAGGAATATTGTTTGCAGGGCCTTGTGTATCCTCATTCTCCATACAAGAATATCATGTCCCTTGGTACCTCATATAATCTTGTCCTACATACTGCAGTAGACAGAAACTCAGTCTGCCCGTTGCAGTTTGTTCAGAGATCATCTAGGTAATACTTCCACAGCTAAAACAACCAAACAAACCCTCCATCAACAACGTAGGTTTTACAGTCTAATAGTAATGAAAATGTTCAGTGATCTTAGGCCACTTTGAACTGAGTCATGATTGAAATACCAGTGTTATGTAGTATTGATGTTTTCTGGATGAATTTCTATTATAAATAAAACCAGCAGAAACTGAAAAATAATAAAATACACTCTTGTAGAAAACCGTTAAATTTTACAGTCATTTGCTGAAGTCTTTTATCTGCTTACAAATATGCTTCATTTATCAGGCACAGTATGCAATTTACTCTAAGATATTATATATATTTTNTATACACACATACACACATATGCATATATATTCCCTCATATCTAAATCTATATATACATTCCCAAAAGGCATAAACCATTTTCTCTGGAAATAACAAAAATGAAGATTATAAATTGCTGAAGGAAGGCTTGAAAGGAAATAGATAATTTCTTTTGTGGTTAAACAGATTTTTTCAGATATTTACTTAAATATATCCTCTGTATTTTATAATCTACATTCAGAGTGTATGTTTTACTTTTTTATTTACATAGGCCATTAAAATAATGCATATTATGCGTTAATATAGGGACTGATTCATTAGGAATATTATGCAAGCATAGCTAAATTTGCCAGTTGCAACAAATCCTGCATTTGCTGTGTTATATCTGATACTCCTGAGATCTGATATGGACAAAATAAGGCTGAAGCTTCCACAAAAGCCACATCACCTCCAACATCTGACAGAGCTCTTCCGCTCTGAAAAGTTTTTTTATGTTGGTTTCAGTGGACTTTGTACTAGGTCCTAGAAGGCATGAATGGTTTGCAGGCTAAAAAGAAGAATACATTTGAAGAAACAATCATCTCTGATTTGTAAAGAGCATACGAAGAACAAATATTATTCCTTGGCCCCTGTCCAACATTTTGTGACCATTTCCCTCAACTGCCTCACTACAGCAGGGGCAAGCTAAAATTCTGTATTATTTCTAAACAAAAGAAACTTCTTTTTTTTCCAGGGATGCAAAATGTAAAGTATTCTCTAATACTTTTTAAAACTGTTTGGATGTATTTACTATGTAATGTTTACATTTAATTACTTCCACTAACTCAGAAATGGAAAGAAAATTTAAAAAAAAGGAGGGCCAGCATCTCACAGAAAGGGCAGTAGACTTTGGATATCTAAATGACACATTCAGTTTCTATACCAGTTCAGTGACGTAAAAGCTACACCAGTATGGGTTAAATCTTTAGATTTTATAAAGCTATGCCAACTGATATAAGAATTTGGTTATAAATATGCACTGCCTTAAAAATAGACCTGTAAGTAGTTTCAAATATTCGAGAGACTTTCTAACACTCTGCACAGGTTTGATCGTTATACTTTTTGTTAACTGTACTCTTTCAGGGTTGTGCAAGTCTCCCAACTTCAATTGAGAGGTAGATGACAAGAAAAAATCGAACTGCAAAACAACAAAACGCAAACTATGTTGAAATTACATAGAAATGCCTACACAAATTGTGATCAAAAAGGTGATAATACATTCAAACACTTCCATACATATATATATGTGCACAAGTATCAGAAAACCACACACCCTCAAAAAAATCCAGAAAGCCTTGTTAAAATTGCTATGTCATTTCAGAAAATAATTATTTAAAAAATCCCTTTATATTCCTCTCTACAAGTAGAAAAATAGTAATCTATAAACTAACAAAAGTTGCCTTGATTCAATTTTGTTAGTTGTAGTATCAGTCACAGAATGTTCATCTATAACTGGCTTTGTTTACTGAAGTCGTGATGGCTGCCCCAAATCTGGCTTTATGTGGTACCTGTAGCTTATGTATCTGAATAATACCTCTCCACTAATACTGACAACCATACAGACCTGAAAGTAGCAAGTGAAAATGTTTCTTAGGCATGTGAGGGAAGAGAACAACAAGAAAGCATTTAAGAAAAGTCACTCCTTGCCAGGCCCAATTTCTTTGTGTTGCATCAAAATGGAGAACGGGGTGGGGGTGTGGGGAACCTTCAAGGGGAATGAGAGTTCTCTGGGAAGAACAATTATGTACACGCTGCCAAATGTTTTTTAAGTACACTGGATAGTGATATGTGAAAAGATCGTTAAAATTCATGTGAATTTTGAATCATGATGGCAGTGAAATTGCTGGCATTCATGTCAGCAGTAAGTAAAGTCAAACTTCCTCTCATAAGGACAGCATCATTAAAAAAATAAAAATATTTGGAAATAAAATAAGACTTTCTCTAACTTACAAATCACACTCGTGAAATAAAAGGATTGTAGTCTTACTACTTATGCTACAGGATTTCATATAAAAAGATGCTTTTGTGAATGTAATAGAAATACATAACTGACAACATCTGCAAACACAGTTCAATGGTGAGAGGTGGGAGGGTGAACTTTTGGTATGTCCTTGAAAAAGTACTGAGAATTCTTGGTGAGAAGTCTTTCTCTGGAATTGGAAAGGGCAATGCAGAAGAACCTTCTAGCTACTAGAGAGTATAATGTCAAAAAACCCTTAAGAGATAAAAGCATCTGGATTTCTACTATGAAACTACTTGAAATTTAACCTTGATGATAAATGGGAAAAGTATTATTGATGTTATCCCCCTTCTTACTAATTTTAAAATTTTGGCATTATTTTTCTTGATTGATCAAATAAGAGCAAGATGATAATTAGGCTAAGTGATACTGTGGCAGAGAACAGGATGAAGTATATGTAAGTGAGATTAGGAGCAATTAAAGATTTGCTTTCACTGACTGACAGTGACTACAGACTCCATAGTGCATGATAGATGCATCTGGTATGTCTTGAAGTTTCACAGAATCTAAGAATCACAGAATCTAAGGGGTTGGAAGGGACCTCGAAAGATCATCTAGTCCACCCCCGAGAGTTTGAGAGTACATTTCTTGATCGTAGGGCAGGATCAAGTCTTAGTCCTGAGCCTGCAGTGGTCCAGACTGGAGAATTTAGAGAGATGGTATATACCCAGGTCTTATCCTGAAAGCAGAAATGTAATGATTAAAAAATTTGCAGTACAAATTGCAGCTCGATGGAAGTAAGAGTGATATTCATGGGTTTGAAGGCAAGTTATACTCATTTTGCTACTTTGCTGCTCAATATAGGCTTTTTAAGGCAATTTATTCTTATTATTACTTTTGGAAGTAAGAGCTATATATTCAAGGGAATTGCCCCTTTAGGACCTGTTATTTGGAAGACAGAGTTTTTTAATCCTGGGAGGTTTTTGCATAGATATGGTTCCAATTTTCTTCATTAATCTCTTGATTTTAACTTCCCTGATTTTATTCAGTAATATCAAGAATATTCTGATGTTTGTTATTTTGTTGCTACTATTATTAGGAAATATTTCACTTTATTCAGTTCATACTTTATATTGCTCCAGTTACCTGCTACATCATTTTATCCTATGGGATTAAAAAATTTCACATTGTAAGTGGTGTTAAAGTAGCTGTTCATTTCTATTCTTTTTTAACATAATTGACCAGAGATGAAACAGTAGTACCTGTGCAGAGGATTTCGTTTATATGATTTTTTATTCCCTCTGAGACACTAACATAATTTTGGTTATTGGTGATCATGCGTGTCTATGGCTCGAGGAACCTTTTTTTTCCTTATTTCCTATGCCATGTTGCATCATACTCTGTGATCTGCCACAGAACGGGTAATTTGCTTGCATGTTTTCTGAGAGCCTTTTTTTATCATTTTATCATCTTTTTTTCTGAGTCCCTTATTTACTCAACAGCAACTTTTAACAGACTTAGTCAAAACTTGACACTTGTTTTCTTCTACCCTATATTCTTGATCACATTGTTTCTTACAAAGAGATAATAAGCACCTAGAATTTTGCCTCAGCCATTTTGGTTCAGCCTCTATATTAATCTTTTCTCAAATAATCTCTGCCTTTCTACCAGTTGCTGTCAAGAGCAGAGTGATGTTCCTGATGATTACACTTTAGCTAAAATTTCAGTTCATCTTTCACAATTCAGTATTTATAACTGATATTCCTCACTGTATGAAAGCTTAGTGACTATGAAACTCCTCATAACTTTCTGGCTGTGGGCACATAGGGCCTTTACAGATCCTGGTATTCATCCTGTATGTTCGTATAGCCAAAATCAGAGCAATGCTTTCACCTCATGGGGTGCTGGCAGGGCTATGGTTCAGAAGGAGGTGCCATGTATTTATTTCTTCTCTGAAGTTGGGGGCTGGGAGAGGAACTGTAATTTTACTGGGGCTAAATCATTCTCCTTTACACAATTCACTGCTCAAATCTGAGCATGTAACCCATATTTTCTCCCAAAACTCTGAAATGCACTTAATTTGTTCCTGGTGCACCTATAAAATTACAGGACTTCTAGAAGATGTTTGGTTTTCCTACATATAATTAGGTAAAAAGTAGGTATTGATTTCTGTACCGTGCTGCAAGTATATTCATGATGCTTCTCCCCCAAAGCAGTGCTAAGATAATGAAGAAGTTCAGCATTACTGTGGAAGTTCAAAGTACATAAGATGATAACCCAGGAAAACTGAAGCAAGCACTACCAAAATTTTTAGAAAAATAAAAATAATAATATTGACACTACTCCTTTTAAAAGCACTCACATATTTGCTAGATTTTACTATTCATTTTTTTATTTTGTCATTGGCGCTTCAAAGTATGCTCAACAAAGCTAGCTGTCTGTCCAATATATTTGCAACTTTTTGAGATTTAAGAGGGCTAAAATGAATGATATTATTTTCCATTAATATTCTGCATAAACAGTGCATAAATGTTTTATGAATCAGACCTTTAATTTCTGAGGCATTTATATACATCTTTCCAAAACGAATAGCACCTTTCCTAACTTACAAATAGAACAGAAATATTTTCACTTAATACATTCAGAAGTTTGCACTTTTTGCTTTCAAGTGCAATATTAATTTCTGTTAAGTAAAATTGTAAATTTATGCTTTCTTCTGCCTAAAGGAAGAGGGACAATTGTGTACATTTTAAATGATATGAGTGTCTGTGTGAAATTGTAGACACAAGACTAAATACCCTGCACAAAAATGACACATTAACACAAAGCTTCCAGACTGGCACCAGCAATGTGCCTTGCAGCTCAAACTGGAACTACCAAAAAGTAGCTTTTCACTAAATACATGGGAAAAGGAGGTGTGAACTGCTATAATGTTACGTGTCTGCAAAGACCTGCAGTTAGACCTTAAAACTCCTCTCAGATCATTAAACAACTAATGACTTGCCAATAAACCCAAGCATCTACTTTGAAGTCATTGCCATGAAACTCATTCAGGCCACAGAAGCCAAGGGTAAGTATCCTTTTAACATCAGCAGGTTCTGAATCTAGTCCCTTTCAGAAGAAGGCTTCACAGTCTAATCCAGTTCCTTCTGCCACACAGGAATACATAACCAACCAAACTAACTGCTGCTCTTGTCAGCAATGTAAATCTTGGTTTTAAATCCTTCTATGTACAGGAAGATTTTAGCTTAGTTTGAATTAGTGACATCTGAATGTACTTTGTGCTCAAATGCGTATGTGGAAGTACAACGCAGTCAGCTATCACAGGAGGAAACAACTTCTGGGATATTGCTGAATTCAGTTGTTTATTGTATTTTAGAGATGTGCCCACCAATTGTTTGTCTTCTAGCCTTAGCTTTTACATCCATATTATATTTTTTTATACAGACATAATGTATCTTTTTGATCTGGTGGGCGTACAAAAGAGAAAAAAGTTTCAGTGTGCTTCACTCAGGCACTCTGTCTTTTGAAACAAAGTTTGAGTTTATATTCTTTTTTATATTAGCAGTAAGTACAATTTGGGCAGATTATTTCAACAAACTTTAACAATATTCTAAGGATGAACACAAAGTATCTTCCCAAATAAGAGTAAGAGATACTTTTGCATTAGATATACTTTTAAAACAAAACATTGGAAGGCTTTATACATAGTCTGGTTCACCTGATTTTTGATTGTCCAGAGTCATAGTTTGATGGACTCATTTGTATGGAGTCACTACCTCTGTAATCTCAATTTTGTATCATTGAAATAAATAAACTGTAGATAGTAATTTAACTTAAAGTCTTGCCACAGGGCAAAAATCTGTTCCCATCCAATATTGTGACTGATCATTATTACCACAAAACCTGGCCAGTGTCTTGAAGACATATTTCTGATGGAAGTCAAAAGTGTTGCCTTCTGAGCTATATTGCAGATTAAATATTGGTTTCTCTTTCTGAAGGATCTTCTAGAGCTTTATCAGCTCTGCTGGCAGCATCTTCATTCTCATTGCTTGTTAATGGTTCTGCTTCCTTTAAGTCAGCATTCTTCTGAGCTTTCTGTTTCTCATCTTCTAACTTCTTTTCTTTTGCCAAGAGCCTGTAGTTAATGGCATTGCCAATGAACAACCAGATACTGGCCACAGTCACAATCACTCCACAGACAAAATACATGTACTGATATTCACCAGTAACATCCACTAACCAACCTGAAACACAAAGACAAGAAGTGAGAAAAAGTCTTTAGAATAGAATACCCAATACAATACAGATCCTTCCCTAGGAGAAATACCTATATATTGGTTTTTGAAGTGGGAGTGGAAAAGCATTTTCAACATGTTCAAATAGTCTGACATATATATAGGAACTCTAATGAAACCTGTTTTAGTCAAGCTAGCAACTGTCATTGGAATCATTGACACTGATAAAATAGTGAAGAACAAAGTAAGTAAAGCTTAATGAATAATGACAGACAGGTTTTTAGTTCTTTCCTTTTAATTCTTGCACTGTCTTATTATTTTATTCACCTTTTAATTTTGTTTCCTATTGTTTTGGAGTGACTGTCTGACACTCACGAGGGCTGCATACAGACAATAGGATGAAGAGGTATTCGGCTTTTTTAGCTGCTGTCACTGTGCATGAACTGCTTGTTTTTCATTTTTACTTTTCTGTGACTGGTGAATGAGATAGAAAGGCTTGTCCCTTCAGCTACCATGCTCAACTGCTGAATGTTGAACTCTGAAGCCTATACCTAAAAATTACATCCACACTTCTGAGATTAATTTGGTCATGACAAGGAAAATAAAATAAAACCGTTCTTCCACTTTATGAGCCATTCCTTCTAATTTTTCCCAACTCTCAAATCAACATCTGTATGTATCCAACTGTTTAGCTCTGAACTCCGCTATCATTGAAGTTCACAGGATAACCTGTGTACTCCAATTCAATTCGTATTTAGATGCATTTACTGGGCTGAAGCCATAATGCAGCCTGTTCACCTGATACACATTTACAAGCTGTCAAATTATTTCAGTCTTTATTTCACAAGCCTAGTATTAGGAAAAACTGAAATAGCACTGCAACTGTATAATTCACCTATTAGTGTAAATAGTACAATTTACTGTTTTTTATTGATGAACAATCTCACAAAAGTGATGATTAAAAGTGAGATTCTGCATTTAAATCGTTTCAGTATAATATTTTAAAGGATATGAAGTAGTCAAAACTGGGATTTAGCTTTTCCATGTGTGCATCCCCATTGTTGTCTCTATTTAACAAGATAAATCAATTATTCATACATTATAGCAAAAACATGATCTTCAAAATTTCTCCAAAGCTAATATACAGAAAAATAAATAGTTGCATATGCTATTGCTCCATAAATATTAGATTTAATATCTTTAGAGTTAATATTAATATTGATTTAAGAACCTGACAGAAAAGGCTGGACTCCAGTGGTCACAGTCTCAGTCTCCCACTAGGTGGCATAGGAAGAGTCTGTGTCAGAAGAATATATTTTGTTCTACCATTATGAAAATTAATTAGTATGTTAAAAGATGAGGGAAATATGGACTATCTTGAGGCCTGTTAAATATTTACTTGTACTAATATTATTGTGCTGAAGTGAGTGGAATTGTTTTGGTATATTTAAACTATTCTATGATTCTGTGATTTTATGATTCACTCAGCAATGTTATTTTCATACAAACAGTAAGAGTAATCCTTAAAATACTTTGATAATTATAAATGGTTTTAGGCACATATAATCTTGCTGACTTTTATGGCTCTGCTTATGGGGGTATACTGTATGTTCACAAGGATGGTAATCTCAGCATCTTTATATTTTTATATTGTTGGGCTTAACACCACAGCACATACACACAGACGTTTAGTGAATACTTTTCAGTAAGATTTAAGGATCTATTTCTTTAGCTTTCATATCATCAGAAACCTTAAGATTATTAAACTTACTAACAGCATTACTAAATTCTGAATTTAATGTTAGCAAACAGAAAATGCTTTAGATAATAATATTCATAATTTTTGGTTCTATAAGCCCCAAAATTACGAATACAGTCCAAGGTATATACCCATGCTCCCTTTAAGTGCCCCTTACCCTCAAAAGGGAAAAGTTGGCAACATTACCATCTTTTAGTCAACGTAGGATGGTTTCCACTCTAAATTGCTTTATATCTATCTGTTGGCTATAGAAACAGGCTAAAGGACTGGCTTAGAGCAAGGCTGTGGTGTGAAATCATAGAATCACAGAACTATTTTGGTTGGAAAAGACCTTCAAAATCATTGAGTCCAACTGCCAAGTCCACCACTAAACCATGTCCCTAAGCACCACATCTATATCTTTTAAATAATTCCAGGGATGGTGACTCAATCACTTCCCCCAGGCAGCCTGTTCCAGTGCTTGACAACTCTTTCATCCTAATATTCAGTTTAAACCTCCCCTGGCACAATCATACCAGGGCGCAATGCTCCACGGCACTGTGATGGAATCCCACTAGGCATGCAATCTGCCTAGGCTACTGAGCATGTCTCTGTCCTTTCTGGCACCTCCCTACTTGTTTCTAGTCTATAGAAACACTAAACCTCTCTGTTCAGGCAAACCAAAGTTGTTATTTTAAATTTACATAGGTGCTTCTCTAGCTGACATTAGGTTAGAGAAACTGTAAGTCATTGTGAATTCTTCACAAAAACTGACCAGTAGATTCAACCTATTCAAGAGAGTAAGAACTGTGTTGGCAAAGAGCACGTTGTAGCTAAATACATGTACACCAAGGCTGCAAAGACAGCACTATGTACTATTAGTAAAATATGAGTTATCACATGGATTTATGGGCCAGTAGGGATATGCTCTTTATCTATCTATTGCACATGCATGCAATGTATGGCTTCTGATGTGGATCTGCAGCTATAAAGTGCAAAGATAATTCATGCAGTGCACTGCTGCTACAGTACATTCCTAGTCACACAGAAAACATTAAATAAGAATAATGTTTATATTAATTCAATACTAAATTGTAAGATTATGCTGTAATATCTGAAAAAATGTAATAAAAGAGATTCTTACCTCCTAGAGGAGGGCCTATGAGCACAGGGCAACATTCCACGATGGTGACAAGTCCAACTGCACTGGAAAATCTGGCAGCCCCAACGATGTCCATCAATGTCTCAAAAAGAACGCTGCTAACCATTCCAAATGCAAACCCAAAAAATACAGCATATATCACCAATCCAGTGTAATTTGATGCCAGAGGGCACAAGATATGACAAACGCCATTGTAAAAAACAGCAAAACTAAAAAAGTACTGAATCTTTGGCCGGATAAACTTGGAGTTCGCTACGAGTCCCATTGAAGGCCTAGCAAACATGTCTACAAAGGCTAAGATAGATAGCAAAAAGGCAGCAGAATATTCATCAATTCCCTTGTGCTTGGCATAAGGAGCCAAGAATACTATTGGAGCGAAGAAACCGATAAACATAATGACATTTCCTGACAAATAGATCAGAAACCCTCTGTGTTTGAAGAGGGACAGATCAAGGTATTTATTTATAGTTTGCCAAAAAGACTTCTTGTTGTTTTTGTGCAAGACAGAATCTCCTTTGCCTTTTTCAACATCTTTTTTCACAGGAGGGACTGTTTTCGGTCCAACAGGTCTCATAAGTGACCCAGCCACACAACAGTTCAAAAGAACTCCTCCCAGAATGAGAAAGCTTCCTTTCCAGCCAAACGCATTAAAGAGGAATTGATTGAGAGGTGCCAATGTACTCAAAAACACTGGACTTCCAGCCATGGCTAATCCATTAGCAATGGGACGCTTCTTATAGAAATACTTGCCAATCATGGTCAAGGCAGGCTGTAAGTTGAATGCTAAACCCAGACCTAAACAACACATAAAAGACAGTATTATTGAAGGTCATGCACTAAAAAACATATCACACCTCTTTCAAGTTATTTTTAAAATAACCAGTATCTAATACAGTGATTCTCAATGAAGATAGAAACCAACTAGTATCTGAGAATGAAATAGAGCTTCATTGCTGTCCATGTGCATTAATGCCGAGACTATGTCATAATGGCATTCTGCCATTTCCCCCTGTAGCACTGCAATAACAGCCAAAAATCCTTGCTGTGTTTCAGCAATGATAAAGACGGGAATCACAGAAGAATTATGGTATCAGTGCTTTGACTCACCATTTTTATATTTGCTAAGCTATAATGCAATTCTCTCTTGGCTCATTTCACAAGTTATTAAATGTCACCTCAGCTACAATGAATGCAGGGTGTATTTAAATGCATAAATCTCATTTATTATTTCCAGCCCTATTTAAGATCAAACTTGTGTACAAAAGGGGAGTTTAAAATGGCTGATTACTTTGGAGCACATCCAGATCCACTTTCCCTAGGTATGGAATTCACTGCTGAAGGTGTAAGAGTTCTAGAGAACATGCATGGGAGCAGACCATCCATCCGTATCAGCTGAGTGTATAAGCTGAACCTCTAGGCCTTTTGTCTATATTAAGACACCTAGGCAATAAGGTCTAAGTAGGTATGCATCTGCTAGATGGTACAAGAGAGGTTTTCTTCTCTGATAGGCCCATTCCTAGACGTCGACTTAATTCTTTCAGTGAGACCCAAGTTTAGGATGTAAAAAATAAGAGCTTCAAGAAATAATCACTGAAGAAAGGACTACTTTAGTCCCAACATAAAGATAAGCTTGAATATAGGAACAAATATTATTCATTCAATATCTGTCAATATTTCACTTTACTTGCCTTCCTTATTCTGAGGATATAGTTTAAAAAAATCCCCACAACTTTTGATAAAGAGGTTATTTAATTTACTAGCTTTATGATCATTTCAGTTCATTGCTTTAGGCAATTTCCAGGGCTTTGATGATATATGAATGTGAGGGATTTTAAATAGAAAGCTATTGAACTGAAAGTTGTTATACTTTTCTGTGAGACTAGATGTATGTGCAAACCTAGAGAAAACTGGTACTAGCTTTCACATTTTTACTAGAATTCTGCTAACCTCTGCCACCCTGTTTGAAGTGCAACATGACTGAAAGCTAAAAGAAAGTGAATTTCTACACAAATAACTGTAATAAGTGCTGTCATGAGTCAATCAATTTTTATACCATAATTACAGTGCGGTGTGGAACAGGCACACATACAGCATTTATTGAATAAAATCATCAGTTGTTCCTGAAATAGCCTAAGAAATAATTTAACATCATACTAGCTAATTTAAAGGATTCAGGTAGCTGAAATGAACTGAATTTGCTAGCTTCTCCGTTTGCACTTGTACAATGCCTTGCACACTGAGTTCTTGATCAGTAAGGCTCATTGGTAAAACAGTATTAGAAATACTATAATAGAATATAACAATCCCTTTTACACAGGACTCTTACCTCCAATGACACCAATACATAGATAAAGTTCCAGGACGCTGTTGCAGAAAGAGGAAGCAATCATACCAAATGAGCATAGGATACCTCCTGCTATCATCACAGGCCGGCTACCATACTTATTCACCAAGATGCTGCTTATGGGACCTGTCAGTAGAAAGAAAACAGAGGTAACTCCATCATACATGTCTTTGTGTTTAGGGTATGTTGGAATGCCTTATTCTTCCGGCCCAGAAAATATTTAACTGTTTCTACATATGTGTTTTACAAACACACTTTGTGAATTTGCAGGCACATGAGCCTGGATGTGGATATATTTTCTCCATGACAATATAAACATTGATTAGTTATGGAGATGGATAAAAAGATTAAAGACATCAGACAATCAAGAGGGATTGTTAGTTCACAAGCAATCAATACTGAGTTCGGTCAATGGAAGTTTTGAAAGTGCAAGGACTGAAGAATTTCAAGTATGAGACAGATATCAAAACTCTTCTTCACAGAGCAGGATGAATTTCCAAGCAAGGAAACAAATAACTGATCTTAATACTGCAGCATGTCCTGGACCCCTACTTAAAACTACATATAGACTTAAAAATATTGTCAAATCAGAATGTAAATCTCTGGCCCCTGAGGCTTGTTTTCCCTTACCTCACCCAGAGAGGAGCGTTAATGGGCAGTAAAATGACTATAGGTTGTCTGGGAAAATCTAAGAAGTGGTTTAGCATAAAGACCTATAAACTTTGAAAATATTGCTAGAGGTCTGTTTTTCAGATTCAACTGCAATTCATTTTATGGTGTAATTACGTCCATACTAAACAAACAGCTAGTGTGCAATTTAGCATGACATGCATTATATGCTTTTTAAACGACCATGAGTAGAATAGATGGTGTGCTACATATCAAGATTAAGAGGTTGTCAAAGCTCTTTAGATAAACCTGTGTACCATCTGACTGCACTATATTTGGCCCAAACCATTATGAATAGTCTTGCTTTTGTAATAACTAAACTTACCCAATTAAAAGATTATTAAAAAAAAGCATAATAAAAAGCAATAAATTTCAAACTCGAGATAAAGCAGGCAGCTGGCATAAAGTGGAATGCCAAGCTCTGCATCTGATTTCACTGCAAATCATCCACTGTACTGGTAGCAGTATTAAGACTCTCTTTATAAATATCTAAAGGAATAAATGCCAGAAACTCTATGATGTGAAAAAGCCAAATCTAACAAAATTTAAAAATTCCTTACAGAAATAAGCTTCCACACTAGTGTTGCCCCGTGCTTATCCATCTTTTCTAATAGTTCGTGAATCCAGAGGTCAGTTTGAAATTAACTTGATGGAAAAGCAAAGATTTGAGTGATGTTTAGATTTTATGGTTTGTGCATTCATTAAATAGTTTGGATCACAAGGATTCTAATGCAGCATCTGTTTGAAAGAGGAGTTCCCTGTCCAAGAAACACAGACACTGGCCAATACACTCAGCTTTCCACCAGTAAAAGTAATCTATCTTCTTGTCCAGGCACCTGTACCATTCAAGGTGGGTGGAGGCATAGAGGGTGGTTATTTTACTTAAGATAAAAGATGCTCAGACTTAAGGCATTAGGGCTCATCTTACACACACATAAACATAGGAGCCCAGACTCTGCTGCTCACCAAACTGCAGTTTAAGCATAATCGTATATTGAAACCAACAAACTTGAAAATCCACAGCATGGAATGGTTCACCAAATATACAATAGCCCAGAGATTCATTAAAATCACATATGAAGCACTAAAACATTTTTCTAACAGCTTATATTATGAGATACTTAACACTTCTTCTTTCCATCTGGGGGGAACCACTAAGCAAAACAGTGATAAGATGGGGTTTCTCCTTTGAGGCCATATGGAGAAAACAGTGAAACATGAAGGATGGACAAATTATGTTCCAAACTCTTCCCAAACATATCATGCTTACTTCTCCTGTCTTAATGAACTTGTGCTCTCATAACTGTGCTGAAACACAGCTTCAATCACCATTTTTTAATGTATAGAGCTATGTTTGGACAATCAGTAGTTTGACTCATGTTTGAATTAGAAATAAAGCCGTTTTGAAATGCATGAAAAGTACAAATATTTCCTCTGGGTCAAAAAAGCCCCTTTTAACTCGAACGCTTTATTTAACTCAAAGCAAAAAGTTCCATCCCTATATCAATTAATATTTATATTCTTAAAATTAATTGAAAGGCAATTTTCTGGAAAAAGAAGTTTTTATTGTTATCATTGCTAAACACAATAACAGTATTTCACTTCATAGACACCAAAATAATGATTTTTTAAATTATTTTCAAGTTATTTTTCCTGTGACGAGATGGAAGCGTTTACAAAATTGTATATTAAAAGTTTGTGTAGTATTTGCTAACATTCTGAGCTCCCTCCAAATTACTGCTGTAATAAATGTTGCCTTGCTGTAGTCTTACTTAAAATGTTCCTTTGCTGACCCTTAGAAAAATATGTAGGAAACAAGCATCATAATAGGTAAATATTTGACCATACTATTTACAGATTTATTCACTACATGCAGCATATTTAATTGTACTCCTACACAAATACTTCAGTTCTATCTTCTATGTAGATAGACCTGTTAGCAATCTGTTTCTTTTCTCATTAAAGAAAGACAGCATGAAAAGCCAGGATAGGTGTGAGCCCAAATGAAAAAGATGAGGTAAATCCACACCTGGCAGACTATCAGGTGTTGAAAAGAGAGGAATGGCATTTAAAAATATTGTTGGGCAATATTGCTGTATTTTTAGCATTTTAAATAAAAATATGGATCGAAAAGACAGCATTGCACAGTTCTGAAAAAGTTTTCCAACCATAATAAAGGACAAAGACGGACTCTGTTGTAATATTCACCCTAGAAGAGTACTGTCTACAATAATCATATTAGAGCAAGAAAACTGGATCTCTGTGGATCTTAACCATGGCAGTTAGGCCAAGACTGTACGTTACAGCTTTTCAGATCAAACCACGAAATGTTAGTCTCATCTACCAGACCTGTTAGCTAGAGGTCAGGTATGAATGTATATATTAATTTAGGTAGGCAGTGGAGGAAGACATCAGAGGAAAGACAAAGCTGTCTCATGGGTCTTACTTTCAAATTACCTTAATCTGGAATGTATTATGAATTTAAAATTCCTTTAAACATAATAGTCTCTTTGAGATGTTTTTCTTAAGTTAATCATGTATATTTACCACCACAGCTCCATTTACTTTGGGGTTTTCTTTTAGTATATTCCAGTATTTTGATTTAAAAGTTGTGCATTTAAGCTTACTTCCCAAGTTATCTAGGAACTCTTCCAATGTGATGAGTAGGTTAAACATTTTATTGTGACATCTGTGTATATACCTGGTTTTGGAGTTTCATAAAATTATGTATATTCATACCTTAATGTATATAAATCTACATAAATTCCAGCTATTTGTCTGACATCATATGTTTTATAGCCATGCACAAATTTCATTTCACATCTAACAGCTTCTACAATTACTTAAGCAATGCTCACATGCCAGCATGCATTCCTTGCAGATTTTTTCTTTTTAGCAGAAGGAAGATTAAGCTATTTAAGTACTGCAACACTGCTGAAATCATGCTATACATTAATTCACATTAGTGCACTAAATGCTAGATCTCTGAGTCTGCTTTCCCAAAGCCTGAAATAGCTAAATAACAGATGTTAAGTCAGGAAGCCCACAAGAATATTTACTCTGATCTCTCCCTTAGCTTCTACAAACCATCAGCCACAAAAGACTATACACTCCCCAAACCAAATTTAAGACCATTATCATAATATGCTAACAGTCTCCCGGCTGTATTTTTGTTTTACATCTTTCTGTTTGAGGCAAATGACCAGATTGTGAGAAGGAATGAGACAGCAACTGTAACCAGTGCCACTGAAGAACAGTTTCAGGAAGGGCTGTGCAGCATGACACAAATATTTTAGAAGAAGACAAGAAAAAATAGCAACTTTTCTCATTCTTCATCAAATGCCAAGGGAAAGATGACAAAAGTAATTTCAGCTGTGTAAGCAGAGACTGGCTCATGCATTTGGGATCTGTTTATGATCTTTCATACAAAGCTGAGAATAATGTGACACCTATGCTCTGTTTTGATGGTTCAGCAGAATATTCACTTGCACTTCTGTATTATGCAAAATGTGAGGATAAAGCTGCTTTCACTGGTCTTCAGTGAATGCCAAGACCTCTCAGAAGAAGCATATTGCTTACAAAAGAGATTAATTATTTCTTATAACCAAGGCTTCAGTAATACATATTTTTCCCTCAGTTGCAAGTTTAACTTTTCAATCACCATTTAAATCTTCCCTCTTCAGCTAAGCCACACTGTTGTAAATGAAAAGCAATAAAAAAGACAACATAAATGAATAATAAGTAGATGCAAAAAGCAGGTGTTTGAAGAAATAATCACTTTTTCCCCTTAAAAGATGTTTATTGTGGTAATATGACATCGTGGCTTTGGTCAGGACATACGGTTTAAATATATCTCAAACATTGAAGTTTCTTTTTAAAGAAATGTACTGCTTGCTATCTTTGTGGAAATTACCTAGTAGAGGGTTCAAACTATGCACTCTAAGTTTAATATTCTTTCTCATATAGTTATATTCTCAGTGATACACACACGCACTCATATACACACATCTATCTATTTATTTGCTTTTTTTCAGTCCTAAGAAAATATACACTTCAAAAAATGATCTACCTCCAGAGAAAATGCAACAACTTTATATATAGTATCTCTAAAAGCTTAAAGGATGCAAACCAGATAACAATATTTCCATTTCATAATATCTTGAAGTAATAGTAAAGGCAGATCAGTTTTAAGGCCATGGAGTAGAATAAATGAAGATTTATTTGTCATAAAATCTATACCTTGCTCGGCTCTCAGGTAGGATAACATTTATAAGTCCAAATGTATTAGGTATACTTCATTGATTTATAAGAGGAAGAGAATCTAGCATGCTAGAATTCTTGCTGCCTTTTTTTTTTCATCATTTTTTTTCTTACCAAAATGAAAAAAAATATATTTACTTTAGATAGTTCTCCTATAAACAGACACCACTTTCTGTAAGGGATCAAAAAATGTTCTGCAACTTAAATGAGTAACTAGTCAGAATGGTCACAATAGTAGGGATTGGTTTGTACCAGTATCAAGCTACCATAATTTTATTTAATATCCATAATGAGGTCATCTTCGGGTCTATTCTATACTTATATTCACTGTAGGAGTGAAATTTTCTTTCATTTAATCTAGGTTGTTGTATTTAATTCATCTGTCCCAGTTTGATTTCTCACTGCTATAACACAATGGTGTAATGGAAGACCATTCACATCTGTAATTTGGATCACATACAGCCGGTGAATTTATGTTTTTTATTTTGCTACCTGCATTATTTTTAGTATGGAACTAGAGATGAACCTTCCTGACATAAAGGTAATTTTTAGAACATATATTGAAAATGTCATATAGTATTCATAGTGCCATTGATCCAAAGTAACCTGAAATTACTCAGTCTGAACAGTATAACATTTATTTAAATAAAGTGAATTGCTGAAAGAAGTTGAAAATAAATGCAATAATAATATTTCAAGTTGCACTAATGCAATATTGTAGATCACATCCTGACAAGTGATTTAAACACAAGTACGTTTTCAGCCATCTGCTCTGCAGAGTCAATGCAGCTATCTCTCCAGTCCAGCTTTATTTTTATTTCTGTTTCCTACAAGGCTGGAAAAGTCCAAGGACCTCCAAGAATTAACACTAGGATAAAACACTTGCTAATATAATTCAGACTTTTTTTTTGTTTTTCCTTTTTCTTTTCCTTTTTTACAAAATATAAAATCCACTTGCAGGAGCTGATACGCTGTTTGGCAAAGAATCCCCAATTTTTTTGCTAAAGTAAAGCCTTATCTTTCACTTTAAAACAACTCCTTCAACCACAAATGCTTTTAGCAAGTACCTAGTACTACTATTGGAATGTCACCTCTGGAGTCCAGAGGAACAGCAACTGAAAATTGATTCTGAGCTTGTTTCAAACCTGTTCATTAAATTGGGAAACACTTTAAAAATATGGTGGTTTTCTCCAGCAGGACTAAGTCAAAATACTGAGCATTCTGTGACAGTCTTCTCTCTAGTTCAAATACCTTTGGTTAAATACTTCTCATAAAACCATAGAATGAAGGTAGAAGGGACCTTGAAGATCACCTGGTTCCAAGCCCCCTACCTTGAGCAGGGACTTCAAAGCCCTGAGATGATTGGTGAAAGAATCTGGGGTGCAAGTTATCTTCTTTTCCCTTCTTCCACTTGTAGGTGGTGATGTGGGATGGGATAGGAT
>VZRW01003510.1:0-138594 GCA_013398125.1 Aegotheles bennettii
TTTATTTATTTAAAATATATACCTTGGAGTCATGTGAAAAGGTTAGACTGGAACACTGCAGGAATTTTTCCATAGGGATCATTTCTCAGATTACTGTAATGGAGACAAGCAAACTATATCCTGACTTAATTTTTTAGTCAAATACTTGGAAGGAGTCTTTTCAGTACTAGATAGTAAAACTGAGCTTAGTGATTTTTTTATCAAATATGCCGTGGTTTCTTGTGAGCACAGAAAGTAGACAAATCATCCAATGTTGCCTCTCTCTTTAGTGCTGTACCTGTTCTTTTTTGTGGCATTGGAGTTCTGTAGATCAAGCCTCAAGACTAGGAGGAAGCAGAAGGGCCAAAAGACAAACAGGAATTTAAAGAAAACCTGCAAAGAATTTCCTTGTCAATTTGATAGGTAATAGGTGCACAAAGGGCAAAACAAGATAGAAGATTATGGTGTAGGAAAACCTCAGAAGATCAGGGGAAGAGGATGCTCACTGAAATAAGAAGGGGACAGCAGGACAAGGAAAAAACAACATAGAAAGCAAAATGTGACCATTTTATACAGGGTAAGGACACGTGAGTAGTAGAGTCAGAGAAATAGTTAAGAGAATGTCTCATCCAGAACTCCACTTGCATGTTTGCCAGACAAACTCTTCTTTGTCACCTAAAATATAGCTGCCGGACTACTTATTGCAGCAATCACTCCCACGTACTCGCTTTGCAGAATGAATGCTTTGCTCTACTTAATATGCAGCATCTTCCTGGGTCAAAATCTCTACCAAATTCCAAAATGCATTGTTTTTACTGTGCTTATTAAACCTGTTCAGTGCAATATTGTTAGCTGCTCTGATCTTAGTGTATATTCTTGGATATATACCTATGTGTTCATATCTGTACAACAATGTACAGATACTTGTACCAAGTTAAAGCTTGTACCCTCAAGAGTACCTTGAGCTGCTTTGTGTTCTCACATGCAGGTCTTTTAGCTTGGTGCAGATACAGCCCAGTGCTTGAGTTCTGTTTATCCCAAAATACTACTCAGGAAGAGTATCCTGGCACTCCGTATAGTGCCATATGGATATGAAAATGTAGCTAGGACAACAGGCTGAAGCAGGTGTGTCTTATTATCACGTTTAGTTAGAGTGAAGAATCAGTCCAAGGAAGTAATCTTAAATTGAGCAGTTATTTATAGAACTACCTACTTGATCCTTGTCCCAAACAGTTTCATTTCCACAGTTTTGCTGATGCTCTACTGGTGTTTTTCTAACCTACTGAAAGCTGGGAGGGGAAACATGGGGTGCATGGTCCACCCAGACAGTGAGGTGATGAGAACATGCCAACAAGCACTGGAAGGCTGCAGCACTGAAAGAAGAGCAGGCTCATGATTTACTAGCGCTTATGTTTTCCCCTTAACTCAGGGAGGAGGGGAAGGTGCTGCTGGCAACTCTCATGCTGCGAGTTCCCCTGGCTTCTGCATTTGTTCCCTGACCTGCAACAAGCAGGAGGGCAAATCAGTGTATTTGAAATAGCAATTTCAGTGCTAGCTGTCTCTGCTGTGTACAATGGGATGCCAAGTCAAGAAGAGCTTTGAATTGATGTTGCTTAGGCATTCTACTTCATAATAAATTGTCTGGAGAAGGCTATTTTAGTGTATTTTAAATCAAGAAGGTATTTCATTACACTATACCTGGAAGAATTCTTTTGTAAGGTAGAGAGGGAGCTTTGCATTGCTTTTGTAAGACAAAACAGAAATAAAAAAGGGTATTAAAAAAAAGCCTGTCCCCTGTGTTCTTACAGACAAATCCTTTCCTCCAACCATAGTTTCTGTCTACAGTCTGTTGGACCCTTATGGTTCCCTTGGAAGTTTCCCTTTTTATTACTCCTGAGGCTTACCTCGGCTTGCTCCCTTGAGTATTAACAACCGCCAGGTGTCTTAGGAACTTCCAGCTCCTGTCATGGTCCATTTCACTTGCCCCATGCTGTGATCTGGAAGTATCATCCTCCTTGCAGCAGAAGAGGTTGATCCCAAGGCAAATGCCATCTCACCCACTGCAAGGCTCCACCTGACTCAGTGCTTTCTCCCCAGAAGAGCAGCGTGTGCCCCCAGGTTATAGCTCTGGGGGATGTTGTCATGTCCCACATCTACACTGCAGACTTAATACAGCAGGAGTGAGAAAATCTGCTTTACTAATACAACATTATTGCAGTCTGAATAAACATAAGACAAAAGGGGAGATTGTGATGCAGATTTGAGGGAATGGATGTTGTGCCAAGATGGCTAGACCTCTGTTGCTTCACGCTGCTAAAGACATGTTAGAGTAGACTTTGGATGTAGACCACATGTGCCTTTGTTTCTAGGGGGTTGTGTTTTAATAGGTTCTTTTCCTGGTTTCCACCTCTGTTTTCAGTCTGTGATTATGGTTATGTCATCCTGATTCACCACTTAGCAATAACCTGATGCAGTAGCATTAATGGTAGTGTCATATGTGGATCACCAGATGAAAGCATTTAGTGTTTTAAGAGCTAACTGATTTGGTATATATAATTATTACCAGTGGTTAAAGGTCTAAAAATCAATCTGTAGGAAAAGGTTAGAGAAGGTATGCTTAAATTGGTTATTTCCAAATCAACTAGGCCCGAAGGATTTCACCCTAGAATACCTAGAAAACTGCCTGAAATAGTGTCATGGATGTTACTGCTTATCTTCTCCAAACTTCTCGAGACTGGATGAGATTCTGGAGGTCTGGAACTCAACATCCACTTCTCAGAAGTGGGAAAGGATTAGCTAAGGGAGGATTATAGGTCAGCTAGTTTAACATAATTCCTGGGAAAAATATTGAAATAAGTAGATAATTAAACCTGAACAGTGATGAGGAGAAAAGACTAGCCTAGATTAATTAATAGTTTCCTCTTGATAAATCCCGTTTCTTCCAGACAAGGTAACAGGTCTTCTGGGTAGAGGTGAAAAAGGAGATAACCTAGATCTTCCCTCTGTTAAAACTTTTAAAATAGTTTAGTTCAGTCTGTCTGACCCTAGTTTACTATGAGAATGCCGTATGAGACTACATTACCATGAGTGATAACTCGATGGAAAAACATACTCAGTAAAAAAGTTTATTTAGAGACTCACTGGATTAGAAAACAGATTTCAAAATTTTTTTTAAAAAATAAAAATCTGTAGAAGTCTGTATTTGGATACTAGTTAATGCTTTCAGTCAGAAAATCTACATGTTAGAGTAGAGATTGTTTTTAACATAAAGGGATTTGAGTTCATCAGAAGACTGAGTTCATCAGAAGACTGAGTTCATCAGAAGATTTGAGTTCATCAGATTACAGTTCAGAATGATCCTGATGTAGGGGAGAACTGTGCTGCGTGGAGGATATGAATTTTATTAGTGACAAATACAGAGCATGATGTACTGGCAGGAATAAGCATCTGAACAAATACAGCACAGGAGTTATTACTGACTGAGCTGCAATTCCATAGAAAAGTAGTACAGATGACAGTGAGTAACCTGAATTATGCCCAGCGTTACTTAGTATTTGAAAGATTTGGATTAAAGTGGTGGTTGTCAACTAAAGAGAGCTCATAAGAGGGCAGTGAGGAAAACTAGGCAGCTGATTTCACACAGAAGAGGTTGAAGAGACTGGGGTCAACAAGAGAAGAGAAACCTATAGGAAGGAATTGGGTGGTGTTCTTGAGGGAGAGAGGAAAACGAGTTTCTTGAGGGGAAAAAAAAAGCTGATGCTAAGAGGGAGTAAATGTATTTTTCTGGTTGCTTGATTTTCGTGGGCAGGGAAAACAAAATGAGCTGGAATTAAAGCAAGAGAGATGTGAGTGTTTGATAGAAAGAAGACTTATGGGGATTGAAGTGTCTGGTGAGAGTGTGGGATGTCGATTATTGGAGTCTTGAGTAATGAACAAGGCACAGATCTTTTGGGAGGTGCCTTAAGGTAGCATGTTCCTGCTGGTGGTAAGGAATGCACTAGGAGGCTTGTCCCCACCTGAGGGTTCTTCTGGTTTCAGTGGACATGTTAAAGAAGGCACAACAAAAAATCTTCAAGCAATTAGAAGACACTCAGTGGTCACATTTTTCTCAACATTAATATTCAAAATTATTTGCTTACTTTTTACGAAGATGCAAGTCCTCAATTTACATTACAGATAGGGGCTCTTAGGCAAATATTGCTTGTAACTTGTTCCTGTTTTCCTTGTGCCAGCAATGGCATTCAGAAGCACAACCTTGTTCAGAGTATAAACTGAAACCACAAGTGTGTAGTAGTTGACTGAAAGATAGGAGTTGTCATCTAAGTTCAATTATAGTGAATGACATTCACTGTGTTTACTGAATATATAATTACCTGTAAGTATATAATTAGTAAATTATTTAATCAACATTTCTGGTACTGCATATGACCCTAAACGTTTTTGTCCCTAGCAATGATGCTTTCCTTGCTGGTTGGCAGTGGAATTGCGTATTTCATGGTCTTCTCTTTTGCTACAGGTTTTGGGCTGGATCCGAAATGGGGAGTCAATGTTAAATGCTGGCCTTATCACTGCTAGCTCTTTGCAGGAGGCAGAGCAGTTACAGAGGGAACATGAGCAGTTTCAACATGCAATAGAGGTAAAAGCACCACTTCAGTCACCATAGCCAAGGAGTCCTGTATTATAGTTCATGAGTCTCTGTAAATAGCACTGCAGTAAGGAAATGTAGCTTTTCTGTCCCTTTTCATACTGCTAGGTTAAAACTACAATATTGTGAGTTCAGGAAATACTGTTGAAATCATTTTATGGCAAAGAAATAAAAACTCTTACCAAGAAGGTGGACTATTTTTATGTTTTTGTTCATTTTGGAGCTGCAGTTCCATCTTCTCAGTGCCTTTTTGTGTCTTTGTAAAACAATAGCCATTTTTTGATTGGCAAGGAATAAAAAAATTAATAAATTGAATAAGTCTCTTCACAGGAATTTTACTGAAAATGGTGTTTCCCTTTGTTAGAATACAACAATATAATGCTAATTGTTAAATTTAAGAATACATGGAATAGCAAACATCAGTTTTGTGTATTCTTATATGGTCCTTTAATGCTTCCATTTTTGTTTGACTGTAGATTTCACTGAAATTTGTGTGGTGGTATGTCCATCCTCCTGCCATGATTTCAAACCAAACTTATCAGAGTGGTCATAGCTGTGCAAAAAATAGGCAGAGATCTTAAGATTAACTTGAATGCAGTATTATTAAATTATATGTTGTGACTGAGGGACTTAAGGTGACATTGATAATATGTAGCACACTTCTTTGTAAGAACTTCACTGTTGTTGAAAGATTAACCAAAGTCGTGTTTGCTTGGGAAAACAATTTTCAGAAGTAGTCTGTTGTGCAGTAACTCCTTTCATGTTCATCTGCCATTCAGTGAGGTTTTGTGTTTCCCCCTCTCTGGGTTGTGATGGGGGTTTTTTTGTTTGTTTTGGTTTGGTTTTTTGTTTGGTTTTATTTTTTCCAGTTTATGCTATATGTACACTCATTTTAAGAGCTTTGTTAACTCTAAGTATAAAAATCATGATATGTCTAGACCGTTGTCAATTTAAGAAAAAATTATTAAGAAACTTAAATTCTGAGTTTTCTGAATCATTCTATACTTGGATATAATAATATTTATTACAGTTAGAGGTTTCAGATTTCAGGCAAGTATATGTTTTCAGAGAGAGCTATGGTTAAAATTTACTTACAATGAATGGAGAGTTGTCATTTATATTGTCCTGCATGGCTGCACCTTCATTTGCTCACTACTAAGTGAGCAAACTACTAAGTGAGCAAAAGACTGTGGTAAAGCTGTGAGGACAGTAATAGCAATCAAACCAAAATGAGATACAACCTTTCCATCTTTTTTTTTTTCCTCCCTATGAAGGGTGAGGAAAGAGAGATAGAAAATCAATCTGAAATTCATAATTATAACAAAATGTACTGCAACATAAATCTGCCACGTGTGACAATGCTATGCAGTGGCTATAGCTTGTAAACTGCTAGTCATTGTTTATTTGATGATAAATTTCTACAGGATTTATTTCCTTTGTAGTAGCATAAGTGAAGTCATACATTGATTAATATTAAGACAGTTATTTTTAGTTAACGGATGTTTGTGCATGTGTATAGAAGTGTCATTGACACAGTGAAAATGTGAGCTATTGAGTTCTTCAAGAAGATTAACTGAAGTGCTTCACTGAACTCCTGAATTTTCACCTCTTACCAGAAAACACATCAAAGTGCCCTGCAGGTTCAGCAGAAGGCAGAGGCAATGTTGCAGGCTAATCACTATGACATGGATATGATCCGGGAGTGTGCAGAGAAGGTTGCTTCCCACTGGCAACAACTGATGCTGAAGATGGAGGACCGTCTCAAGCTTGTGAATGCCTCTGTTGCCTTCTATAAAACTTCTGAACAGGTATAGAAATGCTACGTGACCTTTGTCTGCCTTGGTTTATTCTTCAGTGTGGCATAGCCAACTGAATGTGAACCAGCAGTGTGCCCAGGTGGCCAAGGCAGCCAACAGCATCCTGGCTTGTGTCAGTGTGGCCAACAGGACTAGGGCAGTGATTGTCCCCCTGTACTCGGCACTGGTGAGGCTGCACCATGAATACTGTGTTCAGTTTTGGGCCCCTCACTTCAAGAAGGGCATTGAGGTGCTGGAGCATGTCCAAGGAAGGGCAACAAAGCTGATGAAGGGTGTGGAGCACAAGTCCTATGAGAAGCAGGTGAGGGAACTGGGGTTGTTTAGTTTGGAGAAAAGGAGGCTGACCCTATCACTCTCTACAACTACTTGAAAGGAGGTTTTAGTGAGGTGGGAGTCAGTCCTTTCTCCCAAGTAATAAGTGATATAACAAGAGGAAATGGCTTCAGGTTGTGCCAGAGGAGGTTTAGATTTGATGTCAGGAAAAATTTCTTCACCGAAAGGGTTGTCAAGCATTGGAACAGGCTGCCCAGGAAAGTGGTGGAGTCACCATCTCTGAAGGTATTTAAAAAACTTGTAGATGTGGTGCTTAGGGACATGATTTAGTGATGGACTTGGCAGCGCTAGGTTAGTGGTTGGACTTGATGGTCTTAAAGGTCTTTTCTAACTAAAGAAATTATATAATTCTATAAAACAGCATTACCTAAAAAAATGCTTGACTAGGTTTGGTTATATCTACTAATTTGATAGTTACTGCAGTTATACAAAAATGAAAAAAACATCCTCTTATCAGCTGCCTTAGAAAGAGAAACAATGTGTTGCAGCCTTTCAGTATATAAAGTGGTCTTATGAGACAAAGCTTTTTGCCAAGGCCTGTAGTGACAGGACAAGGGGTGAAAGTTTTAATTGAATGAGGGTAGATTTAGATCAGATATGAGGAAGACTCTTTTTTTAATGTTGAGCATGTTGAGACACTGGGACAGATTGTCCAGAGAAGTTGTGGATGTCCCATCCCTGGAAGTACTCCCAAGTCAGGTTGGACGAGGCTTTGAGCAACCTGATCTACTGAAAGATGTTCCTAACCATGGCAGGGAGGTTGGACTATAGATGATCTTTAAAGGTCCCTTCCAACCCAAACCGTTCTGTGATAAATGAGTAGTAGACAAATTGTACTAAGTACTAGGAGACTATGTTGTAATTGGTCTGGCTACACTTATTTCAATTGGCAAACTTCAGAGAAGGTACACTAACAAAAGTGCAGTGGTTATTGGTGAAGACGTAAATCTTGTGTCTGCCTCTTCCGTCACTCTCCCCTTTAATATTCCTCAGAATATTTTTAATTGAAAAAAGTCTCGTAAAACATTTTCAAGACGAAACACACTGTACACGTGCTTAGTTGGATTTCTGCTTGTTTCAAGAAGTTTCCTTAAACCATAAAGAAGTTGCACAGAGGTTTTAATGGAAGTACTGCTGATGGCTAATTCTGGTTTTTGTGTGGGAGTCGGAGCAAAATGAGCTTCATCCTACTTGTCCACAGAAAGTTAGGGGGAAGGTTGGCAAGGTCGTTTCCTCTGCAATCGTATCTTAAGCCCATCCTGAACTATGCAGGCACAGTAGCAGATAAAGATGAGCAATTTTAGGGATAGCCTTGTGAGCAATTCCACATGAGCAGGCCAATGCTTGCAAATCTACAGCCAAAGTTTGTTGCCTTCTCTTAAATCCTAGTCAAAACATGTCAGAAGCTAAGGTACATGTAAGGGTTAGATTAATAGGTTTTCCAGTTTTTTTACTTGAATTTGGAGTTTTTATCTTACTGAAGTATATTCAAGTTGGACTTCTTCCTGGTAGGTGTGCAGTGTGCTGGAAAGCCTGGAGCAAGAATATAAGCGAGAAGAAGACTGGTGTGGGGGAGCAGACAAACTGGGTCCCAACTCTGAAACAGACCATGTTACTCCCATGATAAGCAAACACCTGGAACAGAAGGAGGCATTCCTAAAGGTAGGATTTGCCGTTTTCTTGTGGTCTTCTGTGTCTTGGAAAGCACGTGTCAAATGGTTGTTCTTACAGTGTTCAAATGTATGTGGAGAGCAACAGTGCCCATTCAAAAGCTACAGGTATGTCCCATACTGCAAGGATGTGGGAAATGGCACGTTAACTGCTTCTGACAGTGATTAGGAGACTACTGCCAAGTGCATAAAATTGTAGCCAGCTTTATAAATATATTTCCTGTTGAACTTCAATAGATGTCAGGTCTCCCACTGCGGCTGGAGAGGAACTGGGAATCACTTCTTTGAGCAACTGTCATTCTAAAGAATGCTTAAAGACTGCTTCTTCGGAAGAGAAGTGACAGACACATAGTGCCATTGCTGCCAGTGCATCAGAGCAGCTCTCAGATGTACTTGGACTGCAGTAGAATATGGAAGAAGGAAATGGCTAGACAACCCAGCGTCTGGGAGCAGTTGGGTTTGTGTAATAGTCTGCAGATAAATGAAAAGTTTAAGTTCCAACTAATGTCCTAGTGAGGAAGGATATGGATCATACCAAATAAGTATGTAACAGACTCTTGCAAAGCAGTGTAACTGTTAACCAAAGGCTTTTTCCAGCATGACCTTGAAAGTCAGAGCATAAAAATTTTATTGAAAGCATTTTGAGCATAAAACTTAATTTTATGGAAAGCCATTTTGTTCTCAGTGCATAGGTGAGAACATTCAAGAACATATTAGCGTAGCTCTAGGTATATTGTCAGATAGGTTTTTCTGCAGCTGCCATGTGAGTTTCCAGTCCTTGTGTTGAAACAATTTGAGAAATAATTTAGTGTCTCTGTTACTGGATCTAACCGTGCTGCCTTTATCTAACCTTTTAAAGTAGCATTTCATGTTCTGCTTATTAAAAGTAAGGCAGCAAGCCCATATGTAGTACTTGGTGTGCATTAAGATGAAGGCAGCTGAGCATTGGCAATACAGGGATAAGGACTGAAAGTTCTGAAGGCCTTGTCTTAATATTTTTAAGGGCATGTCTTAATATTTTAGCACTTACGGTTTCACTTGGCACATGGCACATACACAAAAGAAACGTCTCTGTGAGCTCTGAGTCATGCTGAAAGCTCTGCAGCAGGTAATTGCTTTTCAGGATCTTCAGATAAAAAATAATAGCATTTTGTTTGGTTGTTTTTCCTACTGGATAAGTAAGGATTAACTGCTACTTGTTGGGAAAACTATTTTAGTGCTTGGGTTGGCTTTCTTGTAGAAGGATTTAACAAGCAACCCTTTTTAAAATTTGAGAGGGTGGGAAATGCACAAAAGGGGGATGAGGAAGGTCCTTCGTCTCTTTCTGGATGCATATGTGTGCATCTTCAAAGAAAGTAACACAGCTGACTCCCTAGGCTTGCACACTGGCTCGGAGGAATGCTGATGTCTTCCTGAAATACCTGCACAGGAACAGCGTAAACATGCCAGGGATGGTGACGCACATCAAAGCACCTGAACAACAAGTCAAAAGTAAGAGATTTCTTGTTCTTTTTTTTTCTCCAAAGAACGTAATCATCATGTGGTGTGTGTGATGATGGGTGAGTGAAGCCTGCCCAAGTGCAAAGGGTTCTGTCAGACTTAACAGGAAATAATTAAAAATGCTGACACACTTTGAAGGAACTGACAGTCATCAGATTCTCTTATACCCACATGAAGTTGCTTTGAATTTATTTATCTCCTTATACTTAATCTTCTTTCAATTTGAGACTCAAATGTACTGCTTTTGTTCAGAGAATGAGATAATAAACTTACATGTGATAGTGTTTGGTCTGAAGCCAAATGGGGGAGCTGATCACTAAGTTTACTCAGTGTCTTAGTATGGTACATACTGTGAGTTTCTTGGGAGTGCCAGGGTGATACAAGATAATCCCTTGAATAATGAATGCCCTTGGGCCCTTCATGTAGTTGAATCAGTATTAAGTAACTTCATGAAGTATAGGATAACTGACATCATGTTTAAATTAGATGTTTAGATAGGTAGTACCTGAGGTGAGGCAGGAAAGCACTTGGCTTTTGCTAGGATGAATTCCATGTAGTGCAGCTTTAAGGTGTAATGTGCTATAGGGAGTGGAGAAGAGAGGGAAATATGTAGGGCTTTCAGAGACAAGAGGACAGAAATGTATAGTGTATGCATTAACTTATGGGTGTGGTAGGCAGAACAGAGATCAGAGAGCAACATTCAGAAATAAATACTGTGTGTTACTCATTTATTTGCCAATTGTATTCTGCTTGATGCATTTTGAAGCTGTGACTGGACACTCAGGTCGTGCTACAGACTCAAAACCATAGAAGTCTAATTAATTGATGTTCGCAACTACCCAGAGGGGAGTTATGCAGAGGATGGAGACAAACTCACAGGAACACAGCAATAGGACCAGAGGAAAAAGTTGCATCAAGGAAAATTCTGTATGGATATAAGGAGAAAGTGTTGTAACAAGAGTGAGAAAGCACCGAGTAGAGCAGGTAGCCCAGAGAAGCAGTAGAATCTCTGCCCTGGGAATTTTTAAAACTCAGTTGAACAAGCCCCTGAAAAACTTTGAAGTTAGTGCTACTTTGAGAAGGAGATTGAACAGATGGCCTGCAGAGGTCACTTCCACTCTAAATTATTTAATGACTCTGTCAGAAAAGGACATGTTCACTGCTTTACTTTACTACAAGGGGAAAACAGTTTGCATTATACTTGCCCATGTGTCTGACAGTACTCAAATTTGAAGTCTCCCTGTGTTGATTTTCTTGTGTTGGAGAGATAATATGATGTTTGCCATACTTTTCACTCTAAAGAAATAATTGGGTTGTGGCGGTTCAAACTGTGAGCATGTAGAGCTAAGACAAAGGATTGTTTTTCCTCTGTCCCCAAGGCGTCAACATTTATAGAACTGTACAAGACAAAATCTGAACACAAATGCTGACGATATCAATAACTGGAGAAGTGTTGTTGACATTTGTCACTTAGCTCTTCTCATAGTAGTAGACAAAGAAAACAAAGCAGAACCAATGAGGAAGTTGTAGCTCCCACACTTACTGAGTAAAAGAAAAAAATGTTAGGGCTTTTAGATAAACTTTTTAAAAAATCAGTTTTGAAAGCTGTTTGTGTAGAAACAGTCATTCTGAGAAAGAAAGATGTGTTCAGATGAGAAAAGAGTACAAAAGTCTCTGGTAATGTCCTTCAGAATAATTGTATGTCAGAACTGTAGTGCAATGCATGTTCTGTATGTATTAGAAATCCTGGATGAATGATACATGTTTAAAAAGCAGCAAAAATCCTGAAGCAGGAAAAAAATAAGCTATGTGCTCTAGTGCTTTTTCCCCCATAAGCTGTGTAATACATGATTCTGAGAATTAAACATGAGTCAAGAATAAAACTAGTGAGGACTCCTTCCTTTTAAGTCTTAATAGTATGGTGGTAGCTGACCAGATGATTTCGAAGTCCGCTCTGATCTTCATGTTCAAATATACATGCAAGGAAAAAAAGAATCTCTTTTCTAAATAGATAAAAAAATAATAGACTTTATTTAATTTTGGAGAAATAGAGATTAAACATGTTTTGCTGGACTATTACACGCTCATATTCCAGTGTAAGCTTGAAACTGTGTCAGACTATGATCAGTGTGTAGTATATAAATGAACACTTTAAAAACTTGAGTATCATAGAATCACAGAATGGTTTAGGTTGGAAGGGACCTTAAAGATCCTCGAGTTCCAACCCCCCTGCCATGGGCAGGGACACCTTCCACTAGACCAGGTTGTTCAAAGCCCCATCCAACCTGGCCTTGAACACTGCCAGAGAAGAGGCAGAGAAGGGGCCCTGCAGAGAAGGGGCAACCTCCCTGGGCAACCTGTGCCAGTGTCTCGCCACCCTCACAGAAAAGAATTTCTTCCTAATATCCATTCTAAATCTACCTTCTTTCAGTTTGAAACCGCTCTACCTTGTCCTATCAGTCCATGTCTTTGTAAAAAGTCCCTCTCCAGCTTTCCTGTAGGTCCTCTTCAGGTACTGGAAGGCTGCTATAAAGTCTTCTTGGAGCCTTCTCTTCTCCAGGCTGAACAACCCTAACTCTCTCAGCCTGTCTTCACAGGAGAGGTGCTCCAGCCCTCTGATCATCTTCATGGCCCTCCACTGGACTCGCTCCAACAGCTCTATGTCCTCCTTATGTTGGGGGCCTCAGAACTGAACACAGGACTCCAGGTGGAGTCTCACAAGAGTGGAGTAGAGGGGAAGAATCACCTCCCTCAACCTGCTGGTCACACTTCTTTTGGTGCAGCCCAGGATACTGTTGGCTTTCTGGGCTGCAAGCACACACCGCCAGATGGTATTGGACTTCTCATCAACCTTCTCATCAGGGCTGTTGTCAATCCATTTCCACCCAGCCTGTATTTGTGCATGGGATTGCCCTGACCCAGGTGCAGGACCTTGCACTGGTCCTTGTTGAACTTCATGCAGTTTGCATGGGCCCACCTCTCCAGCCTGTCAGGGTTCCTCTGGATGGCATCCCTTCCTCCAGCGTGTCAACTGCACCACGCAGGTTGGCGTTGTCAGCAAACTTGCTGAGGGTTCCCTCAATTCCACTATCCATGTGGCCAACAAAGATGTCAAACAGTGCCCGTCTCCCGATACCAACCACTGAGAAATGCCACTCATCACTGATCCCTACTTGATTTTCAAGTTGTTGACCACAAGTCTTTGAGTATGACCATTCAGCCAGTTCCTTATCCACTGACCTAGCACATCTGTCATGTCCATGTCTCTCAAGTTTAGAGACAAGATTGTCACATGAGACAGTGTCAAATGCTTTGCACAAGTCCACATAGATGACATCAGTTGCTCTTCCCTTATCCTCCAACTCTGTAATCCCGTCATGGGAGGTCACCAAATGTGTCAGGCATAATTTGCCCATAGTGAAGCCATGTTGGTTGTCACCAATCACATCCTTATTTTTCATGTGCCTTAGCATAGATTCCAGGAGGATCTGCTCCATGATCTTGCCGGGCACAGAGGTGAGTCTGTAGTCTCCCAGGTTATCTTCTCTTTCCTTTTTTTCCCAGGGGTTATGTTTCCCCTTTTCCAGTCAGTGGGAACTTCACCAGACTGCCATGACTTCTCAAATAGGATGGATAGTGGCCTAGCAGCTTTACCTGCCAGTTTCCTCAGGACCCGAGGGTGCATCTTGTCATGGACTTGTGCACATTCAGGTTCCTTAGATAGTCTCAAACCTTAACTACCCCTACCATGGGTGGTTCTTCATTCTCCCTGTCCCCACCTTTGCCTTCTGTGACTTGGGCAGTGTGTCTTGACCACTTGCCAGAGAAGACATTGAGTATCTCAGCCTTCTCCATATCCTGGGTAACCAGGTCTCCCATTTCCTTCTGGAGAGGGCCCACATATTCCCTAGTCTTCCTTTTGTTACTGACATACCTATAGAAGCTCCTCTTGTTGCCCTTGATGTCCCTGGCCAGATTTAATTCTATCAGGGCTTTAGCTTGCCTGACCCAATCCCTGGCTGCTCAGACAATTTCTCTGTATTCCTCCCAGGCTGCCTGTCCTTGCTTCCGTCCTCTGGCAGCTTCCTTTTTGTGTTTGAGGTTGTCCAGGAGCTCCTCGTTCATCCATGCAGGCCTCTTGGCATTGTTGCCTGACTTCCTCTCTGTTGGGATGTAATGCTTCTGAGCTTGGAGGAGGTGATCCTTAAATATTAACCAGCTTTCTTGGGCCCCTCTTCCCTCCAGGGCTTTTTCCCATGGTACTCTACCAAGGAGATCCCTGAAGAGGCCAAAGTCAGCTCTCCTGAAGTCCAGGGTACCAAGCTTGCTGTGCACCCTCCTTGCTGCCCTAAGGATCTTGAACTCCACCATTCACAGCCACTGCAGCCAAGGCTGCCCTAGAGTTTAACATTCCCCACCAGCCCCTCCTTGTTGGTGAGAACAAGGTCCAGCATTAACACCTCTCCTTGTTGGCTCCTGTGTTACTTGAAGAAGGACTTTATCATCAACACGTTCCAGGCACCTCCTATATTGCTTATGCTCTACTGAGTTGTCCCTCTAACAGATATTGGGGTGGTTGAAGTTCCCCACGAGGATCAGGGCTTGTGAACATGAGGCTGCTCCTATCTGTCTATAAAGGGCCTCAGTGTTCCTAGTGAGGTGGCCTGTAGCAGATCCCCACTATAATGTCCCGTGTTCCTGCCCTCCCTTTAATCCTGACTCATACACTTTCAGTTGGCTCCTCATCCATCCCCAGGTGCAGCTCCATGCACTCCAGCTGGTCACTGACACAGAGGACAGTATTCTGTCCTTGTCTCCCCTGCCTGTCCTTCCTAAAGAGCCTGTAACATTCCATTCCAACACTCCAGTCATAGGAGCCATCCCACCATGACTCTATGATGCCAATAAGATCATAGCCCTGCAGGTCCACGCACATGTCTAACTCATCCTATTTATTGCCAATGCGGTGTTTGTTTGCATAGAGGCATCAAATCTGAGCCCCTGACAAAGTTGACTTACTGGCTGGAATGGCTAGAATTCCTTTGGGATGTTTCACCGGTGCTTCCCTGTTGGATCCTATTACCTAAGGAGCCCCTGGCTTATCTCCATAGGACTTCAGGTATAACAGACTGAGGTCCCTCACTAGCAACCTGTCCCTCTGACCTTGGTGCATTATCCCACAGCTTGTCACAGGGAAGCCTGGTGTTATACAGCTCCCCTTTCAAGTGTAGCTTAAAGCTCTGTCAGTGAGCAAAGACCCGATTCCCCCTCTGAGAAAGGTGAATCCCATCTGATGCCAGCAAGCCTGGTGCCATGTAGGCCATTCCATTATCAAAAACCCCAAAACCGTGGTGGTGACCAACAGCCATGGAGCCATGTAGTAATAGACTGGGTTCATCTATTTCTTCCAAATACACTGCCCACAACTGGAAGGAGGAACCTGTGCCCCAGCTTCCCTCACCAACTGTCCCAAGGCCCTGAAGTCTCTTTTGATTGCTGTTGGAGTATGTGTTGCAGCTTCTTCACTGCCCACGTGGAGGATCACTAATGGGTAATAGTTTGAGGGCTGTACCAGTCTAAGAAGTTTCCTGGTGATATCCTTAACTTGGGCACCAGGGAGGCAGCAGACTTCCCTAAGAGGAGGGTCTGCCTGGCATATTGGACCCTCTGTTCCCCGCAGAAGGGAGTCACCTACAACTATAACCCTTCTTTTCTTCCTGGTGGAGGTAGTTGTGATATGAGGGGTAGGCTGTGAGTAACCCTCAAGCTTCTGCAGAACTACTGAACATTTGTCAAAACCCTCATTCAGTGGCATACTCGATCCTTATTCCAAGCTGCAGATTATGATATCTAGAAAAGCAACTTCATTATCTAGGCAAAGTTTAGTGAAGTACATGCTTCATGGAAAACAGGAATGGTATTGAACTCTGAGAGATGTCCTTCTCTCCCTTCATACCAATGTAAATAATTTCCTTGACCTGCAGTCAAGAGTATTCAAATACTGTATTGGACATGGTGCCAAAACTAAATTTTAGGAAGGAGTCGTGGCCTGAAACTGCTCTGGCAGGTGCATTCAGTTGTTGGCAATTGCTGTGAGCTCAGAAACAGAGCATCTTCATCTTTGCTTCTGCTGTTAATTTTGTGTGCTCCTTTGTTACCCCTGTGTCTGCTGTACAGGCTGCAACTGAACACAGTGCAGGAACTTGCCTGGTGGTGCTCATATTTTCAGATAGGTTGATACAGAGCACGGGATACATAGAGACAGCTGAAAGCTCTCCAAGCCTGATAGAGCATGGAGAATAAGCTGAAAGTTAAACAACCAATTTGGTATCCTAACAAATGTTGGAATCAAAGAAAATAACAGGAACTCCAGTTTAGAAAGCTTGAGATAGAGCTGCTCATCCAAACATCATATTAAATGTTAATGTTCTATAACTTCTGTTGAGTATTTTATAGAATACTTTTTTGTCTTTTTTGTCAGTCAAAGAAATTAGTAGCAATAACACTAACAGTGCTCAGCCAAATGTCTCACTGTCTTGCCATCTGTATCATGTCCTGACAGAACAAATGTTGTTCCAATGATCTAAATTCACCTTGCTTGCTCTTTGTCAGAACTGTTTCACTTGCATCATTATCAAGATGTCTCTTTTTATATGGTATGTCCAGTTGGGTGTATTGCATTGTGTATACATAGTGTATGTTCCCTCCAAAAATCTGGCATATCTTCCAAGCAGCATTTTGGAGGTGTTGTAAGGCAAGAAATAAAACTGAGAAAGCCTGTGAGGCTCATAGCAGATCAACTCATGGCTTGGCTAAGGGACAGAACAGTTGAGGCATATTTGAGGATAGCCTGCCCAGCAGGAAGAAAACTGTGGCCTCACTTAACAGATTCCAACCAAAAGCAAGTCGTGAGTGATCTCAACACTTTGTGGCAAGTGGGAAATATGGTGCTTCAGAGCATGAGGATATTGGCAGCAATGCAGACAGGTTTCATAATCCTTGGGGGGGTGGGGGGGGGGTGTGATGAGTGGTTGTAATAGGTCCCAGATCACTAATAGAGAGAGATGCAACCCCTCAGCCTCCCTTTATTTGAGCTTCTCTGTCAAACTGCTTCTTGGAGTTGTTGGCTATTGGGATGGAAGGCATGGTGGACCTGCACAGTGGGGTACAGGAATGCAGAGGCATTGAGGCCTAGACCTGAGAGCGTCTGTTCATAATTATGGAAATAGCTAGCTATGGGTGTAAGTAGAAAAGCAAGTAAAGCATTATTGTGAAGAATGAGCCTTTTTTGTGGTCTCTTCCGCTTCTGATAGACCTCCCCTTGTGTTCTTTGCACTTCCAACAGAATCTCGTGGCAGAGACATTGGGTGTCCCTGTTTCTGTGTATTTTGGCTTGCCATCTGGGTTTGCAGTAGCTATGAAGTCTGGTAGGGCTGCTGCTGCTCTTGAAGAAGCAGTGGGTAAAGTGAGTTTCACAAGAAGCTGCTAGGATTTCTTTGTTTGAAGGGAAAGATAAGACATTAAAGCAGAATTCAGATAAAAAAATCTTCTGCATATTGTAAACAGAATGTCTTTGCCATCCAGGAAGAATTTATAAGCCAGACATGTGGAATTGCCAGTTGGATGTCACTTCTCAATGGCAGAAAGTTGTTATACCTGGAAATTCTCTCGAGGCTTAATGAACAGTCATATTTGAACAAGTCAGCTTACTCTGTTATACTGCTGTTGATTTTGGGTGTATTTTGTCTTTTTTTGAAGGGGAATTACAAACTTAGTAATTTTGTGTGGGTTTTATTACTTGGGTTTCTTTACGTTTAGTATCTGCTTATGTTGCGTTTTTTCTTTTAGTGACCTAATGTTATGTATTTGCCCGTATGTATTAAATTACTAACAATATTTTATAGGAGACTGGTGTATTTAGAACACTTATTTCTTATTATGATTAATATGAGAAGTTAAGCACGTCGTGATTACTTGCACATGCTCATTGTTCCTGAAGAAACCCTATCAAGAACCATCTTTATGAGACTACGTCAATTCTGTTATAAGCAGTGGCAGTGCCCACATGAAAAATATTTGAGGGAAAAAAGGGGTCAGTAGTAAGTTTTAATTGCATCTCTAGTTTCTTTCACCATCCCTTCTGTAAATAATAAGCAAAAAAAACCGCTCCATATTTCATGAGTATCAGGAAAAAAAGCAGAACAAGGAGTAATAGAAAAGATTAAGTGTATTGCAAATTATAAAATACGAAGGACTCTATTCTGCTGATTTTAATGTGATATTTCAAAATCAATTGTCATAAGCTCTGTTGAAACTTTTTTCATTTCTTCAGATATCTTGAATGAACTCTTCCAGAGGGAGAACCGTGTGCTGCATTATTGGACCATGCGTAAAAGACGTCTTGATCAATGCCAACAGTATGTGGTGTTTGAAAGAAGTGCCAAACAGGTGAGGGTGTTATGTAAAAATCCTCTACAGTGTGATCAAGGTTTGACATGCACTGACTCTTCCCACAATAACAAATTTGCCATTGACTTTAATATTCCAAATGGCTGAAAGAACAATGAATAAAATAGAAAGTAAGTGTAATTATTTGCTTTTCCTTTGATACAGAACAACTAAATCTGCTAAGGCAGGGCTGTCTTTACCTTTGTAACTTAAAGGTAGCATTTGACTTCTGCCAGATTGGTCTGGTACTGGTGAATCTCATTTCTGCAAGCTTGTGTTTGACAAATTGTTATGCTTGTTAACATTTACACACACACCTAATATGTCCAGGAAAATAGCAGTCAGCAACATTTTTCTCAGATGTTGGTGCAAAAAACATCTAATTAAGTTGATTGGCAGTTCTAAAAAACTGACAAGTTGGATAACTCATTAAATGCTAATAACTGAATGACTTTGGAAGGGTTTTGCAATTCTGCATATACTTGGTTTCATGGTTTCTTGCATGGTAGGTCCACCTCTGTATTTTGTTAAATTTATCAGCCTGGAAAGAACTATTAAGTAACTACCACACACACAAAAAAAATCCCCTTCGCTAGTCAAAACGTAAGCCATAAAAATAAGTAGGGGCTTACAAGGCAGAATTTTTTTTTTAAACTCGATATAGGACAAAGAAAGGAAGCGATCTGTTCCTGTTCTGCAGAAAAAGACACAACGCCCATATATGAAATATAGTTAGATCTACTTTAAAGGGCTAAAAAGCTAGTTTTTTATTTCTTTCTGACAGCAGGTATAGACAGAGGCTTAGATACTAGTGGTCTGTTTTGATCACTTGAAAGACTTCTCAAATCTGTCTTTCATGCTTTCAAAAAGAAAGTAATGCAAGAAAAATCCTGGAGTGAAGTTAAAGATGAATACCTCTTTAAAACAACAACACTCCTTCCCTGCCCCCCGTCCCACTTTTGAATAACCTTAACTTCAACCTCTGCCAAGCACATGACCTGTTTGCTTTTGTATAGATTACTGACTAACAGTCAAACACTGGCGACAAAGGTCCGTCAGCATTTTAATTGTAAATCCCATTTTTCAGCTATCACCAGTTCAGTCACTGCAAACCTACTGGGTCTCTGCACTGACTAGCCAGAAAATGGAAATGTTGCTATCTTTGTTTAGATTTTTGTTTGGAAGTTGGAAGAACCTGTTCTTCGTGCTTTTGGAACTTGACACCCTGTGATGGGAGCAGATACCATAGTAGTTTGTAAGGAAAATGGTAGACTCCCAAATTGTTCCAGAGTTAGGGGCTCATATGGTCACTAAATTGATTTCTCTAGTTCTGTATGGTGGTACGTGTCTTCAACATACAATCCTGATCCTTACATGAAATGAGAGCTGGTCTAAACTGTAGGAATCAACATGGAGATGAACTTTCTGTCATGTTGTGGCTGTGGAGAGCTGCTAAAAAGTTTTGAAAGGGCAACACTTGGACAGGGAAGGGGGAAGTTGTTTTTTTTATCACTGATTCCAGCATGGTGTAGTAAACCCACCAAAAAAAGCTGGAGGGATAAAAAGGGAGAATTATCAAAATAGATGTTTGTAATACCTGCAATGGCCATGTTGTTTATTCATGTAAGTCTTCACTTGCAAAGATTGACAATAGAATGGCAAGGGACATGGTACAGGTGGTTGATTGAAATGTGCTTTTTCTTGACACTAGTCCAAGAGTTGTTGGCTTGTTTGAAGTAGCAGCACTTGAAAAGTACAGGCCCACCTCATCCAGCTTCTGTCTGCATTAGTATGTGACTAGGTAAATGGTGTCCTAGCATTCACATTCAGTGTTGAATTTTGAAGGCTTTCTACTCACTTTAGTTTTGTTTCTCCTAAGTGGAAGGAAGAGAATCAAAGTTGTTCAATCACAACCTTGATGGACTTAAGTCGTTGGTGGAATTAAAATACAGAAGTTGCCTTTTCTGATTCAGTGTAAGGTTATACTCTTGAAAAATATGTATCTACTGTCCACCAAGATTAAACCTTTCCTGTTGTTGGTAGTGTGGATAGATAAAAGGATAAACTGAAAGCATGAGAGATCAAAGGAAGAATGAGGACCCACTAGCAATGTACTACTTTTTCTCTTGGCATATTAAATTTTTGTGTAGTGCTGTATATATTTACTGAAGACACAGAAGATACACATGCATTTTAGTAACAAGACAGTTCTAAGTAAGCTGTATTAAAGTATTTGAACATCTGATACTGACTAGTCAGAACAAAGAAGTTTCTAAGTTCATATGCCTCTGCATACTGATGTAGTAGCCTGTACTTAGAGCTGTAAAACAACTGGATAATGTCCGTCTTCAGTTACATTTTTTTGTTTTTACTGTTCTGCAGCAGTTTCAGAGGACTCTTTTTTTTTTTTCCAATAGCCAAAGTAGAGTTCATCCCAACCACTGAGTTATGCTTAAGAGTGCAGCAAATATTAATGTGGGTAGAACAGAGATAATAACATGATCAGCGTGGTTCATAATAGTGACAGAGTAGGGTGCCAGGATGTGGAAAGGAAACACTTTCAGTCTGCAGTTCTTAGTTCTTATCTTTTACTACCTATACATACATTAATTAGTTTAACTGCTACATCTCGCCATTCCTTCTCTGTTGCATGTTTAATTTCTAGGAGTACACTAAAAATAGTTATTTTCACTGAATTGGGGAATATACTAATAAAACTGTAGGCATATAGTCAGTTAGAACCTTTTAATAGTGGACTACTGTAATCCTGTAGTAGTGGACTTCCGTGGAGTATTCAGATTCATTGTTGTTTTTCTTAATCCTTTAAGCATTGCTTCATAGAGGAAGTGAATTATTTCAGCATTACAAACTCTTTGATATTGTAGAGGTGTTAGATGATTGCCATGAGTGACATTGAGGAAAATTTACCTGTGGCCAATCTCTATTTGTGAAGTACTGTTTACAGATGGTTTCTATTGGGAAAAATAAGTTGCCTTCTCTCTTACTTTTCCTTCATTATTGCTGTATTTAGGCTCTGGAATGGATTCATGACAATGGAGAGTTTTATTTATCCACACATACTTCCACTGGTTCCAGTATCCAGCACACTCAAGAGCTGTTAAAAGAACATGAAGAATTTCAGATCACAGCAAAGGTAAAATAAATAAAATTATGTAAGATTTCAAATAAACAAACAAACAAAACCAAACAAACAAAAAAAAACACACCTAAACTCCTACCTTCCCCCCAAAAAACCCCCAAGGATGTGTCTGTTAAGATTTGTATACTCACAGTGGCTTGCTTTCTGTATTTCTGCTGGGAACAGAATAAACCAAAAGATAATCACTGTTACTGGGGCTCTATCAGCCCTATATGCTGTTGATTTCTTACGACAGAATTGTAGTGAGAGAGCTTATAAATGTAAAACCTACAAACCTCACAGGGCCTTTGATTTCCACTTTTGTGTTCTCCTGTCTGTGGATTACTGTGTGTTCATTTAGGATATAAAATACAACAAGATGTATTATTATTCAGCTGTGATTCAAGTAGAAGTCAGCAGAAAAATTAAAGCTTTACTTGTTAGGTCATTCATTTTATTAAAGTATTCTGTGATTCTGCTGTGGCTTTTTGAGCCATGGCAGCTTTGTTATTCTACGTCTCTGGAGACCTATACAGAGATGCAGCCTCTCCTGAGGCTTAGCAGTTTTCACCATGAAAGACAGGCAACTAGTACTGACTGAAGTACCTGAGCTTATGTAGCCTTGTCTGTCTCTGTGTTTTATTTTGTCACCTGTTCAAACTGTCACCTGTTTCCACCTCTGGGCTGTACAGTCTTCAGAGAGAAATAACAGACCCCAAGAAAGTGAGCAAATGTTCATTTGTCTGGAGAAGAGATTTGGTGGTGGAGTTAGTCATGAGACATGGGAAGAGAGAAAAGATGATCGTGAAAGAACAGAGATCGCTTTTGCTTTTCAAACCTGGATTTTCTTCCTTTTGAGCTTTGCTCCAGCCTTTGTTCTGCTGGATGCCTTCCAGCATGCAGAGCACCACTGCCCCCCATTTCCTGTGTCAGTCAGCAGATGACGTGTGTGCCCCTTCTGAAAGGATGTTGTTAGTGACACTCCCGTGGTGTTTTGCTACCTGTTGGGAGACTGTAGTAGCTTGCTTATTCCTTGCTTATTCCATAGTGAAAAGAAATGCTTGGACAAAGGACTATTAGGAATGAAAAGAATTAAAAAGAAAAAAGAACAAACATTGTTGATCTTTTAACTGACAAAAAAAAATCAAGTTCTCATTGACTCTTCTGCTTAACTCTAACATGGTATCAGAGAGAGGTGGAGGCATAAACTCATTCACTGTAGATGATTTATGGTTTACATGAAAGAAAGTGCATAGTCTTAGGCAGCTTGTTAATTGGGAAAAGCACCTAGTTACAGATTTAGTGGTGGCTACATGTTATCTTAGTTTCTTTCAAACAACTGTGTCACAACAAAATACAATATTAAAAAGATCTAAAGAATATAGCCTTAATTCGTTAAAGTGCAAAGCATATAACAAGTGTTATCTCCACCTCAGCATTTCAGTGATGTATAAAGGAGGTAGATTCCTGAGACTCTGGGCCAGGTCCAATGCCAGTGCTTCTGTGGTAATGAACAAATATCCTCTTTTGGCATCAAAACCCCTTTGTACTGATGCGAGGAGAATACCCATGCTCTGAAAAGCTTGCCTAGCAGAATTTAATCTCTGGGTTAGATGTGGAGCACATTTTTGAAAGAAAAATGAACAACCTGCTTCTAGTCATAAAATAATAAAACTCAAGGAAACCTACATTCATCTTGTGCTATTTTTATTAAGATAAAAGTATTTGTTTAAAGGAGTTCGAGAGAGAGGTGGAAGCTAGCTCCTTTGGTGGCTTTTCCAACTGCACCTAGGAGCAGGTTAGGCAAAGTGACCCCCTTCATTACAGGTAGAGCTAGTAACTGTTTGATATTTTCCTGTTTTCATAGCAAACCAAAGAGAGGGTGAAGTTGTTGATACAGCTGGCTGATGGCTTTTGTGAAAAAGGGCATGCTCATGCAACAGAGATTAAAAAATGTGTCACAGCGGTGGATAAGAGGTACAGAGACTTTTCCCTGCGCATGGAGAAATACAGGACCTCTTTAGAGAAAGCTCTGGGTATTTCCTCAGATTCCAGTAAATCGGTAAGAGAAATTTGAGTGTGATGACAGACAAACAAGCTCTGCCTGCATTTGATTTAGCTATTGTTTTCTCCTGTCTCCTTCCTTAATAAATTCTTCCTTTCTTTAATAAAGAGCAAAAGCTTGCAGCTGGATATAATCCCAGCCACTGTCCCTGGGTCAGAGGTGAAACTGCGCGATGCTGCTCATGAGCTTAATGAAGAAAAAAGAAAGTCTGCCCGCAGGAAAGAGTAAGAAATTTATTTATTTGTCATCAATGAGAATGCATAAATCAATCCTGATAATGAAACAACTTTCATGGCTTGTCTAGCAGCTTAGAAACTGGATAAAAGGTAAAAATAGTGATATTTCTCAGTATTTCCTATTGCCTTTTATTCACATGCGTTTTCACACAGATATTCTAGCATGTCAGAATCCTAAACTTTCAAAACTATGTTAGACTTCTAACATTATATTTTAGTTTTAGAATGTGAAATAAATGTGTAAGGGGAGGAGGGTGACAACAGTTTAATGACTGTAGCAAATGAAAAGCATTTAAGAAAAAATTCCATCTCCTTCCCCATTTCTTTCTGCACTGGTTAGTAATGGAAGGATGTTACCTCTTATGTTTCCTTCGTCTCTCTTCACATTTCAGTTCTCACATTTTTCTTGCAGCAGTGGAAAAAGCAAAAGCTGATGAGGAGAAAGATGTATTCTGGTTATTATGCATTCATAATGATCTAACAGACTGAGATTTGATTATTCTTTCTGTTGTCACCTAAGGTTCATTATGGCTGAGCTAATTCAGACAGAAAAGGCTTACGTAAGAGACCTCCGGGAATGCATGGATGTAAGTTTTCTTTTTTTCACTAATCTTTGAAGACAGGATTCAATCCATTGCTTTCTGTTTCTTGCTGGTTTTAACAGCCAAGCATGGCTGGTTTGCAGTCATAGGACCAAATTAAGTATCTTTCCTGCTGCTAAGAAGAAATTTAGAATTACACCTGATAGCAGCCACTTCAGAATTCATCCTACATGTTTTGCTTTTGTCAGTACTGAGTTTTCTCTTTTCCCAAATCATAAGTGTGGCAGGTTTTTTGGTTTGAGAGGGGAGGGGAATAGGAGGGGTTTACTTTATTTGCTTTGCTGGCAGTGGAGAAGAGCTTGTGTTAATTCTCTTATTATCTGTATCACATGCTCTGCTACTAGCTGACTTTTTGAATAGAAATTCAGAGAGATTCCATGGAAAAGTGCCCAGTAATTGTTATGCTGAAGCAAGTAATGTTCACTGTTAGCTGTTGCACAGAGCATGAACTTCTAGACCGCAGACGTGATCTTGATAAGACATATCCTCAAGCATTAGAAGTTGTCAAGAACACTATGCATTTTAAATTATGAAGTCTCAGGGACTATGCTAAATTGTCAGTTTTAAAACTTGGATTTTATTATCAAAATCACAAGGTATATTTGACACAACAGGTACTGTCACAATTGGAGATGATGCTGCTGCGTGATCTTTCCCTGATTTACCTCCAGAAATGCATGCTTACAGATACCTGGGTGCTTCTGTTCAGAGTTTATCATGACTTTTCATGCATCTTTTTTGTTCTGGACAGACATATCTATGGGAAATGACAAGCGGAGTAGAGGAGATCCCACCTGGTATTGTCAACAAAGAGCACATTATCTTTGGAAACATGCAGGAAATCTATGAGTTCCACAATAAGTGAGTGACTTATCTTCCATTTCCATATTACTGCTAAATCCAAATGATGACCTGAGGGATTTCCTAATGAAAATATTGTGTGTATGAATAATGGACACTTTTTCATAGAAAATCTAAAGAATTTCTTCTTGCATTGCTAAATTGTTTCAGTTGTTGCTTTTTGCAGCCAAGGAGGGACACCATTAAGAACTGTCTTTTTCAGTCTTGGACATCTTTCTGCTTTTAAGAAATTATTTGGATACATTAAAATTTTACTTTAGGTTTTCCAGTTGTCCTAAAGAGAGGAAAACCACTGAACTCAGTAGAATTACAGGTACAGCACAAACATCAATTTAAGACTCTCATTCCTTTGGAACCCTCATTCCTGATTTCCAAGTGTGACTGTGAGTGGGAAAGAAAGAGTAGGGCTCCCTCCTCTTCCATTGCTCGTTGAAACTTCTGTGGATATGCCTGACCATCGTTATATTTACTTGAGTATGGAGCATGAAAGAGGCATGTCCACTGAATTTCTTCTAAGGGGAATGGTTCCTAAGCAGATCTGTGTACAGAAGTCTTGCTCTGAATCTTCCATTTAAGTCATTGATATTTGTATTGGTTTATAGTTCTTTTGAGTAATAAAATATAGCTAGCATGTTCCAGAACCTGATTTTACAGTCCATTGTATACTTTTTGTTATCTTGAGCAACCAAAAAGCAAATCACCTCCTTTTTCTCTTGAGATGAATGTTAAACCTTTCTTGAAACTGAAATAGCAGGAAACCTTCTTGATAGAGAACAACAGCGGTTACTAAATTTTTGTCTGCTCTTATATGTTAACTGCATGTCTGCTGGATCAGTTTCTGATCTTCACATCTGAATTTGTATTAAATTACATTTTATATTAGTTCTGTTATTACACATTTTTACCCATTCCTGTTACCTTTATTTCTTTAACTCATGCTGTTGGTATGAATTACAGCAAGTTTTCTAATCACTTTTATTCTCGGACAATAGATCAATATCAGCTGATCTAATGAAAATGTTTCATGTGCCTTACACTGTTTGTTTCTTTTTTACCCATAGCATATTCCTCAAGGAGCTGGAAAAATATGAACAGTTACCAGAAGATGTTGGACACTGCTTTGTTACTTGGGTAATGAAGTCAGACTTACGTTTAGAAGTAACAATAGAAATAGGAAGCTTAAAGGGATGGATTCTTGCTCTCGGGTCACATTTTAAATTGTAGAAGTACCTCTTCTTTCAAATTTGAGTAAAAATGCATGCATCTTTAACTGGGGAAAGAAAAAAAAAAAGGCACTGCTGTCAAATGCCAGTGCTTAGCTGCTCTTGAAGTTTTTGCAGGTTGCCTAAACCTGCATTCAGGTTTGGTTTGGTATCTTTGTCTTAGCAATAAATAATCTACTTTTGCATACGTTGCTATTGTTTTCAATCTTACTTGCCTGATGTATTTTCTTATGCTGCCAGTTTGAATGGAAAAATAATTCTGTATAGTTCAATTTCTTGAGAGAGAAGATACAATCTGTAATAACTGTGTTAGAACTTCTTGAGACAGAAATGATGCCCTCTGGTAAACTCCATAAATTTGCATTTTGTTCTGCAGGCAGACAAATTCCAGATGTACGTTACATACTGTAAAAATAAGCCAGATTCTACCCAACTGATATTAGAACATGCAGGAGCATACTTTGATGTAAGTACTTTGTGTCCACCTTAAAAGTATGCCTTGGCAATTTGAATCGTGACTTGAAGTTATGCCAAGTGCCTAATTTCTTAAGAAAATGCAAGTTTCCTGGTACTAATGCTTCAATTTAGTGTCAGCTTAAGAAACCAATCCTGTATCTCACGTGGTTAACTTACCATTCCTCAGTTGGTCTTATAAAGCTGTCAAATCAAATGTAAAAAGTCGCTGTCACATATCAGAGCAGGTCAGAACTGGAAGCGCATTCTGGCAGCAACAACTGAGACATGAATCTTCAGCTCTCACAAGCACATTCTGCAAATCTTAGCATTTTGTTGTGCTTAGTTTGCATTGCATGTAATAAATATGGAAATGGTTGTTAAATTTTTGGAGCACGTTGAAGTTGTAATTGTACGTAGTGATAATTCAGTTGACTGCCATTGTTCAGAGCTGCTAAACCAACCACCTTGCTTATTCAGTCCCAAGGTTACTTGGCCTGTGTGTAATACTCCACTTGAGAAAGGACCAAAATGTAGCAGCTGTTAGAGGGTTTAGGGAGGAATTTTGGCCACACTAAATGAGTTTTGGTTGAATGTGTATTTACAGATGATTCGATTAGAGTGCTTTCTACCCCTTTTTTGTTTCCTTCTCCACCGTGCTAAGCCACCCTAAGCTTAGTGACACCACTTGTAGTGACACTGCAATTATTTTTTTAGAATTGTTTGTAGAAGTAGAGGAAAGGACATAATAAAAAAAAAAAAACAGACAAAAAAAATTCCCTTAAGTTCCTTGGGTTAATTTAAAAAATCTATCACTGAAGAGATGGGGATTCTAAACACTGTGAGGTACAGCTTTCTGTTGAAGCCTCTGTTAAGTTTTCAGTGTTTGAAGAAGAGCAGGTAAGTTACAGGAAATCAGGCAGATATGAGCAAAAAAAAAGAAAAGAAAAATTTAGTAAATACTGTTTTTAAAAAATAGCAAAGGGCTCTGATAAAACTGTATTAAGAATAAATTCCTGCCACCACCTCCAAAGAAGCACCCTTTGATCCCTCTGTTTTAACAGTGTATCCAGAGCTCTCCATCCCCTGATCCACCTGAAGTGGATTAGAAGTGTGAAGACCTAATTCTGCACACAGGGAACTTCAAGACCTTCCATTGTCTACCACTGGGCTATGTGAAAATGTAATTTGTATTCCATCCTGGGAATTTATGATAGTGTGATCATGGTTAGAAAGCACGCAGCTGCAGCACATAAGTTGCTGTTTGCAATTGTGTGGTTACAGTATTTCCAATATTGTGATAAATGGCAGACACCGGCCGTGAAGTTCAACCGTGATCAGCACTTGAAATCTGGAATTATCCCATCTAATTATCATCTAATTCTGTTTTCCTCCTTTAGCTTTGTGGAGGTCATTCTTTTTTTGTTTGTAAGTGGCTGTTTTCTTCTTAAGTGTGAGGTAACCTCTTTCCTTTAGTTAGAAAATGTTACTTCGTGCTCCCCCTCGTGGGGGAAATGCTCCCTGTGGCTGTTAACAGCCAAACTGGCAGGGGATGCTGAGAAACCTCCACATCAGCCCGCCTGGGATAGTCATGGCTGTTCCCCAGAACATGAACTTCATTTTGTGTTCTTTCTTGCAAGTAACAAAAGAAATACATATTTTATTTTTTAAAAGGTGTTGCCACATGTTCAACATCCCTAATTGTTGCTATTTGTATTTAGTTTGTTGAACCACTTCGCAGGTACCCTTAGAGGTAATAAATAATCTTTTGTTTGTGCAAAGTGAGCAGGCAGATGCACAACATAACCATTTGCTGTGTCTGGAATATCTTGTCATCCTGTGTTTTTTTTATTTCTCCTTGCTAAAACAGAACTTATAGTTAATGTATATTATTGCATAGCCCTCAAAGCAGTCTGTATCTGAGTGTTGGTGCTCACAGTCCTCAAATGTTTGCTTTTTTCATGTAGGAGATACAACAACGACATGGACTGGCCAACTCTATCTCCTCTTACCTTATCAAACCTGTCCAAAGGATAACAAAATACCAGCTGCTTTTAAAGGTCAGTATTAATTCAGAGTTCTTCGTCTCATTCTGCTGTTCTTAAGAAGGCAAAGCTCTTGCTGAAATCGGGAGGGCTTTTTTATTCTGCACTCTGAAACTTAGAGCGTCCTAGACAGCCTCAAATATTGCTGCAGTATTTTTTTTAAGAGACCACTGAAAATTAAAGAGGCATAAATAAGCAACTCTTTGTCCAGATTCCTCTGAATCAAAAAAGATACCTCTCTACTAATGTTTACTTAGAAAATGTAATTTGCATTTCCAGAGTAAAAAAGTAATACTTGGCCGTATAGACAGGCACATTTTTGTAATGGTTTCTACAACAAATTTTGGCAAGCCACTAGCTATGTTTATGATATTAAATACTGTACAATATATACATTTTTGCATATATATAAAACTATAATATGAAATACCTGTAAAATATATAAATCTGTATGTGGATATAAATATATTCACACTGAGTACCTGTAGAGCTGTTGCACAAACAGTTGTTACTTGTAATGTTGCCTGGAAATGCCAAATAACCAGTAGCTGTTAAAATAAACAAAACTTTTTTGAAACTGTAGTTAGAGTTTTCTCTGTGGACAGACAGATGTCTTGTTGACTGAGCAGCACTGTTCCTGAACTGTGTTGGGTCTCTGTTAGGTGGCATTGCTTGTTTTGTAATATCTGCCCACAAAATCACTGTGACAGATAAGTGTCTCCCCTTTTTACCTTGAGAACTGCCATGGGTGATTGTTTTTAAAATTTCTGCAAAACATTGCAGGCTATTTCAGGTCAAGTTGGATGAAAACAAATCTGTCATTTTAACTGAAGCCTATTGTCTGTTCTCTCCTTGCAAAAAGGTGCAACTAGATGAAGTTATAACTTGCAGAAATACTCTAGGCTGTGGTGTTTCAGAAGATTTGGGGTATTGATTCTAACAATTACTTTCTTAAAATCTAAATATGCCTTAGCCACTACATTATTGAAGTGATGGGATAGATCGGTTTAACCAGCGTTCGCAGAGCCAGGTGGCTTTGCTGCATGGTAAAATGGATCAATTTAGTGACCGCTGGGTTTTCTTTTTCTCCCCCCTCCAGCCCGGTAAGAACAACATAAAACGTGGAAAGATGGAGAGCTCAAAACTTGAATGCTAGCTGAAACATTTTACAGTTGTAGAAGTTCTGATTATTTTTCCAAGTGGTATTGAAGCTGCTCGTGTTCTGTGCCTCATGAAGAATATTCAGTTGTACTCACTTCTCTGTGGAGTTGTCATGCAAAATTTTAGTGTGATGATGTAGTTTTGCTGTGATGGTGATACCGACAGTCAAAAATAGTGTGATGATGATGATAATAGTAGGAATCACCTGGCTTCCTCTTTACAAAGGAAAAGGGAATTTCACCTGAGGGAATGAATTGAGTGGACCTTTTGAATAATGGAAGGAACATAATATGCCCTTTTGGTTACATAAGCTACATTTTATCTTGATACTGTGCAAAAGCTGAAAGGGTGTGAGGAAATTTGAATATCAGCTCCAGTGCTGTTAGGTTAATATCTATGGGATGTTGAATAGGCAAGGAACTGCATTGCCCTAAATTGCACTAAAAGGTTTCAGTATACTCCACTCTCTAACTTGTGTCTATTAGTTAATGCTTGTTTGTATTCAGAAGTTTTGTCTGTAGAATGCTTTTAACCGTGAGAACACAGAATCGTGTAATTCACTGAATACTTGAAAGAATGTAAATCCTCTTATCAGCAGTAGTACAGAGCAGGTCTTTGGTGCAGTGGAGAAAAGATTGATATGAGGGGTGTCCTTTTGTGCTGTCCTGCTTTCCACCATCTTCATGACTTGGCAGCGGCATTGTTCTGGGCCTTGATGTAGCACTGCATCTGTTAGCTGTCTGTGCTTACCAGAAAAAACAGTCCCTAATAAGAAATTTTAAAAGTTACATTAAGCAGATGATCTTGTTTAAATTAGAGGTGGTTATTGAAAGCTTGGGCAGATCATGATAAATACAAAGTATGCTGTCACGTCATTGGCAAGTTAAAGTTCAAAAAAGATTTCACATGCCAAAAATGATTCTTGGCTCGTTAGAAGTAGTACTTGGTTGTCTACAGAGAGTACTCATGTCTGCTCATCTTTTGCAGGAGCTGCTCACATGCTGTGAAGAAGGTAAAGGTGAGATTAAGGATGGCCTGGAGGTGATGCTTAGTGTGCCAAAGCGAGCCAATGATGCCATGCACCTCAGCATGCTGGAGGGTAGGATTCAAACTGCCTTTACAATTGCATGCTGTAGATTGACTTTAACTTTTTATATTACTAACGTTGAGAAGATCTGAAGAATGTGAACGTTTTCTTATCTCTGCATTTGTATTTTATATCTTTTATTTGGAGGATATTTAGGAAACTTATTTAGGAAAATTAATTGTAACAAGACAACTAGTACAGTTTTGCTAATTTTTAAAATGTTCTTTCATCCTGATCTATAGCTTTGCCAGCACACATTTGAAAAATAGGTAGGCTAACAAAGTTTTCCACTACTCACCTAAAATGTAATAGGCAAATGGTCAGACACAATAGCTTCGGCTGCATTTTCCAACCAGTATCCTGGGCTTCTTTGTATGAGGAGCTTAAGTGTATTAGACGTGATTTTCCTGATTTATGTATCAAATAATTGTCTCCAATAAGTTTGTCGTTTTCACATCTGTTTGCTGCCTCTTCCATAACAAACTTCTGGTTGAAATGAAATGTATCTTCTGGCAGTAAAAAATGAACATGAGCCAATTTAGCCTGAGCCTTAGCCAGAACAGCATAATCACGTTCATGGCACACAGTGGAGATTTGGTGTAATTGCTTCTATGTGCTTAGAACAACTTTCTGCCAAAATCTGTTTTGTAATTGGCATGTTATCATGTATCATACATTTAGTAATAAAACTCTCTTTCTTTGGCATTTTAGTCAATGCTCCTTTTTTTCCTCACTGCCTTCTAGTAGTACTATGAAGCTGGTAATGGAATTTCCAGTATCATGCAAGTTACTATGAAACTCATCTTGGTTTGACATGTGATCCTCAATCATGTGAATGCTCAAAATCACCTTTCTTCCCTGATGTTAAACAATAGGAATGTGGGTCAGTTTGCAGGATCAGTTCCAAATGCTTTGTTCAGGAGATGGTGTTAGTATAAATGCTGACCGGCATCGGTAATAATCTCTTAACGCTGGGAATGTGACTCTGGAGAGTATCCTAATCTTTTACATAAGTTGGTTTTATAACAAATTATGCATTATCGTTGAGTCATCCCATGTTAGACAAATATAGTGAGTGAGCACATTTCCTCTTTATGTCTCTGGAGGATTTTGAATGAACATCCTGATGCAACTTGCCTCTGATGCTCTCCATACTGTTGCCCTGTTTAGAACAGTGTGAACTGTTTTATGGAGAAGGATGGTGCTCTTCTGTTCAGGGAATATTGGCAAGCAGTATCTATTAAAAATACAGTTTAATATGCTCTTCTGAGTGATGGTAGACTAACTTATGTTATCCTGCAACTCTAAAGCTGTGTATTAAACTGGGAGAACTCTGTACCACTACAATGGAAATAAAATTGTTGATGTTCTCAATCATCATCTTTACATTATGTATCAAGACAAGTAATCCAGCTGCTGTTTCTTTATTGTGGATCAATGTTGGAGTGACTCAGTGGCAGGCTGATCACATGGCAACAACTCCAAGCTGCCACCTTTATTCACCCCCTGTTGGAATGCTTGTGTGCTCATTGCATACATGGTAGGGAAAGTGTACCACTAGAAAAGGTGGCATTTGAGAGCTTACCGATGTCAGAACAACCTGATGTGCTGTGTCACTGCAAGTTGCTCACTCTCTACAGTGGCAGAAAGCTTGTAAGAGAAATAATTTTAATTGCAGAAGAGGTTACCAGAAGCTGACATAGATCTCTTATTTATTGGTGAAATAGTGCTAGAAGAGTTGATAAACTTCTTAACAGTTGCATTCAAATTTAGACATAGACTTGAGCTACAGTTGTGTTTAGTATATTGCAATGTTGAAATTAAGTCTTGTTTTTAGTATTGCTTTCTTGGAATTCTATCTTTTGCAATCTGTATTTAGAAAAAAAATCAGATTGTTTTAATAAACAGAAGCTGTGCTTTTTAATTTCCTCTTACTACCAACTTTTAATGGTGAACCTTTCCTCTCCTTGGATTTTTAGGTTTTGATGAAAATATAGAATCTCAGGGAGAGCTCATCCTTCAAGAATCCTTCCAAGTCTGGGACCCCAAAACTCTAATTAGAAAGGGAAGAGAGAGGCACCTTTTCCTTTTTGAGATGTCCTTGGTTTTCAGCAAAGAAGTAAAGGACTCCAGTGGAAGAAGCAAGTACATTTACAAGAGTAAACTGTTTGTAAGTATGGAAGAACAAGTGACCATATTTAGAAAACTGTCTAGATTAGACTGTGACTAAGCTCAGATGATTTAAATGTGCCTGAAGGACTTGCATAACTCTTACAGTGCACGGAAAGAGCAGCCTTGGAATGTGGAGACTAAATCTTGTAAGTTTGCTGCTTTGTCATGCTTTTGAGGAGAAAGACTAGGCTGAAAAGCACTACAGAACGCTATGTGTGAATCTTGGTGTGTCAGGACAAAGGAAAATCAAGATTGGGCTGGACTAATTTTGTGTTAATTGTGTGTGTGATTGCTGGTTCTTTAAGACTCATTTGTATAAAGCAGAAGGATGGTAGGAGTTGACAAGCTGCCTTCGTCTTGCTTGTTTACTATTGCTGTTGTAGTAATATCCATGCTAAGGATTAATTTTGGTGGATAATCTACACATTCTGATCTGGTAAAGCAAGATTTCCTTGTTATGGAAATTTATTCCAGAACGTCTACTGAGACTAGTAGTCTTACCACAGTAATTTGTAAATAAAATGATAGCTCTTACGGTCTACTGAAAGGATATAAAGATGGAAATTTTTTTCTCCCCATTTAAAAAAAAAATAATAAAAAAATCTGCTCTTTGCTCATCTGTAGCATGTATACTTTACAAAATGTGACCGTGTAATTCATACCCTTCCCTTCCTGTCTCATTGGATGACTTTGGTGAGAGCAGTATTCACACTCCATAAATTTAGGTAGCCAAGTGAGAAGATAGTCTCCCATGGCTTGCTCTGCATCTGTCAGAGGGAAGACTAGCTTTTATTCTAGACAGTTTAGAACAAGTATTTGAAATTACTTTGCTTCTCAAAATCACACTCTAAAAGACATTATTCTTCTAGTGATCCTATTGGGATATATGACTAAATCTAGATGGTATAAATACTGAGCCTTTTTTACCTGTTTCAGCTCCTTGTCCTTCATTCTCCTCCCCTTCCCGCCTCTGTGTCCAAACTGGTAAAGCAGGTTGGTTCAAAAAACCTTTTTTCTCTACCTTGCTTTGCATATTCTGCCACTTTGCTTCCAACACTTGCTCTCCTTCCTGATACGAGGTAGCTGGGAGGTAACAGCTGCAGCTGACTTGTTGATCACACCTTTCTTTGGTGATCTCAAGAACCTGAAATACAAAAAACACGTGGTCTACTGGAGGGTAACATCAGCTGCCAAAGCATTACATGGGAGGGGAGACAGCTGAAAAATTGGTCCTATAAGCTTGTCATGTAAGTTCCTCTGGCAGGAATTGAATAATAGCCTTGGGTCCTAGAGAAGTTGCTGGAAATCTTGAAGACTCTCATGGTGTCTCATTTTTATAATACAAGCATATCTTTTTGTCTTCCATGCTATTTGACAAAATATCCTTAGTGCAGCTTACTATTATAGCAATTCTAATAGTTTGACCTTTAGAAAAGGCATTCATATGGATGTTGAAAACACGGCTGTTCATTTGAACTAAAGATCTTTCTTTCACATTATCGTGTCTCTTGCCCCTGGAACGTGGTTTTACACAAGTGAGGTCCTTCACTTTACTTTGGATATGATGACTATCATGATTTCCCCAGGACAGAATACTCAATGGCATGACTTGTATTAGTGGAAGAATGTGTCAATGAACTCTTGACAAAAAATTAAGTGTCCAAAAGCAAATGCCTAAGGAGGGCTATGGGAACAAGGCAAGTGGGTGTTACTTTGCCAGAATGCTCTCCCAGTCACCAGTAACTGGCAATTCAGGGGTTTCCTCAGTTCCTGTGCATGCAATAACCTGCAACTGATTTCTCTTCTGTGAGCTTGTCCTTGGACCTCACACAGACTTTTAGCATTTACAGTGTCCTCTGGCAAAGAGTTGTATTGCTCAGCTACATGTGGGGTGCAGGCCAACCTCCCTGTGTTGGGTCTTGAACCTAACTCCCTCCAACTAGTTTCACTTGATGCTTACCAGTAATGAAAGGGCTGGTGAACAACGTATGTCAGCTTTGCTGCTCTTTACTGTACAGGCCTCTACTGCATTGTCTCTCAATTGTCCCTTGTAAAATTAATAATATTCACAAGTGTACCAAGGCTTCTAAATTTACTAGGCTTTAAGAAATAAAGTTTAAAATTGTACTATCTTGCCCATTCAGGCTTTATATTGGGCAGTGCAGTAGGGTATGTCATCTTTGAATTACGTAATGTAATGTTGGATTAAATATTTTTCAAGCTTTTTAACACACGTTGGTGAGTCAAGTTTAAAACACATCATAGGCTTTGAAGTATTTCAGTAAAGGGTCCATTTTAATAGAAAGAGACAATAAAAGTGTGGGGGTGTTGGGTTGGGGTATTTTTAGGAAAAAAAAATAAACAAACAAAAACCCAAACAACAAAAAAAGTTGGTATCCAAGTGAGAGGAGAAAAAAAATTACCTTTACTCAGGTACTGTGTATCCAACATCTTTTGTAATGAACTGTGTACGTGCTAGTAATGATGCATATGAGGGGAAAAATAGAAGTTCTAATAATGCAGGAATGCTTAGCAGCTGTCTCTTGGGGTGTGAGTTCTTGTAGTTTGAGCTATATTTCTTAGTTTGTCATTTTTTTGGAGCAGAGCCTATATGAATTGTTTAACTGGAAGCCAATTCACATGATTGAGATGTTGTTTCCAGTTGGAAAGTGAAAACATTTTGGATGATAATTAGCTATTAAGGTCTGACATTCGAACATTCCCAAAGACTGATTGTTAATGTAGTTGTCCTACAGAATTCTCCAGGGGAACTGCATTTCTGAATTATATCATCTGTTTCTGAGGGAAGGAAGCACCCTAGGAAAGGCTCCTTGGGCAGAAAAGAGATCAGAGGTTTAGAACATATCAAGGAAATTCTTAAGCATATCTTATCTGAGAGAAAACATAAAAATCAATAAGTAGTAGTCAGTGCTCCCTGATGGAAAACAACAAGGAGAGAAGCCAACACTTGGTTTTTCCAAGCGTCTTTTTTTAGAGTTATAAGGCTTTTATTGTCAAGTCAAAAATGTAAAATAAGCAATTTGGTATTTCGGTTTGTAAATGCTGTTGTTTATTGGTACTTTACAGGAAAAACTGTTTAGCTTGCAGTTCTTTTTTTGAAGAAACCCCACCACTACCACCAGAATAAAGGATTCTCTATGGTATATTAGTTAGCCTTAAGCTTCTAAAAATCTCTACAGGTAGCAGAGCTCCATTATTTAGAATATTGGCATCCCTTCGTGGCTCCTGAGAAAAAAATGCCATGCCAGCCTAACAGATTTTTGTTTATTCCAGACTTCTGAACTGGGTGTCACGGAACATGTTGAAGGAGATCCCTGCAAGTTTGCTCTGTGGGTTGGAAGGACACCAACTTCAGACAACAAAATTGTTCTCAAGGTAACTTTAGCACATGTGCTTGTACAGTCTATCGTAAGTCTCGTGGTTGTTGTTCATACTTCTTGGGAGGTAACAAGTGATGGCTTTTCCGGCTTTAAGAGGGACAGCTGCTGACAGATAATTTTCCTTTGTGTGTAAAGGATGTGGTATGTATCTAACTCATGTGACTTGACAGCAGAGGGGAATCTGTGTGGTCTACTGAAGGATTAAACAAACTTGCTTCTTGAAATCAGAGTAGGAAGAGGTTTGATTCCATGGACTTTTATAGCTTGAAGACTTTAGCCACTAGGTGACAGAGCAGCTGGTACACCACAGACAAATCCATGGCATCAGTGTTACATTTCATCCTTAAGTCATTGCTGCTTTTTGGTGATGCTGTTTTTCATGGCCTATGCTTTTATGCAGAAATCAAAACACTTCAAAAGATTTTACATCTTTTTGTGGGCTACAAGTTTGTATCAAGATGCTTGCCTTTGGATGAGAGTGCATGCAATGCCTGTAAATTTTGTGTCCGGAGAAGCTACGGGTGTCAGTAGTGTTCTTTGCCTAGCTAGGACAATGGCTAAATCCATTTTTAATGTGTCTCTGGTATGTAACCTGGGACCTAATGTTTCAGCTGGAGAACTTTTTTGTAACACCCCAAGCAGCTAAAGTGTAATTTGACATATTTTGAGTACTGTGTCAGCTTTGAGCCTTGTCTTTTGTATCTTTTAGCTGGGTTGAGCTGAAAAAAAGTTCATCTTCCCATTTACAGGTTAATACACCTACTATTAAACTTACATATGTTTTCACATATATTTTTGATTACTTGATAATGACACTTAAAAATGGCCACACAGATTTACACGTTGCCACTCAAATTTTTTATGTTTTCCTAGTGAATTACAGGCTAAGAAGAGCTCACATGAGTTTTGTGACAGCAGTCAATGAGTGCAAGGAAATTAAATGTAGCGTCACTGAATAATACAATTTGTTCAGTCTTAATACTCCCATAATTTCACAGACAGTGCTTCGCAGCCTGAAATGACCCTCCCAGGGTAGAGCAGTATAGGGGTTCTGCTTAAGGGCTCTCTACATAAGATCACTTCAAGGAGTTCCTGTTCTTTACTAAAAGTATAGGATGTTTATGGTATATGAAGCTTTTCGACAGTTTTGTTGATTTTGTTTGTTTGTTTGTTTGTTTGTTTTGAAAGTTGGAAACTAACACTTTCTTAGCACCTTAGTATTATAAATAAACCTGTATAAAAGATTTAACAAAACTTGGTGTTTGGTTTCTTTTTCTAAATGTTTTTGTTTGTAAAAGAAAACAAAGATCCTTTTCCTACTTGTTCATCTATGTCTGCAACTTTCTTCATCCCTTTAGAATCCATGGTTATTAAATGTTTATAAAATATTAAATATAATATAGTCAAAATTATCTTGGGAGACAACAATTAAGAGAATTAGGACAGTGTATATATTTTTTTTAATCTGCAATAATGTTTATATTTAATAGCATTTCAGGTGCAGGGTAAAATTGGATTAAACAATCAGATTGCAAGTTGGACAGTCTTTTCCAGGGTAACTCAAAAATATAGATGATATGTTGCAGGCAGTTACTAAAATACAATCCTTAGATTAGCTTTCTGCTTCCAAGTATGTTTCAGAAGTGTTGTGAGTAATACATAAATACATAAAAAGTGCTGTGGACATATATGTGTTGCAAAATAAGTTAATTTTTCTTTCAGTGTTTAGTAGATTATTATGTAAAGTTAGAATTGACCTAAAATACAGCATGAGTTTAAAATACCAATTTTCAAGGTGTTTATTGGAATTCTCTAAGTAAGTCAATCCACCCTGTCTCACATGAGATGCATACAGGGCATTAGTCTTCAAGTTATGAAAGAGGAATCTGGATCTAAAATAAAATGTTTTTTAAATGAACAATATTAATAATGTCAGGAAGTGTAAAGTACTGTTGGCAAGTCAAAATGAAGACAACAAACTTGAATTTCTTTTTCTCTGTTCAAATTTTCAAAAATTATTCACAAAGTAATTCTTAATGCCTTCCTCTTTGTGTTTATTAGCTGACTGTATGTGTGTATCTCCTCAGCTATAGTAGTCCATTGTGGAAATTTTGTTTCTTTTGCATATCAAAGGCATCCAGTATAGAGAATAAACAGGACTGGATCAAACACATCCGGGAAGTGATACAAGAAAGGACCATTCATCTGAAAGGAGCACTGAAAGAGCCAATCCACATCCCCAAAACCGCACCAACCACAAAACAGAAGGGAAGAAGGTAAGTACTATTTAAAATAATCAGAGATCTCTAAGTACACAGCAGCTCTCTGCTCTGTGGTGTTGACTTTCAAATGACTTTCAGTGAATTTGACAAAAGCAAGAGTCATTTTGGCCAGCTTTATCTTAAAATTAATTTCCAGTTTCCTGCTGGATTTGTTGAGATTTCTGCTCTGAACAGTCCCTGACTTGTGTACATTCAGCCATTACAGAAGGGATTTGGAACTGTAGTACAGGATAGCTGTACTTTTTAGACTTTTACAATTCTGCATGTGTTACTCAGGTCCTTGGTTTCCTTTCATGGAGCTTAAAATGTGTGACTAGGTGTTCTGCTTGCTAGCTTTGGGTAAGTGGCTGTACAGCTTTCTTACCATAGTTCTGGCTAGTTGGTTTTTGCCTTAATTCTACATGACATAAATCTTGAGCAGACAAATCTGTTCTCTTAAAGCATAGAACAAAGTATGAAGTGCTGAATACTTGATTTTTGCATCAGTTAGTTTGTCTGGCTGGTGTCTGTTGACACACTGTCTAGGTGCCCCTTCTTTAGAATTACAGGTTGGGAACTAACACGTTGCAAACACAGTACTAACATTGTAATGTAAACTGAATTATTTGCAGAGACGGTGAGGACCTGGACAGTCAGGGAGATGGTAGCAGCCAACCTGATACTATTTCAATTGCCTCACGAACCTCACAGAACACGCTAGATAGCGATAAGGTAAGTTTCCCAGGTGTTGCTCTGTTCTGAGTGCAAATGAATAATCCCGTAGTGTGAGTTAGGTCTTAAGATTAGTCCTTAGTACCTTCAGAGAGGAGGCATGGAAATATTCAATCTCTTTAAAATAGCTATATGCAATAGAGAAAATATCTTGATACTATGGGGGAGCAGGGTTGATTGTTTGAATCTAATAGGTCATGAAGGAATTATGTTTGTTTCAGACTGAAAACCATTTTGATCCCCTTTCTTCTGCAGATTGTTCAAAGCTTTGATCCGCTTTAAAAAGAAAGGTTTATTTTCCATAAGATTTGATACTCATGCACAGAATTTTTCTTGATGCTGGTCTCAGCTTTTCTGAAAGCATACCATCTGCTTTTTGTATTAGCTTGAGGTTTGTGGTTGCCATGCAGTTACTTTTGTGAAGGAAAAAGCACTATCCAATGTTATGGGTTAGAGAGTAAGAGTGTTCACCTTCTGCATGAGAGCTGATGAAAATCACCATATTAAAGAGGAGTAACCCACAATGCTATCATATACTAGTGCTAGTGTTTCCTTTCTTCCATCTCTGCCAATAGATTGTGGCTGGGTTATCCCATAAGGGTAACACAGCCAGAGTTTCTCATGGGTGTAAGAAAGATAAGCATCAAAAGAGTAAAAATTCTTACATTAAACGTGCGCCTGTTACTTTTGAATTGAAAGAAGATTTATGGCAAGTGAGAAGTGGCAGGACTTTGGTGGAAGGTAGAGATGAATAATAGAAATTTGTCAGAAGAATGAGTTAAAACATAAAAGCTGCAAGCTGCCTAGCAAATTACTTGAAAAAGTGATTAGGGATTTTTGGCCTATTACCTGATTGGGTAAAATTGTTCTGATGAGCCAGTCAAACTATGCAGGTAAATAATCAGTATATTACAGGGCAGCTAAGTGAATAGGTTCTCAGAGTAGCATTTTGATCATTCCCATCATCATGATCTAAAAGAGAGTTAGTTGTCTGTATTTTTGCATGTCATTTAAACTCTATAATTTTACTTTTTCCACGTAAAGAAAAGTGAGACAGAAGAAGGGGGGTATAAGGTGCTTAGGGTTGCTCTTGTATTTGTCAAAAATAGCCTATGTTTTGACCTTGTGCATTTGTACTGAAACTGGTCTGTTGTTTGGTGGTGGTCTCTTCTAAGGGTATCTCTGGGGAAAATGGTTAGAGCTAAAATAGACTCTTCTGATGACTCTTGTTTTGCTGTTTTATTCTTTGGATTCTTAATTGGCTATTTAGTGATTTACAAAAACTGTATAGTGTATACTAGCAAAAAGTTAATTCTTTATGTGTTCTTAAGAGTCTGAGTAATCTGTCACACTCTATCTGATTTCCCTGATTGTTGCCTGACATGTCAAGCTGTGCACACGCAGCCTGGCTAGATTGTGCTTCTATTCAAATGGAGGTGATGCAATCCATCCCTGCCATGCACAACCATTGCGCCTCTTCAGTTGCTTGTGATGTACTATTTCCTGGGGAACAGCTTGGATTGTCTCCTGTTGCCCCTCCTGTAATACCTCATGCATCATGTGAGAATTACTAAGAAAGCTGGCCAAGTGAAATGCCCTCAGTATTGTCTTCCAATCTGACATGAGAAGGAGTCTGACCACCAATCTGTTCAACGGGAGGTATAAGTTAAAAGAAGGAGGGATGGAGAACGCTTTTAAATATTTTCCCGACAAATGAAATTTTAAAGTTGGTTAGTGAGCATAGTGTTGTTTTAAAGCAGTTTTGAGTTCTCATGTTAGTGAATAACATTTTTGTTAGACTTTTCTTGGACAAGAAAAACAAACTGAAAACTGGAAGGCTCCCTGGAAGTTACTTGTGCTGTGTATTGTGTGTCCAAGGAAGAAGTTTACTGTTTATGTGCTTTTTGAAAGTGTCTGAATTAGCAGAATAGCTTTTTTTACTGTTTGTATTACATGTTTTGACTTGTTAAATACATTAAGAAGAGAAAATTTTTAATCTGTTTAAAAATATAAAATAAAAATTATTCAGAAACAGTAACAGGCAGAAAGCCAGTGAAATCTGTAGGATATCTGAACATTCTTGCAGAATCTGAAGTAATCTTTCACTTTGTGTGCTGAAAATTCATTTGCTGCAGTCCTTTTGGGGTTCAAAATTGACTCCGTTTTTTCAGTCTAGAAGCTTGAGGTATGTATGAATGTTTTACAGAGATGGAGCAAAGCAGTTACAGGGATTTTAGGTGCTTTTGACATGGTTAGCCAGATGGAGCAGTGGAACTCCTCAGTTGAATTTGAAGCATGTCCCAAACTGAGCTGGGATTCCAACTTAAGAAACATTAAAAATATCAAGTAATTTAAATTTGTGTTAATCAAGTGGTAAAAATGTTCAGTACTGTATCACTTTTTGTGCTGTTGTTGAGCATTTTTCTGTTCACATATATCCACTACTGTGATTAAGAAAAGACAACAAATAGCAAACATGTCATATTAATCAACAGTCAAGTAAAACCATTCATTGATTTGCTCCAACTATATGTTTGACAGTTGATTCTTTTAAAATAATAATGTTTTGGTTAGATGCACTAAGCTGTTATATGGGGAGAATATCAAGAATTAAGTCCTTTATCCACAATAATTCAATACTCTTTCTAACTTCCTCAGAGATATACTTTGAAAGAGCTAAAAATCCTTAACCTTGGTAGTAGGTGATTGAGTATTGTCCAGGTGAGCTTCTTTCCTTGCATCCTGTTTTCTGACATAATCGGAAATGGCTTAACAACAGAGAATAACCTCATTAATAGTTTTTTTTCTTCTCAATCCTGGCTTTTTGGGCTAGAATTGTGAATTGATTGTTGGCTCCATTGCTGCATCTTGCTTTTGAGTAACGACTGAGTTGATGCAATAGGACCATATGTTTATAAAACTGACATCCTTCCCAGCTTTGTGTCACCTGGAAACTATATTGGAAAGTGGAATTAAAATTCAGAATCATCTTGGCAAATGGGAGAAATTAATTGGCAAAATACCATGCAATTTAATGGGAACACATTTCAGCTAATGTGAATAGTTGGAAATGGTTAACTACTAATGAGAACAGCAAAAGTATTAAGCAGTTTTTGAGATGACGAACTAGAAGCTGTAGAGGCTCACAAGCTGTTCATTATTTTAATAGTGTGGTGGAATTATGAAGGGGGGAGGGGAGGAAGCAGCCCTATATTGGCTTCTAGAAATAGGATGCTGAGCTGCAGGACACAAAGTCCACATTCTTTACTCAGCACTCATAAGGCCTTTATTAGATACTGGATCCAGGTTTGAGTACAGAATATCAGCAAGTTAGTGGGCCACTGAAGGAGTTCCAGGGGAAAGAAGAAAAAAACCCCAACTGATTAGACATCTACCAAACATAACTTACAAGTCAACAGGTAACAAGTTGGGACTAATGAGTCTAAAGAAAAAAGGCAGCAGGAGGAAATTCATGTTTTCAAGTATGTAAAAAAGCTACTACACAGAATTAAAGACCAGTCTTTTACCCGTATTTTCAGTGGATGCGATGAGAGCAAAAGACTTATCTTTTAATAAAAGATGGCAATAATATTTTTTTTGCGGGTATGAAAATGTGAAGCCATAGAACAGAGTTGTTGTGAAGGCTGGAGGATGTCCGTAACTGAAAATCTTTGGGAACAGTTTGGATAAATCATGATTCACATAGATGTAGTTGATCATGCTCGGAGGAAAACAAGTGAACTAGGTAACTTAAGATCCCTTTCCAGCCTGTTTCTAATATCATTGGGTGTATCTTCATACTGCAGGACATGCTAAATATATGCATAGCGCTGACCCATCCTGAAGTATTGGAAGGTATAATGCAGTCCAGAGTGAAATAGAGAGATTTTTTTTTATTTTTTTTTTTTGAGGGAGATTTCTACTCCATCAAAGCATCTCAGTTTTCTGAATGAGTGCTCTTATTGTACCCTCCTCAGTAAGTATTTTGCCCTTCACCTTTAGCAACATTCCTTCCGTTCACCTTCTGTAGCAGTGTAGCATTTTAGGTGGCTAACATAAGGGATGACACTTGGCTCATTCATTCCACCTTCCAACAGTTCCTAGCCTCAGAGCTTGATCTGATTTTAATGTCTTTTGAATTTGAGCCAATGCATAAGAAATCAAATGGGGAGGCTGAAGGAAACAATGTAAGTCTGATAGGTCTTTTCATGCTTGTATTAAGTGATCTGGTAGAAATGTGAAATAACCCAAACTACTATTTTGGTAGCTGAGATGATGAGAGGCTTTTAGAAGAAAGGCTGTAATAGGGTGTTATCCTAAATAGTAGGAATCATGCTAGCTGCTCTGGGTGGTCAGTGGAACAATATTTTATTTTTAACAAATTGTCTTTTGTGCCCAGCTGGTAACACTTTGTACTGCTGTCTGTGTGAAGTTGTATTTCATTCTCATGCTTCTTTAAGCTTGTGTGTAGTATTTGGAAAATAGAAAAAGGACTGAAGCAACAGGAGACAACCAAGTATTTCACTCTGCCAGCTGAGACCGCAGAGGAGAAAAGACTCCCACCAGTAGAAAAAATGCTAATAAAAAAACCAGACATGGCTCTGAGTATATGCCTCTTTTCAGAGTCAGAAATTAAGTCCAGGCAGCTACCTGGTCAAAGCAAAATACTCTTTATTTGAGACAGAACTTTGCATGTGTTTCATTTCTTTCTTCCCACAGTACACTTGCTTCAATTTTTAAAGGGGATTAAAGATTTTCATGCTTGAAATAATTGAGAAGACTTACTAGCTGCTCTTTCCTTTCCCTTCTCCTCAATGTAAAATTACCATGGGACAGTAAATTTAATTTGCAGTCCTAAGAGAAGGTTATGTGACCTGATGTAAAAGTCTTTGTATGTGGCAAAACTCTGGTCAGCGCTGATTCTCACAGATACTGGTGGCAGATCAGCTCTTGGTGTTGTGTCTCTGACTGCAGCAAACCTACGCTCAGAGTGTATTCAGCCAGTGAGTGTTACGGGTTTATTTTTTTTCTCTCTGCATCAACAGTGATTAAATAGACCCCAGAGAGATGAACATAGATGGCTAACATTAATTTCTGCAACAGCAAGACGCTATGTCCCATGATAAGCTGTTTAATTAAACCTTGCGCCTTCTTTAATCTGTGGTTCTATTTCTGTCTAGCTTTTGTTTCTCATCTCGTCTCTGTCTCTCCAGTTTCCATGTTTCAGACATAGCCTCATTTATTTTTATCATGCATGATTAATTCAGTTTACATAAAGGGTTCCTTGAGAAGAATGGATAAAGTATATAAAGCCCTTGTTCAGCCTAAATTTGGATTTAGATGGTTCGTAACTCTTTTCTCTTCAGTGCAAGTCAGTCTCCCGGTTCTGCTGAGCCTCTTGCTCTTGCCTCCAGCTAGCCTAGAGAGCCTTGCCAAAGCTGTCCAACAACAGCTGTTGAGCAATGCGCTTAATCACAGACACTCCTTGCTGTCTAACTGCATTTAATCAGTGCAAAAGATGAAACTGCTTTCAGAAAGTGTGTTAGGGAGCGAAAATGAGTAACGAAACAAAGAGGAAAGCAGCGTTTCCCAACCTTAACTGTTGAGGGGAGAAATAAGGGTTGTTATCCCAAAGAAGGGGAAAACTGGTAGATATTTTTTTGGTCCGTTCTCCATGATGATGTAGATGTGACCTGGTTACAGAACATCAGTGGTTTTGGCATGTTAGGCAGCAGTGGAGAAGTCCTGCAATAAGGTGCATCTAACAGCATTAGTGCATGTTTGAGGACGGTGTCGTACTAACAATTATGTGTGGGAAGTGTCTTTACACACTGTACTGAGGTGTAATTGAGTATCGAATTTCAGTGGAATACTGATCAGCTAGGATATCTGATTTCCACACATTCTGAAAGATTGGGATCTTTTTGTACGTCAATAGTTTCTGACATAGCTACTGGCAGCCTTTGTTTGCTTTCTCCTTTAGCTTAATACTATATAAAATACTTAGTGAACATAAAATCTGAGATTTATTTATTTATTTATTCAATAAATACTTTAAAATATTTTAAATTTATTTCTTGCTGCAGTTTTGCCATCATTCTAGAGCATCGAGGATCTGGCATTTTGGGGCCATTCTCATGCCAGATTCAGAAATTTCTTAAAATCTGTTCCAAGGTCTGTGTTTAGAGGAAACCAGATCCTGATTCTAGGTGACCCTGCTCTGGCAGGGGGGTTGGACTAGATGATCTCTCGAGGTCCCTTCCAACCCCTAGGATGCTGTGATTCTGTGATTAAAGCCAAAAACATGTAGGTGTTGCGTTGGTCACAAAGTATATTTTAATCTTGTTTGTAGAAGTGAAAGGTCAGGAAAGCAAGCAGAGCACCAGAGGTATGCTCCTGTAAGTATTTAGGAGAAAATACAAAGACTAGATGCAGTTTCTGGAAAGTACTGTCTTGTTACTGTCTTGGTGCTTGCACTGATTGGGGATGGATATGGACTCTCCTGAGAAAGATTTGGTCTGCATTGGCCACCTTGTGAAGTCATACTTCATCAGCTTTTTTGTTAGTCCCCATCAGGCATACAGCTGGTTTCAATTGTTTCTGAGTTTGTCTGAAGAAGGCTGTAACATAAATCAATACCAGAAAACAAGGGAAAGCTCTTTACTTTTTTCCCCTTTGGCATAGTTTTGCGTGGACTGAAAACTAACATAATATGGAGGAGGAGTGTAAGGGAACAAGAAACTTTTTAATGAGGGAGGAGGTAGCATGTTTTGAAGATGTAACCTTCCCATAATTTGGGTATTGGGGCTGTCTGGAGAGATGTAGTAGAAGCATTGTGATTAATTTTTAGCCTGGATCTAAATGGGTACAACCTGATTTATCTTCCTTAAACACTAGATATATGAGACTTCTCTGCCCTTCTCGGCCCTGCATACCCCCAAGAAAACATTTTTCTTCTTTGTGTGCATACACAAGCAAGGGTAGCTGGTGAGATTAGCAGGCAGAGACCATGGGAAAGCTCTGGAGTTACTGCAGACCATCTGCAAGGAGTTATGTCCTGTTGTTCTTTTCAGGCTTGAGGAAGAGAAGGTTGGAAATGGCCTTGGATTCTTACTGGGGTGTTGCTGGTTTTGTCATTTGCTCTAAAATTTGTGCTTGATAGCAAACAGTGTTGTCATAGAGAAGTTTCTATCTGGACCTTCAGTTCCAGGGTTGTAATGAAGACTAATAAATAAGTAACAATGCAGTCTCTTCTCTCCTTTTCCTAAAGCTCATGGGACGTAGTTGGCAGCCATGTAAACGCCTAAATGTAATAATCAAAAACAATGTGGTGGGAACCGTGCAATACATTGGTGTAGCACATTCTTCTGTATTTGCTGGAGTTGGAGCTCTCACAGGGTATTTGTCCTCCTTGGTCAGGTAGAGCATTGCAGGATTACCTCGCTGAGTTGGAGTTGTTTACTGGCTTGGCCCAAAATTACTGAATTCACAGAAATTGGCTGCTAGCTGAGATCTGATACGAGTGTTGCACTGAAGCAGCCTGAACTGTAGAAATATTCACACACAAAAAGCTGAAGTAGCCTGGAACGCTATTGCCATATGGAAGGAGAAAAAATTCCCAGGCTGTTTGCTTAAGTTGGATGGGTGCTCTGGCGCTGAGCAATCTTGGGAACTTTGCAAAGTTCTGATAATAATTTTCATTTCACATCAAAGCAGATGAGAGAATCAAAGAGAGGAAACTTAGGCTTAGGCAAAGTAATTCTAATGAAGTGTTCTGAAGAGGGGGAGGAAAACCCTGAGCTTGCATGCTTTAATTCATGCTTGTGTGCTTTTATTTGGGAAATTAGCAAAAATTCGGAATTTGTAAGCCCATTTGGATTTTTCATCAAATAGTTAAGTATTTGGGAAACTTGTGTGAAGAACTTTATGCTGGTTTTTATGAGTATGCATAGTGTATCCTGGATGATTCTGTGCCTCTGTATGTGTAGAGAGTAAACTGTGAGTGAGGTGAGAATTAAGGCAGTAAGCTCATTCAAAAAAGTTCCCTTGAATTTGCAAGGTAGCAAAGCTCCTGGGTGACTGTATTTAGTAATACCTGGCTTTTGGTTGCCAACTATCACCCATAAAATATATTCTGAAGTGACTGCTACTTCAGTTTTCAAGGTAAGCTGTCTAGCAAGAAAAACCACTTAAATCCACTCCGCCCAGCACTGTCACAACCAGTGTGCTTTGAACATAGATAGAGACAGGCAGAGTAAAAAATCTGTTCTAAAATGCCACAACTGCCTGATTTTTGAAATGGTCTCCTCTTGATGTGGAAAGTCCCAGAAGCTTGCTATGTCATCCAGAATCCGAATCCTGCCAGGAATCCTAAATAGGTACCGGTGCGTGACGGCTGGTTTGATAACGAGCATTCATCTGGCTTCTCCTTCTTGTTTTTCCCCGCACAGTTGTCTGGTGGGTGCGAGCTGACGGTGGTAATCCACGACTTCACTGCCTGCAACAGTAATGAGCTGACAATCCGCCGTGGGCAGACGGTGGAGGTCCTGGAGAGGCCCCATGACAAGCCCGACTGGTGTCTGGTTCGAACCACAGATCGGTCCCCAGCTGCAGAAGGCCTGGTCCCCTGCGGGTCCCTCTGCATCGCTCACTCTCGCAGTAGTATGGAGATGGAGGGGATTTTTAACCACAAAGGTAAGAAATGATGGAAACAAAGTCTCAGCAGCAGCGGGAGTTTTGGATAAGGGAGTCTGCTGTGCAGTCAGTGAGTCACTCTGTGTTCTTGCACTGCTTTGGTTTCTAGTTTTTAAAGAGAGAGAACACAGTGCTTTTAGCAAGGTGCAGCAACACTGCCTATCCCAAAATGAGCAGTCGGCAGTTCTCAGTGTTAAGTGAAAATGTGGCTGAAGTCAGGGAAGATCTTTAAGCAAATAATGTTTTGGTAAACAGAGTTATGTATCATGTTAGATCAAGCTGCAACGATAGGAAAATCTGTACCTGGCATGTGGGGAAAGTGGGGAGGGAAGAAAATCTCCAGCATTGCAATATCAATGGCTCCTGAGAAACCGTGCAGTAGGAAGACATGACAACATCAGGCTCAGCAATGGAAAAGGTAAATACACACATTTGTATGCCCTGGCACAGGACTTTGACTATCTGGACTTACATATTTTACTTAACTGAGTTTTCCAGAGTAGCAGTGGCACATTCATCCCATTGTCCCAGAGCAGCTCTGAAGTCTTACTTTGTTTTATCACATGCATGAAAGAATGTGCCCCTGAAGGATGCAACAAAAAACTGATAATTTCTTTGAAAGTTTTTAAGGCTTTGGTGTGCTTTTCAAAAAGTTTGTTAAGGCAAGTAACAAGATTATCAGGAAGTGGTGTTGGGGAAATACTGTTTTCCAAAACACAGGCTTCCGAGTTTGGAGAGATAAATATAACCACAAACTTTTCAATTATTTAGTCCATCTCTGCTATCACATTACAATTTTTCCCAGTTTTTTTTTTCAGACACTGTATAAATGTACTTGGCTAAAAGAGAGGAGAATTTGTTTCTTACGTTAGGAGCATGCACAGCAGGAGCTTTTTAAATGCAGGGCAATTAGGAGGGGAGGTCTGAAGGAGTGGGCTGTATAGTTGGAATACTTTTTTGTCCTCTTGTGTCCTATAACAATTTGGGTAGAGAAAGTTTGCAGTTTTGATAATAAAATTGGAAAATGTACTTAGGTATCATTGAAACATTTCTTCCTTTGACTAGGGGGTGATATCATGGAAATGTCAACAGGATTTTATTTTTTTTTAGCAACACTCACACAATTGATAAATCCAATTTCCTTTGGAGCTAGGGGACTTCACCTTTGTATGTGGAGAATTTTATTAGGAGAGGCAGATTGTACTGAGTAATATATGAAGAACATTGAACCTGTCAGACTCCTGAGGGAAAGACAAAGCTGGTTTTGTCTTTGAGAGGTTACTTTTATTACTGTATTGCTCTTTTTTCATTCAGTGTTTGGGGAAAATGAGGCAGAGCATTGTAAAGTTACTTTAGTTTCTGTTCAACATGTTGCTTTGAAATGAAGAGCATTAATTAATTATATTAATCATGGAGACTGAAGAAGAAAAGGCTGTTGGTAGAATGAGCATTATTTGCAGGGTTGAACGCAGCCTCAGAAGTGACTTCTGTCCCTGCCTCTGTCACAGCCTTCCTGTGGGATGTTATTGCATACCATCTAAACCCCGGCTGATAAGAAGCAGCTGCTAATTGTTTATCCCCACATTACTGGGTGTCAGGCTTAAGGAGCTGGATGTTTGCTTTGTAAAGTTCCCCGTACATGTGACTGTGACTGAAGTCAGTGTGGACTGTCCTGAACATGCCAACTATTGTAGAATGTTAAGTAATCTGAGGAGGAAAAAAAAAAAAGGCAAAAAAACCAAAACAACTTTAGACTGAGTACTTGAAACCACTGGATATGTTTGACCTTGGTCTCTACCTCAACTTCCTATTGCATGAAAGAGGTTATAGTGTTCGTTTCACAGAGCAATTGCAAAAATTAAGCAAAATTAGTAGAGTGCTCTGATTTTATTCCCCCTCCCCCATAGTGAAAAGTACCTCAGACAATGCCACAAAGCACTTACTCATTCTCAAGTGTTGCATTTGGTTAAAGATTTTTAAAAAGGCATTGGGGAATATGCTAATCAGAATAATGGTAAAACAATTAGATCATATTCTCAGAATTGTTGATTATGGGCATTTTTTGAGGTATGAATTCAAATAAATAAATAAATAAAACAGAAAACACAACCCCTTTGTTACAGACAAAGAAAAAGTGAATGACTTGCATAAGTTAAGTCAGTCCATGTACTTGGGTGGACAGCTCTTAAATGTTGTATTTCCAAGATTTCTAGTGCTTGATTCTGCAACTTCAGTCAAATACATTTTTTTTCTTTTGACCATAATTCTGTAAAACTTTCAGGTTTTGAATGTTTCAACAATTAGGATATCATCCTCTGGACTTTTTAGGTATGAAAATACATGTGATATGTCAGGCTCAGTTGAGCATCAGGTCTGAATAATTCTGTACACTTCATGGGCTCAGCCACGTGCAGTAGACACGAGTCTGGAATTTGTGCATGTCTGGCGTTACAAGCTGTTGTCAGAGGCTCAGGGAGAGAGAGGTTTTATGCAGTTCCAGAGGAAAAAGGGAGGTGATCACCATGAGAAGTGGTGGGGGGAGCTGCTTGGATATTGAGTGCTTATCCTATACAAATAGCTTGTTGAAGTGAGGAGTTTTGCACTCCTTTCGGTATCCGTGGACCCGACACTTCTGATCTTTTCAACAGTGTTTATCAGTACTGTTTGCTAAGTGAACAAGTTAGAAAGCCACGGCATACAGAGGTGAAGCAAGCTTCAAAGTTTTGCAGTGGGAAACCTCTTCTAAATTACAATTGGTTCTTAAGTTGTATAAAACTACATTTCATCACTGAGTACAGAAAAGTTGGGTCATATCTAATGCCTTAAATAATATGAAATTATTATCCAAAATAGGGTAACATGAAAAATTATTCAAGCAAAAAGTATGTTCAGTGAAGCCTAGCTCTGACAGCTGATCTTGGTCATTCCTTGTCGGTCTACATATTGTCTGTCAACCATGAAAGGTAATGTTTTCCTCTCATGTTAGAAGACAGCCTCAAAAATGGCCCTCATCAGTTGCCTACAAGTGTATGTGTTACTTTCCTCTACGAATGTATGTTATTTTAAATATCTAATCAGTATCAATGGGTAGGAAAAAAAAAATGCATTTACAGTAACTTCAATCTTCAAAATTTTATAGTGGTTAAGATAACAAACACTTTGTTAAGAGTGTGGGGAAAGCATTACATAGGAAAAAGACATTCACTAGGTGAATAGTCATTTAGGGGGAGGGTGGATTGCAGGTTCCAGACCTCTTGCTCACTGCTGAATATCAAATCTATTTTTGTAAGTTATTTGGGTCATTTAATCACTTTGACGTGCAGCTTACAGATGAGTACATTTTAAAAAAATCTAAATCCTTTTTATAATGGGGAAAAAAAGACAAACAAGTGGGTAGTGAAGAGGTTGAATAACAGTTGGCGCACTTTACAAAAAATACTAGCTTTAGAAGAACATGTTTTTCACAAGTAATACATAAGGCAACAATTTTTTTTGCAATGATTCCCCACATGTTATTGGGCGTGGGGGAGAACGAATGTTCCTGTTGTTTTATTTGGTGCTTCTCTCTTTTTTTTAGCAAGGGTTTCTTTTCATTCTGTGGTACATCCTTTTTATATATGCGGTTCTCTTTTCTTTGTTGGCAGGGCATTTACACAGTCACAAAGCTTTGGGTAAAGCGACAGGATTCAGTATAACAAAATTGATCTTGCAAGCTCAGGAAAATTGGCAGGTATTTGAAATTGTGGTCTAAACAGGCAAGAAATTCACAAACAAGTTCACTGTCTTTTCCAACATTACGAGTACTTCTGAAGTCTGGAGAGCTTGTGATAGTCCATCCTGTACCTTTTGTCGGTGCTACTGTTTGGAGAGCTACAAAGACTACAAGAAGCCTTTCACAGAATCACAGAATTCTAGGGTTGGAAGGGACCTCAAAGGATCATCTAGTCCAACCCCCCTGCCAGAGCAGGGTCACCTAGAGTCCATCACACAGGAACGCATCCAGGCAGGGTTTGAATGTCTCCAGCCAAGGAGACTCCACAACCTCTCTGGGCAGCCTGTTCCAGTGCTCTGGCACTCTCACAGGAAAGAAGTTCTTCCTGATATTCACATGGAACCTCCTATGCTCCAGTTTACAACCATTGCCCCTTGTCCTATCATTGGTCATTACTGTAAAAAGCTTTGCTCCATCGTCCTGACCCTCACCCTTTACATATTTGTAACCATGGATGAGGTCACCCCTCAGTCTCCTTTTCTCCAAGCTAAAGAGACCCAGCTCCCTCAGCCTCTCCTCACAAGGGAGATGTTCCACTCCCTTAATCATCTTAGTGGCTCTGCGCTGGACTCTCTCAAGCAGTTCCCTGTCCTTCTTGAACTGTGGGGCCCAGAACTGGACACAATACTCCAGATGTGGCCTCACTAGGGCAGAATAGAGGGGGAGGAGAACCTCTGCTGATGAGGCTTACATTTACATGTCTTCTTTATAAGTTACTATATTTTTGGGACCACATCCAACTGCCAATTCATGTTACTATCTGTTTGGTTCAAAACTTGGCCGCAGGGATCTTTTTGTTTACCTAGATGTACAATATCTGCCTGTTCTATACGTTCTTATAATCTGGGTATCTGTATAGGTTTGTTCAGATCTGAAAGGTTGGTGAAGTCTTAGTAACATGGTGCCGTACCATGCACCACAGTAATACTGAATACTGGCTTTTGATTTTACTCTCAGAATACTGTCCTGACTGGTGCTGCAAACAGAAAAATGTTATTTCAGCAGTTCTTTCTTTTTTTTTATTTGGTTGGTTGTTTCTTTTCCCAACTGTAGTATCTCTCAAAGAATCCACCATAAGCAGGATCAAATGGCTGACGTTTTCCAAGACACAGGTTGACAAATTTGTTTAAAGAGCTGTGTGGTAGGGCCTTTTAGAGCTCCTCTTGAATTGGCATGGGGACCTTCTGTTCAGGAATTAAAAAAAAAAAACACAAAACATTGCACGGATGATCTAGAGATGTTTCCTCAGAAAGAAGGTATTGTATAGTTCAGGCCACAGAATGGGATATTCACTAAAATATTAAACTAATATTCACTAATAACAATGTTATCTTGAAATTGTTACATTAAGTAAGCTTGCTCTTGCACAACTGGAGACATTCTATTCAGAAGATTAATTTTAGATGAAAGGGGAAGGGGAGAGAGTAAAAATAAAACGTCTTGCATATGATCAAGAGCTTTGAAAGTTATGATTGAAAAATGGAATGTTTCCATGTTCAGTCTAAATACTGTTAATGTCGGAAGAGGAAGCTCTGGATAGCAGCAGCAACAGAATTCGATCAAGTAAAATGGGAATCCAGTTTGAATAATTGAAGAAAGATTCCCTGTTTATAGTGGAAGAAGGATGATTTGGGCAGCAGTTGTTTGCTTGCAAGCAGAGGGAGGCTGTAGAAGGGGAGGATTTGCTGTTTTGAGACTGCAAGTAAGCGAAGTGTGGGCTTTGTGTAAGGGAAAAGGATCCCCACCCATGGCTCAGAGCCAAGGCACTGCCTGTGAGACTGTCTGTGACAGCCTTTGCAGCTGCAGGAAATGAGTTACAGCCCAGGCCAGTAGGGAAAGTAACTCGTAACAATGAGTAGGTACCTTACTTGCTTTGCCTTGTTGCCTTGGGGCCACACGGCAAAAGGTGGGGACTGTAGTTTCCAGGGCACCATAGAGAAAGGGATCTGCTTCTGCTACAGAGCAAGGCACAATCACATGCAGAAAGTGTTGTCCAGGAATGTTGTAGTAATACAAGACACGAAATGTTAATCTAAGAATTCTGTTTCTTGATGAATCAATTACCCCCTAATAAAATTTCCAAATAACAGGCTGCCGATCCAGATAACCAGCTGACAGAAAGCCTTATGAGGAGCTCACAGGAGGCAAAGCTGAGCAGTCAGTTGGATTTCACACTCCGCTGATCTAAATTAGCAAAAAACTGAAGTGTCAGTTCAACTTTATTTATCAGGCAAACTTGAGCTTGAACAGAGGTGTAGGCATTTTAATAGATAACGTTCAACTTCACAATTATCAGTTGTTTTGAAAGTCTAATAAATAATAAAACTTCCACGTAATTACAAATATTTAGCCAAGAACCAAGCCTGGTAGCTGCAAAGACAGTTTGAATTTAGGTGTTGTGTGTGGGGGTTTTCAAACCTGCTCTCATGCTTTGGTCCAAGTAAATAAAATAGCTACAGAATAAAGTAAAACAAGAATTCTCTATCATGACTTTCCCACCGTGTGGTTTTAGTTGAGTTTGCAGTTAAATACATGTTTTGAGCATAAGTAAACTTAAAATATCAGCAATTGACTGTGGTCCATGAAATCATAACCTTTGCATTGAGCTTTATAGCGAAACTATATCACATGGTCAAAGTTAACAGCCAAACTCTTAATTCAGCCTCAAATAAGCAGTAAAGTTTATATAAATTTCTTCCTTAGCTTTGTGCAGTCCTAAACTAGATACTGACATTCAATGAAGCTCACAATTTTAATTTCTAGGAGAGTTCTCTGTAAATCAAGTTTATATGTGCTCTGAAGTGTCACAGGATTGATTTCTGTATAATCTGCATCTACCTCCTGCCCTATTTCTTTTACCATAACCTAGCCCAAGAAGACCTGTTAGATATATCTGTTTTTCCCATGTTGACTCTGTTTGTGGGCACAAGTATGTGGTTAATTTGTTTCCAGAATTTTTGAAATTTTGTAATGAAAGCTTTTTGTCCTTCTTGAGAGCTCAGTGTTATATCTGAGAAAAAGAAAAAAATTTATAGTACTGGCTTGAATATACTTTTGGTCCCAAACAGCTGCCAAATATATTGCTCTTGTATATTGTAGTTGGAAAGGAAATCAGTGCATAAAAAGTATCTGCTTCGGAACAGATGTATTTGCACAGCTGATCTTTGGGAGGTAGAAGGTGAATATAAGCCAGAAAATCTGATGGCTTTAGATTTCCCAAGAGAGTTGTTATTTTGCTTGCAATTAACCTTTCTCTGACAGCCGTTTCTTTTTCTAACCAAGGTTTTGAGGCAGAACAGAGTGCAAATAAAATCATATCCTGTATATGTTGTTTGTATCTTGGAGTTGAAGAAAAACATCCTGGAGTGGTGTTTATTTTCCTTAACTGTCCCTCTTCAGGTGCAACAGTGTGTTGAAAAAGTTGTGTTAGTGCTGGAAATTACTTCTTGAGGCTTTTTTACCCATATTTTGCTTTAGTTTAAGTAAAACTTCAGAGCTGGTGCTCCAAAGAGCACCTGAGAGAAATCACAAAGCATTTCTCTTCCTTTTCATTGATTCAACAGCTTGGCAGGGTGCTGAGGGGCAGGGAGAGCAGAGCTAGGGGCACCTATTTGGACAGGAGAGTGCTCCCAGAGGCATGGAGCTGTCACAGCTGCATGGTAACTGCACTCTTCATGACAGATGACGAGGAGCTGTTGGTGTATATTTCTCTGCAGCTGTAGGGACTGTTCATTTCCATCTGCGTAGTTTTACCTGTTGCATTTTTCTTTTGTCACAGAACTGTATAATATTGACAGTGTCCATAAGGTCTTCTGTTCTTTTTCCAACTCCAGTTTTATGGCTCTTTTCACTACTATAGATAGTATTCTTAAACTTGGTATTGGAAGAAATATTTATGTGTTTAGTGGAGAGGAGAAAATGGTTGAGGAGCAGGCTAGAGCAGATGTTCTTGTGCACCTTTTTCGGGATGTCATCATATTGCATCACATCCTCATCTGTCATCATCACTGTCTGCAGGCAGAAGTAGCAGGATTTAGCAGCCCGCTGACTTCTTCCAATGCTGTTTCTGTGAGGACGCTGCTGAAAGTCTTTTATTCCATTGCCTGCATTTCACTTTTCCTGCAATCAGATAGTAAGATATTAGTGTTTTTTACACCTGCTAAACCAGAAATGCTCCATCGCTCTTAATGCAGCTCTATCAGAAGCTTTTTAACAGATGCCCTTGACCGTTCAAGTTGTTGGCATTGGTTTCAAATTATCACTTCATTATACAACGTCTTGCTACTATTTTGAGTGATACAGGTATAGTTCCAGTTTGGGACATGCTTGAGTTTTTCCCTAGCTTTGAGTTGAGTACAAATAGCAAGACAACTATTGAACTTAAATTAATAGTTTTCTAACATGGAAGTTATGCAAACAAGGGATGGGTTAGAGCAAACAGTATAGAAGAGACTGTTGTGATGAGTGAATAGCATCATGAAAACATTTCATGATCCGTGGAAAAGTCCTCATAACGCTTTTCAGAAATTTGCAGTATGCATTTTCTAGCATGAATATATAATGGCTAACCTCTATAGCAATAGAAGACATTTATATAAATCAACATCAAGGTATAACAATAAAGGCAATCTCAAGTAAGCTTACTATCAAGTTTTTCTTGATGACCAGAATCCTGTAGACATTTTTTTCTGTGATCTTAAACCGGCTGTGTCCAACTTTCTGCATGTTAATCACTTACAGTGTAGGAGAAATAAAGTCCCTGTTACAAGAAACTGTTAAAAATATGTCAGTTTTTCAGGACCAGACCAGACAAAGCCCCAGGTAATCTAGTCTGATCTCATAACTGATCCACTCTTTAGCGCAGAAAGTTGGACTATGTGGATTTGTGAGGCCCCTTTCAACCTGAGTTATCCTGTGATCCTACGCTAAAGGTTAGAATTGCCAGCATGGACTTGTTATATTCTGTTTCCTGGAGTCTTGGTCTCCCCTTAGTGTCTGTGGGGATATCAGAAATGCTTAACATTTTGCACCAGAATATATTCATTCTACGTAAAACATGGAAAGGAGTTGTGAAAAGTATTTCTGTTCATGAAAAGCACTAGTTATTCTTGTTGCACCATGCTGAGCGTGATCGTGGCCTCATTAGGCATGTGTTCATTTTGTTAATGTGAGCTTTAAAGTATCAGTGATATGGAGATTCCTTAAACACAGTCTAGGGAAATCTAGTTGCATGTAAGAACCTGCAAATATGCTTCAAAGGACGGAAAGCTCCTAGGGAGGCCAGCTGCAAAGAGGATCTAGTAAAGCTGAATGGTAATCTGTTGCTTTCTACAGAAAAGCTTAAAGGACATAGACCTTGATGACCCAATTTTCTTCTAAGTTCAAGCGGTTGCTCTTCCCCTTATTAATAAGAGGAGCAGATACTTAGGAATGTTAAACATAGGGAATTTGTAGTGATGAAAAAGATATGGAAAGAGAAGGAGAGAGAAAGCAGGGCTCACTGAAAGAAAGGTATATCAAGTGAAATTTAAAAAGACAAAAAAAACAAACCAAAAGACAGAAGACTGGTTGACTTAGTGGATTGAAGTATGCTTTAGGTAATATTAAACAGAAAAGCTTGATTGGTGAAAACCACCAAATTGCTAACCACATATCTTAAAATTTTTTATGTTAGTACCTAGTCTTTTTAAAGAGTTTGTTACGGCCTGACTTGGTTGTTGGTCTGTTCTGGTGTGTTTCATGCTAACTTTTCTCATTGTCTCGGGAGTAACAAAATACATGCACTCAAATTGCTGGTTGACTTAGTAGAACAGGCTTACGTGTGTTTATCCTTTCATCCTAAAGATGTGGCAGGACTGAATGCAGTCATACCAGAATCAGTTTGGAAATCACTGACTCAGAGCTCTGGTTATAGGTCCAGAGTAACATCTGCAGAAAAAGTGCTTACAGCAGATTGTATCCCAGAGGTACATAGAATCATAGAATGATTTGGGTTGGAAGGGACCTTAAAGATCATCGACTTCCACGCCCCCCTGCCATGGGCAGGGACACTTCCCACTAGACCAGGTTGCTCAAAGCCCCATCCAACCTGACCTTGAACACCACCAGGGAGAGGCATCCACAGCCTCTCTGGACAACCTGGGCCAGTGTCTGACCACCTTCACAGAAAAGAATTTCTTCCTGATATCCATTCTAAATCTACCCTCTTTCAGTTTGAAACCATTCCCCCTCATCCTACCACTACATGCCCTCGTAAAAAGTCCCCCTCCAGCTTTTCTGTAGGCCCCCTTCAGGTACTGGAAGGCTGCTCTAAGGTCTGCCAGGATACTGTTGGCCTTCTGGGCTGCAAGCGCACATTGCTGGCTCATGTTGATCTTTTCATCAACCAACACCCCCAAGTCCTCTTCCTTGGGGCTGTTCTCAATCCATTCTCTGCCCAACCTGTATTTGTGCATGGCATTGCCCCAGCCCATGTGCAGGACCTTGCACTTGGCTTTGTTGAACCTCATACGTGCTGTATTCCCTTTGTGTCCTGGTTGCTTGCTTGAGTGAAAGCCCAGGCTATGGGATCTAGTGCTCACTCACATCATCTTCATAAGACTCTGATATTCCAATCCTCAGAACTGGAGTAAATTAGTTGTAGTATTATTTCACAATCCCCTTATTTATACAATAACAAGGCCTTACTCTGTTATTGAAGTTATAAGGGTGATGGCAAGCACTTACATTTCTGTGGAGAATTTCATTTGAGAATACGTATTTTATCTGTTCTGACAGTCTGATCTTTCTGTTATGTTTATAAAGCAAAATGCCATTCTAAATTGCAAAAGGAGATAGCACTGTTTTGTCAAATTATGAGCTTTTGACAGACATTATTGCCTTTTGGAAAAGTTTAAATTCTTAAGAATTCTAATCTCATATTTTTGACAGCAAGAGGCATGCTTTTTAGGATACAGAGTCTGCTCAGGTCTTTTTGTGTGCTTCAGTAAGTTAACATTATTATCAATCTGGAACTTCTACCATGACACAATGCTTTGTTCAGGAGGAACTAACTAGGAAAAGGGAATGTGCAAAAATATTTTCTTGCATCTAAATTTTCATTGCTGTCCTGAAGGAGCATCATTGTCTTAACCCACTGCAGTTGTTTTCTGAAGTATCTAAAGCATAGAAGTGGCTATTTTGTAACTGTAATTTCACAATTCTAGTAAGTGGTGATGATGTAATCTGTAGAAAGTTTACTCCTTCCAATTTTGTGAACTGTGTGACCATGTTTGGGTTTTGGTTCAGACCTAACTCTCTTTTAAATGGAAGTAAAACGTGCTCTATAACCCAAACATAAACGTCTTTTTCAGGACTGAATTATTCTGCATCTAAAATTCAGAGTAGATATAAAAAATGTTAATTATAATGCAGAAACTCATTTGCAGAGCTGTTTGGCAGTACACATCATCTACTTTTTCTGTGTTTTAACATCTGATATGCTACGTAGAATAATAAACCCCTGTCCTGTGGATTTCTTGATCCCTTCTTTCTCTTCTCATAGAAAGAGTCTACAAATACACTTAAATCTATTTAGTAACAAATCTATGTTTATAATTTACAAAACTGCAGCGTGTGAAATCCAGGCTAAAGAAAGAGAAAATGGCCATTTCTGATTTGGTTCTCCTGTTAGATGTAGTGTAGGGGAATCGTGGAGGTTGCTTCATTTTGCTAAAGTATCTTTTAATACAATAAAGGAAGCTGTGAAAGTATGTAAGTTTTTTGTGTTAAATGATAATGTTCAAAATCCAGGCAAGTGCTTTCAGTGCCCGTGTGCCTTTTCTGCTTCCAGAAGCAGCAGGATGTTGGGTTATGGCTGAGCTTCGTCTACCATACCTAACGGTGCGGTGTGACTTGTTATTTGGATGTGATTTCTGGTGGACAGTGCTGAGCAGAGACAAAAGGAGGAGAGGTCTTGATGAAAACCCCCTGTAACTACTCAAAATGCATTTGTACAATTTGAACTCAGCAGAAGGGGAGTAAGAAAAGTGTTTTGGTCAATAATACCAACCAGCAGGTAGCTCACACAGCTTGCAGAAGCAATTCCTCCAGAAGCAAAACTATGGAACTTCAGCATCGAGGATTTCTTACAGGGAGTACGTGCCCAATTTTAAAAGCATTTCTTTTCTTTTTAATGACCTAGTTTGGTTAGTAGAACTGTTCTTTTTCCTTTTAAGTGACTTGAAAGAAATGAATTTTAAGTCAAGAACATAATTCAGTATTCTGAACACTTCTGATTAATATATTCTTACCCTTTCCTTTTGTCTTTGACAGCATGAATTTCCAGTTAGGATAATTAGCTAAGAGATTTCTTTTTCAAAGAATCCCAATTCCTGTATGTGCAGTTACAACTGGTTTGGAAGGTGAGACCTTGTTTTGACCGGATTTCTTTTTCACACCAACAGGCTTGTTCCTTTTTACTTTGGAGTGGGAAGGGAAGAGAAAGGGTGTTTTAAATACAGTTGAGGAGACTATATGAGAAGTTCAAATGAGGAAAAAACGGATGATGAAGGGTAACGTGGACAATAAAATTGTCAAAAATGAGTGTTTCTTCAATAGGTCTCACTAGGACAGCAAGTATTTCTCGCTTGGAACACTTTTAATGTTTTCTCCAATGCAGAGAAGAGGCATGGCATATTTCTTCTCTCCTCCCACCCCTCACTAAGTAGTGAATGTATGTGGAACAGCATTCCTTGCTGTCATCCAAAAGATTTTGTTTGAATTATCTGAAGCTGGTTTGTTGTGGTTTTGCTGACAGTGGCTGGGATCCTTCAAGATGATCTGGCATGCTGCAGTGGTGACTCTGTTGAGGAGTCAGAATTTTCCCAAAACTTTTCCAGATAAACAGAAGACCAGGGACACTGAATGTCTCATCATTTCTTTGAAAGGCTACTTCATTCTTGGGAGTGGTATTACAGGCTTCATTTCCTTGGCTACAGCACAGAGCAGAATTAAAAACTCAAGAAAATTACAGCCAACTGATTAAGATGGGAGAGAGTTTACAATGTCACGTGCTTTTTTATATCCTTTTTTACTGTAGGCATCAGCAATGGCTAAAGACAGGAAGGACTTGTTTAGTTTAGATCCTGGCCTTGGTGATTGAATAGTTGGATAAATGGTTCATTTCCCAGTATTTTTAATTAAATCCTGAGTACTTCAGTGCTCTTGACAAATGCTTTACCCAAGATGTAGAAGGGAAGGTTATTAACCACCCAGCTGAAAATAACTCTTTACTCTCAATCAGAAAATAGTTCTCCCAGATTTGCCAGCTAATTATATAGCTTTCATGTTTTGTTAGAAGTGGTTGTTAGTTTGTTTGGGATTTTTTTGATTGGAACACCCCAGTATTTTGAAAGGAGTCCTTGGAATTCTCAGTTAAGGATGTTCACATGATTCATTGCAAAATACAATTTCTGACTGATTCAATTTAGTGTCTCTGGCAGCTGGCAGCACTGGTAGTAAAGAACAGGAAACAACATGTTGAATGTAAATCCAAAGAGCTACTGTTGTAATGATTCTGCAGTGTTATCTGTGAGACTGAGGAGCAGAGAGGCTATTTTTTAGGAACAGGATGATCTTTGTGCATGGAGCTGAAGAAACCAGATCCTAGTGGCACAGCTGTGCTCCAAGCAGTTAAACTGTGGACACATTGTACGCTGAGGAAAAGGCAAAGCTAGGTTCCTTTCAGAATTTTAATCATAGTGTGGGATAGCTCATCTTTGAAGATTGAACCTCAGATTTATTTATTGGTGCAGTTTTTCTGTTCTACAGTTTCTTGGTTGTGTTAGATTATTCTGGGGTAAGGCAGAGTGTCTGACCCAAGATAGGATTTGTATGTAAAGTCTGGCTGATTTATTTTTTTTTAAAATGGGAAATGCATGTTGTAAATAAAATTCCTATTGGTTTGTGCAACGTTAATTTAGGTTAAGAATTTTAATAGTAATGGATTTATGTCTAACTGTGGCTCCTAGGTCTGGATGGTCTTTGGTCCTGCACAATTTTGGAAGTGTCTTTTCTCAACCACATCCAGAAACATGACTCAAAATTGTAAGAACTGTTCACTTCTAAATGATGAAAGCATTTGTCTAGTAGATCACTTCAGAAATGGTTTCAAAATAGTGACATTTGAATGCTGGCAGAACTGAATAAAGAATTCATGATTCTGTTAATTTCAATTATCTTGTATATGCGTTCCCACTTTTAAGATGAATAAGAATGTTTAAAATAACTTTGTAGTACCAATTTCAAAATTTATTAATTGTTTTTGTAAATGGAATGTCTGGAATACGAGGGGGAAGGTTCCGGTCAAGGCAGATTTAGATTTGCTTGACTACAACATTGAATTTTGAAGCTGGGTATTTAATGCTAAAATCTATAGAAGGTAGACACTAAGGAAAAAACAATTGGCTCTTTGGCTTCATTTTTAGGCTTTAAAGCAACACAGATATGTGTTTAAAAATGAAATTTGGGGTTTTTTTAGCTTTCCTTTCTTGTTCTGCTTGTTTTCTCCAAGATGGTGCAAAATGTAATGGAACTTTACAAAAACTAGTTTGGAATGCTGTTTATACTTGTTTTTAATATAAGTTGTTACTTCTATAACCATGCAAAGGTCTTGCAGTATGAGACATGCAGTCAGTTTAACTCCAGTTTTCATCTTAAATGAAAGAAGGAATGAAAGTTTCCATTCTTATGTGCAAGGGTAATAGTGCCCATGGATGAGGTAGGACTTCCATAGGGAGGAAGCTGATGCAATAGCAAATGGTGGTTGCTGACACTGCAGATAGCAGCTGGCACCTGTGAGAAGCTGAAGCTATAGCAAGCTGATTTGTTCACTGTCAATACCAGATACTGATAAACTGCTACTTTCTCTGCTGGAGTGAGCAGGCAAAATGTTAATACCTTAAAATGATTTTGGCAGTTTGACATTGCCCATCAGCGAGCACTGAGATTAATTGCAGAAAGCTGATGCTAGTCCTTTACCATAGTAATAGATACAGGTGCATGATGCTTCATTTATGTGTATCATACAAAGTATGTGCTACCTTATCTGCTGAGGATATACAGCGCTCTTCTAATTGGGTTTCTTTAGTTTATGTGTTTACTCACTGGGATGTGGTCTTCCTGACAAAATGCTGTCTTAAAAGGTGAAGGTCTTTTTTGCCTGGAATTTTAAAATCTTCATGAAACAGCCATTGACAAAATTTTCACCTGAACGCTTACTTTGTCACGGGACTAAGTAACGGAGAAGTGTCTGAAATTGCTAGGGATCTGAAAGGCCTTTCATCGGTACTTTGCTTTCAGAAATTAAGCTGATAGCTGTCTGCGTTTTTAAAGGAAATTATATCAAATGTATATAGCCAAGAAAACTTAATTTCTGCTTCAAGGTAAGGTAAAAAAGAAACAGTTAATATTTACTTTAAAAAAAAAACACCAACATTTTAAATACTGTCAAATGGCATGGGCCAGTATGTGAACTTTTTTTTTTGCTAGTTTGATTAAAGTTTTTGTATTCAAGTTATATTCAAGTTCCAGTATTTAAGCAGAGGATGATGGTGGGGGCAGCTCAGTGCTACTGTGCAGTGTGCTGTGCAATCCAGCCTCTTCTGCACTGAGCTTGTGCTCTGTGCCCAGCCTTTGTTTTGCCTAAAAGTGTTCTCCATGGAGACATATTCTTGCCTATAGAATTAAGATTACCTGGCTGGTTTGTTACTACTGAGGATGAGCTCCTACAAAAAACTGCTGATGCGAGGAGGCACAGGAAGAGCTCTCTAGCAGATAGGGAGAGCTAATGCAGAATAAGGCTCTGGAATACAGAAAACCGGATGGAGCTAAAGGACAAAGAGAGTTTTGTGGTAGAGCCTGAAGTAAACTGTAGAAAGGCATTAATAGGCTGCTTGTTTGGGCTTAAAATTATATATATTGATATAGGTCGCTGTCTTAGATGGAAACTGAGAATTTTGATACATTTTTGGGTGTTTAAGTCTAATCTAAGATCATAGTAGTACTAAATAATGGTCCTTACATGTTAAATTAAGAAATGTTTTTGTCGTATAGCAGTCATCTCCCTTTTGCTTATACTTTGGTAGGAGAAGTTACGGATCTGAGCTTTCTTTCTTGGATCATAATAAAGTTGTAGATACTGTTTCAGTATAGACACTGAGATATTTTTCAATCAAATTTTTACCTAATATCCACAGTCACTCTGCAGCCACGTTCATATGGAGTCTGCTGTCTCCACTCCAGTGTTGCTGTGGAGCAATTGCTTTTTACAACAGTTGTATACATCGGAGACAGCTGCATATCCCTGATCCAGTCTTCTTAACTATGTAACCTTTGAAATATGCTTTATGTAGTGGTTCTCGTGGTCATTCTCTCTCCCTCACCACCTTGATTTCCTTGTCAGATTTGTCATCTGAGAAGGGAATGGACCAAAGCAAAACCTAAAAATAATGGTGTTTGATTTGAGTAGAAAAGGAAGTTTTTGCAATAGCAAACTGCAAATGATGTGGGCATTTAAAATACCTTCCTGCATATATTATTGGAGTTATAAGGTCAGTCTGCATGAGTTAAAAAGCAAAACAAAAAACAACTCAAACCCAGTTTTATATATAAATTTTGCTGTGTTTTAGTCAGAAACTTCCTTACACGTGGAAGTCGCCATTTCAAAGCTGTATTGATAACTTCACTAACTTTTTCTAAATGTTAAAGATGTGAGAGTTTAACTACAATAAGAATGACTGGATATTCTTTGGTATGCTCGATGTGCGTGGGAACTGTTGGGGAGTAGAGGAAAGAAGTTGTTTTACTTACTGTTTTCCTACTCAACTAGAAACTAGAATCATTTTCAGATGTTCTACAATTTCATGAAGAACAAACTGGCCTTAGTGGAAGTCTCGCCATAGGTGGCAAACTATAAAAATCACTTATCCTGAAGAAAGAGCGTTTTTTCTTCTGCTTGTTTTCCCCCTGCCCCTTAGGAATTCAGTGTCATTTGAGAGTTGTCTTGGGTCAGAGGAAAAATCTTAAGGAATCAGAATTACTGGTTTCAGTGCAGAAAGGAGAAACTAACTCATAATTTAGGGTGCCTTTCATTAGAAATGTGAATAAAGCAAAACTTTACTCTTAGGTGGTGGGTAAGGACAGCTCTTTAAAATTTTAAACAGGATCGTGTGTATACCCAACTTGTGTTAAGTGTTAATGGTAAGCCTTCTCTGTCTTTGGGACCCTATATGCTCTCAGCTCCACATGAAATTCCTGTGTATCCTTACATTACATGCATTTGTTTGTGCTGTTACCATTTGCAACCCCATTGCTGTTTTATTTTCTTCTTTCCTACTACATGCTTGTGTATTTTACAGTACTGTTTGTTCAGTCTTGATTTAGGGCTCTTTTTTCATGACAATATGATGAAAGCATTTCATTTATCATTTTACAGAAATGTAAACCTTGCTTTGGCTTCATAGCTGTTTATCTGTCTAGTGATTGTAGCTTTCTGTATGTCCTTTAAAATTAGATGATGAGGTGTTCAGGGAAAGAAACGAAATATCTTGTCTGGGATTGTAAGGTGTTTAGCTAAGAAAAAAACCACATAAATGAGTATTTATGGGCAAATGCTTGAGTGGTGTGCTAGGTGAAGAATATGTAAGTAAAATAAAATACGTGCAGTTTCGGTTTACTGAACAGGAAGACAGCATGATGAACTAGAAATTTATTTTGCCAGATATGAGCTTAAAGGTGAATAGATCTGAAATGCATTTTAAACCAGGGCAAGGTCTTAAATGAATTTATCAAAGGATGTGGATTTTCCTGTGTTTGGATTTTTTTAGTTTTCACAAAAAAAGGCTCAAGAAAAGATGAAAGTAGGGGCAGAATCTGCTGTTTGCTACGGGTTTTGTCAAGGAAAATGGAAGTTATAGGGCAAGTGCTGCACGATTTAGCTGACCAGAAAATGTCTGTCTCTTTTGTATTTATGGCTTTAGCTAAAGCATTTAACTATGCACTGTAAAATAAAAAGAGGTATTAATGGTTGGTTTTGTGCATGTCAGTTACTATAAAGTTTTTCAAAGGTACTAGACTCTGTCTTTTCTGAAGGCTGAGAGGGAAAATAGCTGGTTTGCTGTATTTTTTAAGATCATGTTGAGCCTCAATTAGGGTAGTTACGGTAGAGAGTAATCTGCTGCATCTGGCTATTCCCACATGTGAATTTAAAGACTGGAACTGTGCTCAGTGAGTCAGAGGAGAGCATCCTTAGAAGAGAGGAGCTGCTCTGACGACAGGGCAGGGGGCTAAACCAGACTGAGAAGATAACAGCAACTCGACTTCCTCAATCTGATGGCATTGCTTGTAATGTTATCTGGGTGAACATCTCCAGGAGAAGCTGTAACACATCCCTGGAGTGCGGGCGCGTAGGATATCGGAACAGCTGACTCCTCACCATGCCAAACAGGATTAAACAGATTGACACTCTGGGATCGCTTCACTCAGTAAATCCTACCTGCTGCAACGGGCAGCCGAGTGGCTGCAAGTACTGGATCCTGGATTTAGGTACAGATATGTGCAATAGAGATAATGGACTGGGAGGAGGAAGGTTGGTTGGTTGGAGAATGTTTTCAAATCATAGGAGTTCAGTAGGATGCTTTATTTTCTCCTTTTCTCTCTGTCTCTATTCTCCCCTCCCTCTGACCCCAGTCAGAAAATGCAGAGTCTAACAGAAAGGACCTGTATGGGAAAGGGAGCAGTTATGGAATGAATCTGCTCTGTAAACTACTGGGATGCTGTACAGTAAGCTCCTTCAGAAAAAGCATGCATGTGCTACTTTATTTTTTCATTAGTTAAACTATGGAATGGTCACTCTTGCTCTGTGAAATTTTATTCATGATGGTGATTTGTTTTAAGAGCTTAGCAGAAATTTTCTTAGAATGTTGCTGCTAAACGAAAAAAATCAGATTGTTTAATATCTTTTGCTTACTTCTGTTAAATTACTGTTGAAGTTATGTTTTGGGGAACAGCTTGAGAAGAAAGGGTGGTTGGGAAATAGATTGGTCTGAGTGAAATTTATTTAGACACATTGGTGCTGGAATGTAATATGGAGGAAAGCCATGCTGTTTCAGTCTTGACTGGAGAAGCACAGAGGTTAGGATAAGGATGCTCACCTTAAACTCAGTTGTTATTGGGTCTTCTCCTCCCGCTCCCTTGTAATTTTACCAGCAAACAATATTTGTCCTTGGAATTTGGACTGTTGCTACAGAGAAGTTTAATTCTCATGTTACAGTCTGAAAAGTCTGTGCGACAAAACAGCACTAGCCTTCAGTGTCTGGAGCTGCTGCAGCTGCTGGGATGCTTCCTTTTCAGATGCAAGTTGTAGCAGCTAGGTTGAAGTCTTACATACCTGTTGCTGTATGCTGTGTACTTAAAATAAGCAGCAAAAGGCAAGTTAGTCTTTTGTCATTTGTTAGTACCTAACCTGCTGTTACGATGGGCTGAGAGGAGAGGGAGGATGGTAGAAAGTGAAATCAAGGATGTAATGGAAAGTAATCATCCAGGGGACATCTGAAGATAAGGTTGTATGTCAGTGGTATGATAGGAACTCTCAGTAGTTCTTGAAAGATAACAGGGCATCAGAGTACCAGCCAGAGGGAGATAATGTTAGCAGGCTATCGCCTCTGATCCCAGCAATAGAGCGTCATTCTCCAAAAGCTGCTTCGTAGCCCTCAGGGCTGTGCAATCACTTCCTAAAGTAACAACTATTCCAGTTTTTGGAAGTGAACAAGTATAGAGTATCGTGGAGAGAGGTGGAGGTGAAAGGAGTCAGTTACAAATAATGATTGATAGGCAGCATGCTTTGTAGCAAAATATTTTACATCAAGTTCTCACTCAGAGCTGTGACTACGTAGTCAGCTGGAGCTCTGTTCATGGCACGGCAAGAATCTTTTGCCCTTTCTGTTGCTCTGCATTCTCCTGTCTTTGCTGGAGCTCTTTGCTTCATTTTTGAACTCTTCCTGCAGTGGTTAGTCAGGCTCAAACCTATCTATTGTTTGGTTCCAAAGAATTTTTAGAAAACATGTTCTATAAAGTACTGGGTGTAGTCAATCCCCATCAGCAAGATGCTTTCCCTTACTACCATAAATTAAGATCGTAGACATGTACAAAGTCTTGTTTGGCAAGGATACATGATTTCGCCAACGTTCTTCATTGTTCTCTTTCTGTCTCTTAAAAACAGATGTCCACATGTACAGACCATATTGTAAGGAGGCTCAGTAGCCTTTCATAACACAGAAACAAAGCTTACTTGCATGCCCTGATATAACTGTAGCGGTGTCATCTGTTGAACTGGAAAGAGTACAAATTGTATCTCTAGTATTTCTAGCCATTGCAGACTTAAAACTGGCAATTCGGGATTTAGACTGAATGTTCAGAATGTACTCTAATGCACGATATTATTCACAGAAGATTTTTAAATGAGGCTTCGACTTTGCTTAAAGAATTTTTAAGGAACTTAAAAGTTTTGTTTATTCTTCATTAAAATGTTAGAGTACATCTGCAATTTATAATTATGTGCTCCTGTTTAATTAAATTATCTGAGTTTTTCCTCATTTGCAAAGTCTTAAGAAAGAAAAATGCACTTAAGGAGATTTAGGGAGAAAAATAATGGGCTTTTAGTAATGAATTGGCAAGAAACTACCGAAGTTAATAAATAAGTATTGTATTTTTGCCTTTATCTGACATCAGTTGGAGAAAGCAGCAGTGATGGTAGAAGGAAACCAATTCTCAAGAGTTCTCTACCCATCCCTGTAACTTAAAAATGCTCTGCATTTGAGACAAGTGTGGATAAGTATCAAAGTTGTTTATGGTTATCTGGCTGGAGAGAGTATTGAGTAGTTTCAGTCTGGAACTGAATACTGGAAATAATAACATCTTTTTTCAGTTACCTTATGAGCTAGCAGGAACAATAGGATGTGTGTGTTTCAGTCCCTAAGTGTATCGTGTGAGTCTGCATTTCACTTGGGAAATTTGAGAGGCAAATCTTATAGATAAAATCCAGGGAATAAATCTAGAAAACCAAAATTTATCCTGAAGTTATTAACCATCTGGGGGCTGGGTTTTGGAGGAGGAAAGGTAGTTGTAGAAGTAGAGAGAGTTCTCATTTGGCTTTGAATAAATACATATATTATATGCGTAATAGATTGTTTAAAAGAATGTGTATGAATCAAACTAGCTTTCTTTTTCCTCTTTCATAACATTTTATGGTATATCAAGCCTCAGAAATAATTCATCCATAAAACAGGATGCTTTTACTATAGAGTAATTGTTAGCAAATGGTGTCCAAGAGAGGATAAGAGGTCTCTGAGGACTGGACTCAGAGGATGCAGTGGGAGAGTCCAGTATTACTAATGGGTTGGTGTAATTCTTGGCATAGATCCACCTCTACACTTTGATAGTCTGTTCTTTTAGAATACAGATGGAAGCTGTTAAGTATGTGCTGTGTGTGCTTTTCCATCTTCATGAAGAGCATGCAACAAAAATCCTCCTGAAACTGAGCTCATGTATCAGCTATATAGTTACATATGCAAAGGTACTACTTTCCTGACCTCTGTGTCCTTCATCACTGTTCTTGCAACATGGCTTTTTTCAAATCCTCAGGCTGCAGGACTTGCAGGAGTCAGCTGAAGGTGCTGTTTCGTAGTTAGTAAAAAATTAACTGCGTGTAATTTAAAATGGGTCTGTTAGCCCCAGCTCCTTCTCAAACCAGCTACTCAGCTCCTGGTTTTAAAGATTGTTTTGAAAGACCTAAAATGACAATGTATGCTCTTCTGAAGGAAATGTAGGTAGGTTTATAATGCAAACTTCCTGTAATACAGATTTGTAACTCCATTTCTGTAATAAGAAAAAAATATTTATGTATAAGCAGTTTTGGATTTTGCTAGGATGACTGTATTCCTGTGTATTGCTAGTGAAGCATATTCAAAACATTCAGTAGTGAAGAACTTCTAGATTTAGCTACAAAAAGATACTGGGAAAATGAATAGTTAATACCAAGAAGGCTTCCCAGGGACAGATACCAAGACACTACAAGGAATGTTGATAAAACTTTGAAAAGACGGGTGAATTTTGATTTCATACCAGGAAAAATGTGACTGCCTCTCTGCCTCCTTGTCACATCTCTGAGAATGCCTGTAACTAAACATCTGATGCATATGGGTTTGTATCATGGTCAGAAGTCTGTATTGGATGGATGGGCTTAAACTGAGCAAAGCAGAAGTGCTTCAACTCATATTTCAATTTAATTTCCCTCTTGCTATGCTACAGCTCTGTTTTAAACTAATTACTTCAGTGAGGGAGCAGCAGCACAAGAATGAGCTATCACCTTACATAATGAAAGTTTCCTCTAGGTGCTCATTGCAAGTCTAGTAATGAACAGTGTGTTCATCATCTGCCATTGAATTTGCTCATCTAGGCTTGTGCTGACTCTCCTTTATTGGAGGTAATGAGAACAGAGTTTAAGTGGTATGAGTATATTCCATCCTGCTCTGAAAAGTTGACATCAGTAATGTTAACAATCCTGCCCATAAAGGTTGGTTTTCCTCACAGAGAATAATGAAGTATGTTTATCAAACCACTTTTTGTTTGTTGCCTTGCATTTGAACGTGGGAATGGACACCTCCAGTCAGTCTTCTTGAATGAGTGGTTAAAAAACCCCACCACCCAACAGATCAACTACATGGGCTAGTTTGCCCTAAGAAGACAGCTTCATAGATATCAGCTGTCGAGGTGCATTGTATGAAATGCTGGGGACTTGATGAAAAGGATAAATGTTTTTTCAGTAGGAAAAGGAATAGGAGCTAATTGAATTCCTTACTTGTTTCCTCCAGATTACTTATTTACCCCTAAATTTAGGCTTACAATTGAGTCTATGACTTTAAAAGGGTAATTTACCATAGCAGTAATTATTGCTGTGTAGAAGTTGTTAGTGATACAGATTTCCCACCACCACCATCCTCTGCTTTGTGTCTAATGAAAGCAAATAATAAGAATTCTATTTTATTGCCTTTCAAAGTTTCTTTGCTCTTTTTCTTTCCTTTTTTGTTTCCTGTTGATTCCTATTTTCAAAACAGTTTTGGACAACTCTCCCCTGGTCCTATCATACCATCTTCCTCTGGTCACTTACGTAACATTAGATGTGGAATGATTTGAGGAGTTGATATTTAAATGACTAGGTGGACAAGGCGGTTCACAACATCACCTTCCTCCTGAGCCTTTCTTGGATATATCTGAAGGAAACAAAATAACCCCATAAAAGTTGCATGGCAAAACGTAGCTTTCTGTGTGTGTGTATGTGATGTGGGCTTGATCATGCCAGAGAAAATTCAGCAGTGCATATGTTATTCCTGAAGAGACTGTAGTCAAGTTAACAAACATGGCAATGATGTACTCCATTTTTAAGTATTCAATGTATTTTAGTTGCACATTGAGATAAAATATCACACCTTTCATTAATTTATAGTTTGCTTGGTTTAAAATACATCTGTACCAAAGAGTTATCTTCCCCTTTTAACTCAATATTCAAGATGGATGAATTTGTGGAGGATTATCTTCCCCTTTCCTAATCCCTTAAACTACTTCATCTTGAAAAGGCAACTCTGCAGCCGTTTGGCACTGACTTTCAATAGCTATCTGCTAGTCAACCTTGACTGTGAGTCTGTTTAAAAAAAACTTATAATTTCCAGTGTGACTGACCTTTATGAACATCACATGTGCTGTCGTTGCATCGCTCAGGTTACATGTCCAGCTGAAAACAAAGAGTTTAAAACCAGTTCAGTTTCTAATCACTGTCATCTAAGTCTGCTGTTGATAATGTAGTTACTGAGGTGGGATTGAACTTGGAGGAAGTTGTCTGTCATCACCTACAGTCATCTAGTTATGCGGTGTGGAGGCTGAAGGCAGTGGCGTGGCTGCAAGGATCTGGCTCTGCTCATTAATACTGCGGGCAGCGTGTGCCTAAAAAGGTCAACATTTTATGATGGAAAGCAATGTTAGTACAATTAGTTTCTATCACTAATACTAATTAATTTGATAAGGAAGAAATATCCTTTTTACATACAGGAATTCTGGAGGACCTATTTTTTATAACTATTTTAGCCATTCCATCTTCCCTCTCAATTCCTTTAATTACTGTCTCAATTTATTTTTTGAGGGCTACAACTGGATAACATTTGGATAGAGAAAATGACCAAAGTTCTCGTAATAGCCCCAAAGCTAAATGATATGAGTATATTATTTTTAAGCTTATGGCAGAGTTCCTAACTTGAGATTGATGTGTTTGTACAGCTGCTGCTAAAGCTGTGGCTCCAAACAATCGCTAGTTGTTCTAATGAGCTCTTCTGCTTTGCATCAAGAGGATGGGGAAAAGAAAAAAAGACTGTTAAAATTGCTGTTGGATTAGATGTGTATTTAGGCTAACATGTAACTGCAGTAGGTGAAGAGGAAACAACTATTTATTTTTTTTAGTACGAGTAGTCTAATAACTTGGAGTTTTTAAACAAGAAAGTCATTATTTCTTTTGCATCATTTGTTCCTGTAACTCAATATTAGTACTGTGTACTGTCTCTTTATATTTATGAACTTCACTAATACACTTGAATATATGCTTAACAATTATTATCAGTATCTACTCTGCGTTTCAAAGTATGTTTATTGACTCATCATATATTCTCTCTGTTTTATTACAGATTTTTTGGAGGTTTTCTTGTGTGTTGGAATTTTTTTAAGGTGTTCAGAAAAGAGAGAGAATAAAATACTTTTATCTTCTCCTAGAGACCACTCATTTGTAGATACATGGCAGAGGTTATACTTGCGTATTTTTTTTCCAGCTTCTGGACAAAAGAAAAAAAAATAATAACGTTGGCTGAGCATTTTTGTGCTGATTTGATGTATAATTGGTTTTTGTCTTCATAATTGTGAAGCTTGCCTTAATTGCTTACTTAAGGTGGTGGAAGCTGATTTTCCCTCTACCTCTGTGTATATCAAATTCAAAAGTGCACCAGTGCACTGTGCATTCCCTATTTACTTTTGAGATCAGACTTGCTCATACTTGTTTATAATATCTTAGTTAATAATGCAGCCTTTTTGTTGGACTAGTGGACAATGTTTTAAAATCTGCATAGGATAAATTCCTCCCATTGGGATGCTCTGCGTTGCTGAGCTTTTACACAGGGAAGCACGGCATGTGTTCCTTTAAATAATGTCTGAGACTGTGATTCTTCTTAATGCAATTTCTACAGGCTTGCTTCTCTCCCTCCCTTCCCCCATGACTTTCTGCTTTCAGTAGAGCTGAGGGCTTGCTGAATGCAGCTTTTTCCCCTTTGGTTGGCCTTTCTGTTACCTATATTGATACAGGCATTTTTGTTTCATATCTATCTTCCTCTTCTGGACTGATGCACACAGCGTACCAGATAAGCTGCTGCTCTGCTTTAGAGCTGGATTTCTAGGTCTGGCATCTGTTTTTATGCATTTCCAAGGGAAAAATTATTTTGCAGCAAAAATTAAAGTAGCAGATGCTAAAACCCTACAGCTCAGTGACAGATGAGCAGAAATTAATTGTGCGGTTGCCCCAGTTAAAATCTGAAACTGCTTATCACAAATCTTGTCAGTAGTGGTTCTCATTTGTAGTATGTGACACACAGCTTTCCACCAAGAGCAGAGCAGCATCTTTGCTGCTAACATCATACAGCGTGGCTCCTCAAAAGTAGGTTGCACGCAGCATGCACGAGACAAATAGCTTGTCAACAGTCAGAAAAACTCTCTGTCTAGTGTCTTAAGCACCAGCACTGCCTACAGGGCCCAGGCAGTGCTCTCTTTTCCTTCTTTGGCTCAGACTTCACCACTTCTCACCAGCTAGCCGCTTGGTTTTGTCAAAGGCGGGGAGTGCTGTAGCTTTAGCAGTTGGAAGGAAGCTGATGCTGCCAGCTCCCACTGCTTCAGGAGCTGCATTGTGCCCTCAACCAGCTGCTTCTGCTGAGTTCTTACACTAACAAACAGCACCAGTAGTGGGGAGCAGGCTAGAGGTAAGGAGTTATGTGCAGCTCTTCTACAACTCAACCTACTGTGGAGGCAATGGCCCTGGACCTGAAACACAGTCATTTCTGGTATTCACTGCTCATGTTGGATCTGTTCTTCTGGAGGGAGGAGTGAATGAGCTATGCCTTCTACTTCTTATCTTCTACTTCGGTCATCCTAAAGTAGTTGGGAGATTGCTGATGCTAGGCATCTGGCAAAAAAAAAAGCATATAAATAAGGCTTTTAAAAATATACATGACTGTAGTAAAAATCCAAAACAACCCCACTTTGGAAATGGATGATAGAGTTGAGACTTTGTGAAACATGTCAGTGAGAAATTGGTCTAAAAGCTACTGTATTTAAAGGGAAACAGGGAAGTTACATTGGTGCTGTTGGAAAACTTGCTTTGTAACATAGCAAAACGGTATTTCTCTTATTTTCTTTCTTTGTTTGCACTGAAAAATTTTCACAACTATTTAATGAAAGAAAGGTGTCGCCTTAATATTCTTAATTACATGGTATGTGTCAGCCTCTGTGAGGGAGTTTACTGTATGTGACTTAAATCTGTCAGTGAAAATCTTGCCTCTTGTAGCTCTGCAGAGGAAATACTGTTATGTGCTCCTTCAGAGTGATGTAAAATGAGGCACAGGTGAAGTGCAAGAGCTAAGAAACTGACTGATGGCCTCAGGTTGCCGAAAGAAACTCACTGGAGATTGAGCATGAAAAAGGGAAAACTTTGCCTGAAAATTAGAACATGGGCTTCTGTTAATTAGCTCCTATGTAAAAGCATGCAAGCCCCTGTGCAATTAGTGGTTATTTGAAATACACCCCCCGCCCTTCTAGTGAGAGATAATCATATTAAAATGATCCAAGCATTTGCTTTGATCTGTAGAGAGGGTGGCTCAGTTCACTGACATAGATTGAGCACTTGATTGGGAAACAGTGCTAAATGACTTAAATCTGTCCTTGGCATGTCCTGCCAGGCACATGGATGTAGCTGTCTTTAAATCTGAGCAAACAGGTGGTCAAAAAAGGGGAGTTGAGATCGAAGACGTTGCCTATTAAGATATGAGCTGTGTACAGGGAAGCTGAGATTTAATCATAGAATCATCAAGGTTGGAAGAGACCTTCGAGATCATCCATTCAAAGCTTGTGGTTTTCACAGACTGTGAAACTAAACTTCAGCAGTGTGAGCAACTTTTAATACTTCCTACTTGTGACACAAAATAATAGAAATAGGAGAGAATAAGAGCTTTCTTCAAGGCATGAAATGCTCCATGAAGTCCACTCTCCCCTTCTGTAGTGCTGTCTTGCGCTTGTAGTAATATGCAAGATTTAGGTTTGGGGTTTCATATCCCTGTGGTATGAATTCCAGGGAGGACAAACAGAACTACTTCTGTTAACCTGGGAAAGTTTTTTCTGGCACAATATCATGTCGTCTTCCTGCTTTTTTTAAAAAAACAAAAAACCAAAAAAACAACCAACAAGCTTGGAAGCAAAACTGTCCAGCAGTTTTCAGAAGAGGATTTTTTCCATCTAAATTTTGTTAGTATTTAGCTCCTAGGTAGCGGTTGATGTGTTTACAGCTCTCCCTGTGTGCAAGCTATATGTGAAATTATTTAAAAGTTTAAATGTAAAATCTTAGTTTTTCATTTACAGAATAGGAAGGCAGGAGAGGCTATTAAAAAAATAATTATAAAGTAGTAATAACAGAAGTGTATTAAACTCTTCAGGCATATGCCACTAATTTTCTAAATCAAATGAACAGTATATTCTTTTTGCTCTTAATCAGAGATTTTCTTCGTTCCTTCCTCTAATGCTGTTGCAAATATATCTGTTGGCTGACTTTACTCAATTTCAGAATGACCTCTGGAAGTTACTAAGATGACAGTGTCTATCCTGGGGCGAGGCTTGGGTTTTTTAAAAAAAAATAAAATAAAATGCAGACATGTTTGTGGGACAGCTCAATATCTCATTAAGAGAAGCCGGAGAGTATCTGAATGCAAGCTTAGAATTCCAGTCTATCTGATACTAACACAATCAGCTTTTGATGACTTGGAAGGCTTAATTGTTGAATATGTTTAAATCCAAGTGCTCTGGACTTGTAACAGTCCAAATTAATACAGATAAGTCATTAATCAGAGTTGAGCTCTTTGTCTGTTCACACACTGAGAATATTGCAATAGGTATTTCAGCATAATGCGTAACTTGAAATAAAAGGCAGGAAAGTTTGCTGACCACAGATGAAAAATGAGTGTGCCTGTTGTTCCACTCCAAACACAAATGTGATTTGAAGGATTTTCTTTTATGTATTGAGTACTAGCATTCTGCATTTTGTGACTTATTTATTTTTTTAAGAAACTAGTTTTATTAAAATTATTGTGCTATCTTTATATAAGTAAAATTCATGCTTCCCAAAGGGCATGGTGGAAATTCTCCATTTGCATGCCTGATAAAGCTCAAGCTGCATTGTCTTTAAATGGTAACTGCTTTCATGGTAGCTTGTTGAAGTTGAAACACATCTAATGCCTTTTGATGTATATTCTGGTATTGGTTTACAAAAAATACACAGTGTGAGGGTAGTCCAAAGAGGATGCCCAGCAGGAGAGAAATAGAATTCCTGACACATATGAAAGTATCTGAATGGTCTTGTACATAGCAGATTGATGGCTTCTTACTTCAAAAGCAGTTCCCAGGCAGAAACACTGCGTGTGTGTGCCCACAAATAAAATAAACCTCACACGCTCTTTCGAGCTTTCCCTATCTTATAACAAATGAGATGGGGAAATGTTTATGAATGTGTAGACGGGCAGGGTTTGATGGTCTTTTGTCATTAGATGCTTTTAACCTATTTTTGCTTCCTCTGATGTTACATTGACTTGGCTCAGTGTGTTTGCAGGTAGATACAGGCTTGGGAGGTCACTGGACTAGCTCCAGTTTACTCTAGCTTCCAGTTTACGTATTACACTTGAAAGTCCTTCAGTGTAGATCATGCCCTCTGTGATCTGAACCAGCAAGCAGCTCTCATCCCCAAATATTTGTAACGTACTTGCATCAGATCTTACTGATGAACTGATTCATTGCCCTGTGTGAAAGGGTTTGTGGGCTCTCTGGACCTCAGAGTCCGTGGTGGATGGCAGGTCTGCAGTGGCATGCGAGTTGGAGTTACTAGATTTGCTTTGTTCCGTTTTTTCATCTTACCTCATCTCTATTTCATAGTCCAGAGGCAATGAAGTATTTTCATTATTAGTTTTGTAGCATTTGGTGATTAGAGATGCAGAGCAAGCATCAAACAAGCTGGGTTTGATTCCCTAGGTTAGGAGGTCGGGTTTTTGTAACCCCTTGCTCTACTAAAACTCTAAAAACAGCAATATGGAAACAGTTAATATGAAGCAGAGTCTTTCAAGTCAGCAACTAGCTTAACATGGCTGATTTATTGTTTTTGAGGAGGAAACAGTTTATTAATCACAGATGTGCATGTTTCTAGTGTTAAGAAATCTGGGACTAGATTGAGAATTCCCATTTCCCTTCCAGTTTCAAAAATTTGCCTGTTTGTAGGAGGTAACTTTATCTTTTAGTTTGAGGGGGTCAGAACCCATGCTGCCTGCCCTTTTTCTTTGACTGCAAAAATATATTTATGGACTCCCAGTGAACTCTCTGACCTCGCCACCAGAGCAACATATGTGTTTTTTACTTTGAGAGAAACAGCAGTTAAATGCCTTCTTTTCTTATTGTGGCTAAGAATTATAAAACAAAGCCCATCCATTAGGGTTTTAAAAATACTTCAATGTATTGCAATGCTGTCTCTACTTGAGCAAATAATGATTTTATTAAATTTGATGGTTTCTTGTTGGATTGGTGTTGCTATGTGTGATCTTTGTATGTGTGGGCTTTTCTTCTCTTCAAGATGGCCATCTGTTGCATTTCTTTTTCTAAAAGGGAATCTGACACTCACTAGAAAGTGTGTACTTGAAACACAGTTGGGGTCAGCATACCCCAAATTTACTCCATTTACTTTGTTTTTAAAAGCCCATGTTGTTCTTGGTTTAATTTTGAATACTCCTTTTTCCTCTTAACATGCTTTAGTGATAAAATATTGTTGAGCAACCCTAGAAAAACAATTTGCTATGTAGTCATAAAGGAAACAAAGCCAATTTAGTGTAAACATTCCCAAGCATGGTAATCAATCAAACCAAGTCTGTATTCCCAGTTATATAGCTAGATGTAGTCTATAGTGATGAGGCAGGGGGAAATAAGACACACCCATGTGGTTGTTCTCATAGTGAAGGTGAAAGGTCTTTGTGTGCTCTTGAAAATGCTGGTACAGGATATTGATATTCCCTAATGTTTGGATCTGGCAATGCCTCCACTTAAATACATGAACTTGAGCACCTAGGTTTTTTCAAGGCTGTGCTCTAGTATTGTAACTGGTCTCCAGAGGAAGCGGATGGGAGTAAGAATTGGAGAATCTGGACTCCTGTCAGCTGGGATGGGCTGGGAAATGAACAGTAAAGGGTCTCACCGGGGAGATGCTGGCAGGGACTATTTGTAGTGAGCATTAACATTGACCTATGAGGCTGTAGGGATGTTTTCTGCAAATTTAAGGAGGGGCAGAAAATTGGGTCTGATCTCTGAAGAGGCTAGTGGGTTAGTATTCTGTTCAGGTTAACACTGATCATGTTAAACCTCTGGGGTTTTTTGATTGGTTGGTTTTTAACACCTTTATAAGTAAAAATTGATATTTAAGCTGAAGCGTTTATGGCAATGCACTATTTTTATTCATTTTAAGCTTTTTTTAAAGAGCAAAATGGAACAGTGCTATCATTTTGGTGTACTGCTTACACTCTGTTCACTTTTATGATTCCCTGAAGCCCTAATAATGCTCCAATAAGTACTTAATATTAAATCATGCAGAAGAGGAGAAGAGAAGCAGTTACATGCTGCACGTTAAACGAAAACTAATGCTGTGTGGGAGGATATGGCTAAAGTATGTGCTGCAAAACATGTCTGGCTAACATTGTTTTGTCTCTTAGATCCCCTCCACTTGAGCAGAGTGTACTTATTTCTTCCTGCTCTTTTCCCTCCTTCTGCCCACAAACTCTTGGCTGACTTGGTTGAAGAGTAGGAGTGGTACAGTGCAATCAGACAAAAAATACTCATCTCCCACAGTTTCAGGAGCTCTGCATTGTACGATTCGATTTTACAATAAATTTGGTAGTTGATAAGTGTTGATTGTCTAAAGGATGGGTGATAATTTGAAGAGTTGGAGCACAGGTTTTATAAGAAGAAAAATGAGTTTGTAACTGCAAGCACTTTACATGCTTTAGGGGTAGACATGTTTACATAAAAGTAAATCTTACGCAATCAGTTACTGCACCACCTCTTTCTTAGAAAAGGAATAATTGTAAAGGAAAGCAATGCAACAGATACAAAAATACAGAACAGTACATGGTGAACTTCTGCAAAGGCTTAATTGCTTTTTTTATATAAACAAGTGAATGTGCTCTATTTTATTTGTATTGAAGGAACTTGTATGAACCATTATTGGGACGAAAAATATATACAAATGAAATAAAAAATTGGCTGAATGATAACAACATCTTCAAGCTTGGGAGTCTCGAAAACAAAGCATTTAGTTTATGTTTTAAGAAACTTATTTACAAGAACACCAGCACCATTTTCTCCTCTTCTGTGTTCCACTAGCAGAGTGATAAAAGGTTATTTATTGATACACCCATCAGGTGATATTTGCTATGATTTCTGAAAGAAACTATCTGATAATAATTAAAAGGTACGTGATACAATAAATGTAAAGTTGAGCTTGGTGAAAGAGAAGTCAGACTGACTTCTTATGGAGGTTTAATAGGAGATTGTTTGGATTCCTGTGGAGAGCTTGCAGATGGTTGAAAGTTTTGTTTGGAAATTTTTTAATAAGGAGACTGGTTTGGTTTGTTTGGTTTTTTTAATAAAGCAAAAAATCTGTCGTGATGTGGATGCTGGTGGCTAGTAGGCTTTTCTTACGTACATACTGAGGACCCTTAATCAGTAATCCGGGGGCCGTGAGGGATACTCATATTGCAAGTTGAAAACCATCGTTATAGATAATTAATTTCTTCCTTATGTTTCCTGCTTCAACAAGAAGATTATGTGGTAATTCTGTAGCACTGCTATCCCAAGATTTAGAGACACAGCCAACTAGTGTAACTTGGCATCAGCTTTTTGGTAGTACCCATTACTTAAAGCCTTGAGACCATGTTAATGGCATCCTAGGAAGCCTCCTTGTCCATAGAGCACAGAGACAGCTGTGGCTATAAGATAATTCTGTAGGTGAATCCTGATTCTGGGTGACTTGCTTTAAAGTGTTAGCAACTAGCTTGTTGGACTGAAAGTATGCTTTATAAAGTTTATCTTCTGCTTTATGGAAAAATTATTAAAGTGGTAGTTAATAGCAGTTATTATGTATGTGTTCATACAGTATAAGCTACAGGATTTATTAGCATCAGAGACGATGTATCTTAACAGTCACATGCCATTGGGGTTTTAGAATGGAGAAAAATCTTGACAAACAGCCTGATAGATCACAACTCTGGATTCCAAGGAAAGGATACCCTTTTTGGAACAGCTTGAACAGTGAAGGAACAACAAAACTGACATTTTATGTCTTTTTCCCCATCTCAGTTCAAAGCTATAATTTGCACTTAATACTCCGTGGAAACAGGGCAGGCTCACATACTTGTGTGTAGATCCAAGGCATTTGGGTGTTTACAGTGAAGTGTATTGCTACATCAGTGTGACCATGTTATTCTACAAAATTCAAACTACCTATGGTCAGACTGGCAATACACCTCTTACGGAAAAGCTGCCAGAAGAGGTGACCTGAACATCTGTGTCAAGCTTCAAGAGGTACACAAGCACTGCATTTAATTCCCAGCAGTAGAAACATTCAACAAAATATTATTTATATCTTCCTTATATAAACTATCTGTCTACAAAAGTGCACACACGGGCTGGGGAAAACCCATATTTGGCAACCTAGGAGAGTCTTGTTAATACCCTAGTAGTAGATAATATTCACTGGAGTGGTGTTATGAGATGTTAAAAAAAACAACCTATGTTTTTAGGAAAAGATAATTGCTGTGGGAAAAAAAAGCATTGTGCTGCATGGGGAAAAGAAGAAATGTAGTCTCGCAATAGCTACCCAGTGAGTGTTTATCATAAGTGTACTGTCCATTTCAGTTGACAGGAGCCTCGGTGGGAAAGTAGTATTGACCTCATGCACTGTCCTGGTTTCGGCTGGGATAGAGCAAATTTTCTTCCGAGTAGCTAGAAGAATGCTATATTTTGGATTTCATATGGGATTTGGTATGAGAAGAATGTTGATAATATACTGATGTTTTACGTTGTTGCTAAGAAATCAAGGACTTCAACTTCCCATGCTTTACTAGTGTGCAAGTGCAAAGAAACCAGGAGGGAGCATAGCCAGAGCAACAGATCCAAATTGGCCGATGGAATATTCCATATCATGCAACGTCATGCTCAGTACCTGGATGAGGGATAGCTGGGAAGCACACTCACTCTTCTGGGATTGCAGTTTCAGGATCTCTCTCTTCCAGGATCACTAGCTAGGGATGGGCTGGGCATTGGTCAGCGAGTGGTGAGCAGTTGCACTGTGCATCACTTGTTTGTATATTCTATTAATGTTATTATTAATATTTTATTTTCATTATTAAATTGTTTTTATCTCAATCCATTAGTCTCTTTACCCTTCTGATTCTCATCCCCATTCCCTGGGGAGTGGGGGACAGTGAGGGAGCAGCTGTGTGGTATCTAGCTGCCTGCCAGGTTAAAGCCACAACATGCACATGTAACTATGGCTTGGGAAAAGCGTATCCTTTGTTTGACTCCAGAACTTCAGGCATTGTCATGCTGAGAAATACTGTTGATCCTGAGATGTGAGCAAATGAGCTTTTTAATATAGATGTTCCATGCCTTTTTAAAAAACAAACAAAACAACACCCAAGACTCCGGGAAAATCTATGGAAAAGACAGACATCTAGCTGCTCTCTTGATGATACTTCCACCTTTCCCAAGGGTAGGGGAAATAAATAATGAAAGTAACTGGAGCATTTGTAATAAAACGTAGTGTTTAAAAAAATTATTTATTTATCTCATTGAGGCAATTATTTTTATTCTTCATGTCCATGCTCAAAGCAGTATACATTAATAGATAAAACAAGCATATACTTCCATAAAGTTAGATGACATATGGAAATCCACGATTGAATAAGTACCAGCAGTGATAAGAATTATAATTGGGGCGGGAGCAACTTAATGAAGCTTGAAATAGCATATAAATAGTATCTGTTGTAAGCATATAAATAATATCTGTGTGTGGGTGGCCACATGCAGCATGAACACTGATAGTTGTGGTGTTGTTAAAGGCCAGGTTACTTCAAAATAATCTGGTCCATTCATCCATCGATCAAACCAGGTATCCATCTTTTGCCTTGTTTCTCACTTACCAGTGTTTCAGCTTCAAAATGCTCTCCTCATCCTTTTTTTCAGACTCCCTTTCAGTCTCCAGCAATGATGCCAGTCCTCCTGCTTCGGTAACATCGCTTCAGCCCCACATGATCGGTGCACAGAGCTCCCCGGGCCCTAAGCGCCCTGGCAACACTTTGAGAAAATGGCTTACAAGTCCCGTGAGGCGTCTGAGCAGTGGAAAAGCAGATGGGCATGTCAAAAAACTCGCCCACAAGCATAAGAAGAGTAGAGAAGTTCGCAAAAGTGCCGATGCAGGCTCTCAGAAGGACTCTGATGATAGTGCAGCAACCCCACAAGATGAAACTGTTGAAGAGGTAAGCATTTCTCAGCACAAGACAGACATGGACCTGTTGGAGCAGGTCCAGAGGAGGACCACGAAAATGGGTTAGAGGGATGGAGCACTTCTATCTAGAAACACTGAGAGAGTTGAGGTTGTTCAGCCTGGAGAAAAGAAAGCTCCGGAGAAGACCCTATTAGGTCTAAAGGGAGCTTATAAGAAAGATGGGGCCAAACTTTTTATCGGGGCCTGTTGCGATAGGACAAGGAGTTATGGTTTTAAACTAAAAGAGGGTAGATTTAGACTAGATATAAGGAAGATATGTTTTACAATGAAGGTGGGGAGACACTGGAACAGGTTGCCCAGTGGTAGAATACCCATCCCTGGAAACATTCAAGGTCAGGCTGGATGGGACTCTGAGCAACCGTATGTAGTTGAAAATGTCCCTGCTTATTGCAGGGGATGACCCTTAAAGGTCATACTCTGTGATTCAGGGAAGCTTCCTGAGACTTGTTTTTATGTTTTTCAAATAATTAGATCTTGGCAGGTGAAGGTTGTCTCCTCAGTTGACTGTCGAGCAGTTGAGCAAAGTGGCGTGTGCCATGTGCTCATTCTTGCTGACTGCTGTACTCTGGCATAAGTACAGTGCCAGCACAGTTTGTACCCTTCTGCACTGAGTGTGTTAGTAAAGCTTAACTGCTCAAAGCTGTATTTACACCTTAAGCAAGAGTTAGAGCACAGAAAAATTACTGACCATTCAGATCAAAAGTAGTTACCATCAGTCAAATAATAAACATGGCAGTTTTCACTGGAGGGAAGGAAATTGTGACTTATTCCAGATTTTGCCACCAAGGACATCTACTGAAGGTTTCCCTTCCTCCCATAAACACGTGCCTATACTTCTAAGCCTGGAACTCATGTACAAGCAAAGCCTGCCTACAGTTAGGAGCAGACAGAACCACGTTCTCTTCTATTACAAACCTATGGTTCAGGCTGAAATGGCATCTTACTGCTTCCAAGGGTACAGCCGCTTCCATGCTATGCAATTATTCCCTTTTACCAGGCTTGAACCTGACTAGCGGTTTTTGGTAGTTGTCGTACAGAATAGTGGTCTCAGATGCCCAATTAACTGTTGAGTGTATTTTTCTTGCTTGCTTCCGACATTTTGCTGCAAGCTTGGAACATTGGTAAAGTTATACAGTAAATGTAGGGAAAGAAAAGACTAGAGCCTTTTCAGCACAGTGAATTGGGAGATAGGGTTTGGCAAGGAATGTTGGCCTCTGGCTTTGAATATCAGGCTGTAGAAAGAAACCCTTCGTGATGCAGTTTTAGCATTGTTTTGGAAGTATCTGTTATTATGCAGTTCTGTGTGTGAGGGAAAATCTAAGGCAAGTGCCTTAAAGTCAGGAAAAAACAATAACCATCTATGCTGTCTTCCTTTAAAGAAAAATTATCCCGTGAGAGCAGTTACATTAAACTTTTACTAATTGAAATCTCAGTTCCTTGTATGATTGGATGGACCATCGTTCAACAGAACTGTAAAAATTATACAAGCAGTCTGTTCTCACTACTTTAAGGGGGAGGGGCAGAAAGGATAATTGACAAAATACTTCATGTTGTAATAGGGGGGTTTTTTATGTCTTTGTTATGGTAGTTGGTACTTCAGATACAAAGTTCTTGAGTTTCTAAGCAGAATGTGTCTCTCTACAGAACTGAACTTGGAAAGCAAGCATGTCTTTGCTAACACTTTCCTGTAGTAAATGTCAAGCTGAATGTCTTGTTCTCAGTATCTCAATCCATCTGCTTTTACCAACACTGAAAACATTATCTTTGGCATCTGCTTTTTCCTCCTTCTGTTGAGGAACTGCACTGTGTTTGTAGAATCATCCTGATTGTTGGGAGATGGGCAATCTACAGAACAGACTCATTTAAGACAAGCTTGTGTTGAACCAGCTGCATGCTGCTGAGGAGGTGACAGAGCTTGAATGTCTTGATTTTATTTACAGAGAGGTCGGAACGAGGGGCTGAGCAGTGGCACTCTCTCCAAGTCATCCTCTTCAGGCATGCAGAGCTGCGGAGAGGAGGAAGGTGAAGAGGGAGCAGATGCTGTACCTCTTCCTCCTCCAATGGCAATTCAGCAACACAGTCTTCTCCAGCCTGACTCACAGGATGACAAGGTAAGAGGAGGAAGCAGAAGGCTTCACACATTGAGATAACCTCTGTTTGCACAATCTTTCCTCTTTTTCCAAGTCTCTGTAATGTATGTAATATAGCTTTATGGTAGACAGAAGCAATCACTATGCCACTTTAGGTAACATTGAAGGGGTTTCACGTGGAAAGAGTATGAATTAGATGCATCTCTAAATTTTTCTGCTAGCACTTTAAATGTGGACATGGGCAGCTTTGTGTTTGCAGGCCTGTTTACAGCTGTTTAACATATGCCATATCTAGTGATTAGAATTTAATTGTTTTATAATCATACCTTTGGGTACATATGTTAAAATACTATGTGCAAGTAAAGTTTATCTGGAGAAATTAAAAGTTGTACATAACCTTTGTAGGTTGTACACTGTTCATCAAGCCCCACTATTTTGGATAACCTCAGTTCAGTGGTAAAAAAATTTCTGTGTACATGCCTTAGCAGAAAAGAGCTGTTTACATAAAATCCAAGGTATTTCTGTATAGCAGTGTAGATTTTTTCTTCTTTTTTTTTCTTTGTGCCTCTACAGGTGTACTAAGAAGTTAATATCCAAATAAGGGTAATAATCCAGCTGGTTTTTATGAACAAAGGCACATTAAAATTGAGGGTAAACATTTTGCATCGGTAATTAAATTCTGGGTGTAGGTAGTAACTGCATGAAGGAGATCTTGCATATTACCTGTTTTTCTCAAACATTGTGCTGTTTGAACATTGAGAGGATTTATTTCAGTTTATAATCTGGATCAAATGGTTAGGAGACAACTGTGAGCCTGGAAAAAAGGAGGTTTTACAGTAGAAACAGTGTGGACTTCTGCAGAAAATGTTCACATTCACTGTTTACTTCCCATTTTGCTGCTTAACATTTTTAGCTATTGGAATCTGCGGCATGAACATTATTAGTGAGTTTTGTGGGTGGTTACTCACTGTTCTGAGTCATGCAGATGTTATTGATAACTTTGGTTGATCTTGTTGACATTTTTTTTTTCTTCTTTTTATCCCGCTGTCTTTCAGTAGGAATTTCAATCATCCCTGAAGCTATCATTTGTAGGATCAAAATGGCTTCTTTTCATACTTTATGCGTATTTAATTCCTACCTGTTTTCTGAATTGACAAAGTGATATGTATGAGTCGGGGGAGTTGATGCATTGGGAAATACTCTTAAAACAAAACATAGAAAAATAGGCATTTTATAGTTTTGCCAGCCTTTAGACTTGAGAGAATATTTTATTGCTAGAAAACAATAATCTCAGTTTGACTTTTAGAAATAGAACAAAAATAATGTTGGTGAAAACACGTTAAAGTTCATGGTGATAAGCTGCCATATTTGCATGTCCCTTCAGTGATATATAAAAAAAGTTTTAAAACATTATAAAACTTATAAAACATTCTTGAGATAAAAATGGCTTTTGCTTATATATTTCTTTTTACACAGCAAGAACTGTTATGTGAAGGGATATGCTTGTAAGTCAAGTGTCTGTTCCCTTTTGTATTTCTGTTGCAAAGTCAGACCCATAACACATCAGAGTAAGAGGCTTTGAGTAGCTTTCATTTCTTCAGAGGCTAACATGGATCCACAGCAGTAAAAACATGTTGGGGCAGTTTTCAAAGTAGTTTAAACTGAATTCTAGAGAAGACTTCCAAGAAGTTAATATTATACCATAATTTTTCAAAACGTGTAAACTGTGATTCTTTGGAGGTGCGTTGTTTCTGTGCAATATCTGACCTGCTGCATGGTGGGAAACAAAAGCCCCCTCATGTGGCAGTCTGGGAGGTTGTGTGCACCTCCCTGAAGTCCACACACCAAGACATACCACCATTTTCCAGTATCTAAAGCAAATGCTTTATTGGAATGCAGAAGTGAGAATCTAGAGCAAAGTTTTACCCAGCAGAAGTCAGTTGGCTCAGATGGAGTTACTGATTAATAAAAGGATTGCAAACAGATTCCCAGTTGTCTGCCTTCTGGGTGGGGTCCTCCTTCACATTCCTGCCACGCTCAGTGGTTTCTTGGGTTGCTCAGCTCCTCTGGATCCTGAGGAATGTCTCCTCCTTTCTGTGACCTCAGAGGCTTGGCTTTTGACTATGCCTCACTGTGAGCATTTCTTACTCTCCAGGGCTCCTGGGCTACACTGTGCTGGAAACTCCCTTGCTGGGTTTCTCCCTCCCCACCCAGTCTGCTGTGGGCTCCAGCAGCATCTCACACCTGTGCATGCTCGGTTGCTCCCTCCACCTTTCCTTGTTTTCTGGACAAGGGGTGTATTCTGCTCCCAGAGTACATCAACAGGAAGGTCAGCAGGCAGACTTCATCTCCCCACAGGGAGGAGGGACCTTGACCAGAGTCTGATTACTGACACTGCCAGTGTTTTGTAAGGCGAAGCTGAGCTCCCCATACAAAGTGAAAACCCACATACAAGCACAGCTTTGGAAAACTTGGTCGACAGTCAGATTTCAGGAGCATACAATTGCCTAAAAGACAGGGTAGCTGTGGCATTTGTCATTTTTTGGTATGCATGCAAACATCATGTGCTAGACCATGCTGATATGTCTAATATCACTAGATAAAATAACCATTTTCTCCCCTAAGAGCTCATCTGCACAATATGCTTTCTTCCATTCAGTAGAATCATTGCACACTTCATGGATTTGCATTTGATGGCAGTTTACATGTTGTTTGCATTTGATTTTTGGATAAGCAGTATTAAAGTTACGAGATAGTTTTGTTAATATGAAACTAATTATTTTTGCTTTTTGTTTTCTCTTTTTGTAAACTCTGATGCAGCATTATGTTGACTTGTGTTCTGTCTCTGCTTTGGCTCAGTTCCCATATCTTTCTGTTTAAAGTTCTCTGTATTTCCTTTGCTTACCCAGCCCCTGTTTTCCTTTCTGAACAAGGCAAATACAAGGCAAACTACCTAAAATCTGTATATTCTTTTTTTGTATTGATGTATGCAGAGCCTTGTTACACCCATGCTTGATTTGAGCAGAACCTCTTGTGTTAAGTCTTTGTGTGTGCCATTTCTTTATCCAGTTTGTTGGAAACATTTACAGGACAGCTTACTCTGTGCTACGTGATGTTCACTGTGCTGTTCGTAATATGAAGTAAGGTTCATATTACACCGTTTCCATTTTGCAGTTATTTAATAAGTGTAATATGCAAACAACTCTGTTTGCAAATTACCGAGGCTGAATTTAATGGCCCTCTCCCAGAATCCTTTATTGTGAACACCTTTTACCTTCAGTTGTATCTATAAACTGGCATTTTATAGCTTATGAGGCCAGAGATCATCTGTGCTCTACACATACCATTGGGGAAAATGGATGGCAGAAGGAATGGTGAGCTCTATTTCCCCTCTGAATCTGGGCATATACCCCAGCTCCTTTAGAAAAGTAAATGCCCCTGAGTTGCTGGTATATTTTTTCTTAGTTTAATGATGCTTCCTCCTTTATTTCAAGTCGTCTTGGTTCCTGTTACTGTTCTGCAGTTGTTGCTTTGTTTAAGCAGCAATAAAATATGTTAACAAACTGTTGTCCATTGGGTCAGCTCAGGTGATTTTTATAGCTATTTGTCAGGCATTACCATGATCAGCAAGATGAAGGATATTTCCTTGACTTCTGTTGCATATAGGAACAGGAATTTTTATCCCAGCATTTAACTTCTGTGGGGTTACTTTAAATTCCCAATTCCAATTGGCCAAGTTGGAAGGGATGATCTTAATGTTATATTACACTGACAGTTATTGTTGGGTAGCTTTGACAGAGAAGTGAAGGAAGTCCCTTGATCCTTGAATAAGTACCAGGCTAACTCTGGGATTCTCCTTCCTTTGTGTCATTGTACAGACATCTTCTCGATTATTGGTGCGGCCAACCAGCTCCGAGACACCCAGTGCTGCAGAACTAGTCAGTGCAATTGAAGAGCTCGTCAAAAGTAAAATGGTGAGGCTGACTGGTTTAAAGATGTTTAAAGATGTTGTGTCTTCAAGTCACAATTTGCTATTCAAAGAAAAGCTACATGCGTTTGACTTGTAAAACTTGATGCCTGTTCCAAAAGTCACTTTCTGGGTTGGTGTGTTGGGTCATTTTGTATGCTCTCTTTTGTTAATAACTATGTAAAGAAGCAAAAAGCAGTAGATAAGTGGGAGAGGAGACAGGAGAAAAATGTAGGCCCTATTAGCAAATATATGATGTCCTATTAGTAAAATGAACGCAAAGACCCAGAGTCTTAGGGTGATAGACCTTTATGAGAAGAATCCCTGAAACTAAATTTGTAACAGATCTTGCAAGGTTCAACAATAAAGCAGATAACCCTCACACAGAAACATTTCTGCTATCTAGCTGCTCTTTAGGCAATGTGCTAATGAAGAAATAAGTAAAAGAGTAAAAGGATCATTTTGCATGTTAGTGCCTCCTTTCTTGCTTTTTAGTGTTTGCTAACAGATTAAGTAAGAGGAATTTGTGTCAGCTTTTTTAAGTTTCTATGTTTTAATGTTCCCATGTTTCTGAAGATGCTCAGTGACAAAGAATGAGATGTATGGATAATTCCAGGAAGGCCCTTCATATTCAAAACCCAGCTTGACCCAGTCCTGGAAAAACTGCAGCATGGCAGCCCTATGTCACCAGAGGCTGATATTTCCCAGGCTCATTCTAAATTTAAGCAACTTAGAATTTCAGAATGAGAAATTTTAATATTTATTTTATATTTTCTCATTCAGAAGGACTTACACTTTGCTTACGTTACTGCATGAAGTAATTACTGCACTCTCTTAGAGTATTAACTTTGCTTTTTACTTCTCTTGCACCAGAAGGGTGAATAAGAAGTAATCTGTGGGAAAATTCGATACAGTCTTTTGTAATTGGAAAGTTTGATAGTCCATGTGTCTTTCAGGCAGCCTAACAGTGAATATAACTTAATGATCCGTCCATATAGGCCCTGGTGGAGATGTTCTCATTTCACAATTTTAGCCAAGGGTCAACTTCCCCTGTTTTTTGGACCAGTCATACCATTATTGGATTTTTACTTTTGTAAGGAAAGAAAAAAGATTACAGCTGAACCCCACCCTGGTGAAGTAAATGTGTCTTGCATTAAAGGCTGTATCACATGCAAGGAAAACATGATGTGTAACTGTAGCTTGATCCAAAATTATGGGCTTGAATTAAAGAATTCCAATAAATGCTTCATAGAAGCTTGTTTGTATTATTTCTCCAATGGTTTCTCCATCTTGTATATAAACAGAAGCTTGTGGAGTCCATGCAAAGGAGACAGGGTATCTGTCAGCAGAGATAGGGACTCTTTCCTAGGATCTGAACTGTCGTGAAGCTCAAAAGCAATATTGACTGTAGAAGTCATTCTTTTATTCAATGAGTCAGTATTTTGGCTGGTTAATATGATAAACAAAATGTCTGACAAAGAATGCCACTTCTGTTGTAATAAAAAATGCAGTATCTGAAGAATCTCCTTTAAAGAGGTCCTATTTATTGTCAAAAGTAACTTGCATATGCCAGAACTGAAGTATGACAAATATAATTTAATCCCTGACAATAAGCACACATCTGTGTAGCTTCCACCATAGAAATACTTGCATCCTGAGCAGGACAGTCTGATTTTTATCTCTTGCTGCTTAAACCAACTGAACTCCTTTCTTTTCCTGTGAAGGAAAGACTGACACATCTCAAATGTGTTTCTGTAAGGTGAAGTTAATCTGTCTTGGAAAGCCAGGTTGTTTGCTGGTTTCGCGGAAGCTTGAGACCACCTTTGCCAAGATATATTGCAGTGGTTGATCTCTCATAGGTTTCTGTATACAGCTTCATGTAAATGCATCTTGTGAATAAAGGGGAAATAAATCATTGTTGCTGTCTGTCTTGAACACCTTCTCAGGCCCTGGAGGACCGTCCAAGTTCCTTGTTGGTAGATCAAGGTGACAGCAGCAGTCCATCCTTCAACCCTTCAGATAACTCCCTACTCTCCTCTTCATCACCCATAGATGAGATGGAAGAAAGGAAATCCAGCTCCTTAAAAAGACGACAGTAAGACCACATTTTCAGTCCTTTTTTGACAATGTTTTGAAGAGATAAATGAAATATTTTAAAAATTACCATTTTGAACTGGCAGCAGCAGAAACTGTTAATCTGGAAGGGGGAGGACTTATGTTAGTTGTCAAACATGCAGTCATGTTAGGCAAAGAAAAAAATTTCTTAAACGGTCACAGTTTCGATTTCCTGTGATTTTTAATTTTAGCTATACTTGTGTTTGACTTTTGTCATGTCAGTCTTAGTTATGCAGGAAGATGCTGATCTTTAAATGTTTAGCGGATGATTAGGCTTCAAAAAAATGGTCTTTTCCCCTGTTCTGCTCCAGTGCACTCTTAATTTTTTTATGTAATAGTAAGCTGTTACCATGGTAGAACAAAAACATGCCTGGTTTCAAAATTATTTAAATCTGTGGATAGAAATAACAGTTCGTATACTTCAGAGCCTCCAGACCAGGGCATAATAGCATTTTATTTTAAACAATAGTTAAATGTTTAATTTTAATGGCACGTGTAAGAAAACACCTGACTTTAGATAAACAGAAGTGAGCCTGCTCCAGTTCCAAAGTTAAAGCAGCATCTCATTAGAAAGCATGTGCATTAATTCTTCTGTTTCAGCTCTGCTTATCCAATATATGTGACTGCAAATGTGTGAAAAGCTGTATGCCATTAATCCTCTTTAAGAATCTGTTTATTTTTTTTAATGAAATGCCTGTTCACCCTTTTCTTTCCATTACAGCTATGTCTTACAGGAATTAGTGGAGACAGAGCGAGATTATGTACGAGATCTGGGCTATGTAGTTGAGGTATGATGGCTTTCATTCTCTTCATTTTTCTTTCTCTTTTTTTTTTTTTTTCCCCAATGTGGTACCAACCAGCTGTGTAGCTTGAACCTCACGGTTTTTTCAAAACAAAATACAGCAAGAAACTGGAAATGTGAATGTTTGTATGCTGAGTTTTCCCTCCTGCAGGCTTTTAATATATTAGAAATATTGCATCAGATCTCATTCCTTTTTTTTTTCCTGTTAATGTGCACCTTACTGTTCCTCTCAGGTGTGTAGTTAGTAATTTTTTAAGATTACTACCTCTGACATTGTAGTATCTTAGATGTTTTTATTTAGCACAACTCAATGCAAAAAAGCATCGTAACTCAGCAGGTAGAGGAACTACCCTGGATTTGAAAGATTTAAGTCCTAGATTAAGTCCTAGGCTTCTCTTAGACTTCCTAGTTTCCCTTTCTGCAGAATGAGGTAACATCACACATCTCCCTTCCATTTTCAGCTAACAACAAAATGCATTTGGAAGAGCAGAGAGAAGGAGCATGACAGTGAATTTCAGCCTAATAAGGTTCAATTCTTAAACTCAGTTTTAAAGGAAGGGAGAAAAAGAAAGATTAGCATTGTGATATTTCAGTATTTAAAGGATGCGTTAGAAGACTACGAACAGATGTGTTTTTGTAACTAACAAAATAATTTCTAGACACCCAGAAAATGTTAAACATCAAAACTTTGCAAACTAAAACCAGACTTGGCTAATTAGTAATAGAAATATTAAGATAAAATAGGAGGAATAGAGTTGCGTTAATATTACAAAATTTAAAAACACTCACAGTCCTAACTATGTGATGGCACTGCAGAGTGAGACGAGTGTATATCTACACTAAGAAGATGAGACCATGGGAAAATGTAAAAGGAACTTTATTGCAGCCACAATGCTTGCTAATGGAATGGATGTTTGGGTTTTTTTGGCATTCAGTTTGCTCATACCACAAGTAGTAGTCCATGCAGTGCAGTCCCATATGCACTGCAGTTGCTTTCTTCCTCAGCACACTTTGGTGTAGGGTTGGTGTGGAGGACTGAAACAAGAAACACTAAGCAAAAGAGTGCAGGAGCCAGTTCAGCAGCTCTGACTTGCTAACAACTCTACCTGGCAAAGGTAGACAACAAGGAGAAGGGCTGTAGACGTTTCCTCTGTGCTTTGAGCCTGTTCACACAGGCTAAATTAGCTACAGTGAATTCATCTTTCTAGTATTGGACAGTGTTGTGTAGACAACCTTAAGCCAATTTGTGATATTTTGTGTCTATGCTCTATGTTATGCTATGTTATAGAGCGTTTTTTGGATTATTTTTGTGTCCCAAGCAAGCTGTTGTCACAGGCAATTGCAAAGCATCTGGGAAAAGGGAGATTAAAAGACATCTCACTTTTTTTAAAATGTTCACAGTGAATTTCCTTGGACTGTTGCAGGGTTATATGGCACTTATGAAGGAAGACGGCGTACCTGATGACATGAAAGGCAAAGACAAGATTGTATTTGGAAACATTCACCAGATTTATGACTGGCACAGAGAGTATGTATTAACTTGAAAACTGCTCAACAATTCTACCTAAGAAATACTAGACTGACTTTAAGAAATTATTTTTTGATTCAAATACAAGATAAATATAGTTGGTCTTGTGCTTTGAGTTATTGATACTATAGATTCAGCTTACAGATGTTGGTATGAAGATTTGCTTTGAACAAGGAATGCTTATTTATAGCAAGTACTTCAGCTGAGAATCTAGTACGTATGGTATTATGTACAGAAGTTCATACATCGTTTGAGGCTTTGTTTTCAATTCTTCTCTAAGAATTTCTAAAGAATTTGTTAGGGGTTAGCATGGCAATATAGGCACCTCAGGCATTCATTCAGACTAGGAAGGAGGAAAGTTTCAATCAGTATATGCAATTAAGGAATTTTATTAATGAACACCAGTGTTTTTTCATCTTGGCATGGATTCAGCGTGTCCTTTTGGAAATCTGTATTAAAATATTGCACTGTTAACATTATTATTTTGGACATACATTAATATCCAAAGCTGCTGATAGGTGACACAAAGTGGACCTTGCAGTAAGACCACACCGCCTTGCAGTCACCGGTTGCTATAGTTTGTGCTATCAGAAAGAAAGTACTTATTCTGTTTATATTCAGCTTCTTTTTAGGAGAGTTGGAGAAGTGCCTTGAAGATCCAGAAAAGCTGGGATCCTTGTTTGTTAAGCATGTAAGTGCAAATGTCTTCGTTGGCAAACCCCTATTGCTGCTACTGACCAACATGTTTATTAAAGATTTTACTATGGTACAACATGGTTAGGGAAGTACTGTAAAATACTCTTCACTGTACAAGGTGAAGAGATCGTTTATAAGAGCTTATAAATACACTAAGTAAATGTCATTTTTGTCCCCAATATCTTCCTGTGGAGAGGAAATGAGAGCCCTGTTTCTCAGTTGAGTTCCAGTTCTGTGCACTGGTAAAATGGGAAACTTGGAGGAAGTAACTCCCTGTTTCTAATTGCTGTTTTACCTTCTCCTGGTATATTTGTAACTGTGTTGTCTTTGAAAGGCACCCTTACCACTCCAGATGGAAAGGCAAGCTGTGATCCTATTGCAACATCCTCTAGCAAAACCCTATCAGCTAGAACATGATGATTCAGTTCCTGCTCTTAATATAAGTTCTGCGTCCTTTTCAATCTCTATCCTATTTCTTCCTTTTTTGCTTTCCATTTGTCTTTACTGAGCAGTACTCCATAAGTCTCTGAGCAGCAAAGCCTCTAGTGACAAACCAATCCTAGCAAAACAGATTTTGGATTAGGTAACAGACACACATGGTATGTCTGTGTTTCTTCACCAGCAAGGTTGGTAATCAAGAATGAATCTTAAAGGCTGAAGTTACACTCTCTTTTTTCTTTGTTGCCTTGGTGTTAAAAGCACAAGCACAAAATATGGAATCAGAGTTAAAAAATACTAGCGCCACCATTTCCAGGCTACAACCACCATTTCCAGGCTAGATCACCTACTTCTCCACTCAGACTCCAATAGGACAGCTAATATTAAATAGGAGACTTGAGAGGTTCCTCCTAACTACTCTGGATAGCTAAACAGGAGGTGGTCATTTTTCTAATATATTAGAATAATAATCAGATTGTTAAAAATTAAATTTTTTAAAAAATGATATTTTAAAAGCTGCATCCATTGCTTTTGCTAAAAGAAAAAGATAACCATTTTCATACTTAGCTCAGCAGGTCCCACAACAAAAATATCATCTCTAAACACCTGTTATTCCGGAGTATTTATAACTGTGGCAATTTTTTGACTGTGTTGCCTTTCTAAAATCATCATGATTTTCCCAAATATATGTGTGTTCAGATCTGTAATTTCTGCAGCTTCTTTTCCTCAAAAGGACCTTTTTAAGTTCATAGTTTTGAACAGCTGTACATCTTAAAATAATACTCCATTTCAATCTGGCATGTTTTTTCTTGATGGTGATAATGTATTATTCTGTATCTTTGTTCTTCTAGGAGAGAAGGTTGCACATGTACATAGTTTACTGCCAAAACAAACCAAAGTCTGAGCACATTGTCTCAGAATACATTGATACGTTTTTTGAGGTAAGTCCCTGAGAGAGGACATATGTGAGGTGAAGGACGTGTACAAATCATAAGAGTTATCAGATCTGTTGACCAAAACAAACAAACAAAAAAACCCCAAACAAACAAAAAGCAGCACACACCATTGTTACTGTTTTAAATTACAATTTCTTGCCATTTCTGTTCTGATCTCTCAAGTTTGATACCAGCTCCTAGAGATACATCAATCTCTAGGGGAAAAAAACTAATGTTTAGGTATAAGTTAATTGATCAGTAGAGTCTCATCCTTTTACTAGTCCCTAGCCCAGGCAGTTAACGGTGCATATTATATGAAATGACAATCTTGGGTGAGCAGAGATCACTGTTGAAAACAGACTACATACAATCTGTGATTGAAAAATTGCATTTCACTATACAATCTTTTCAAAAAAAGACATGGAAGATGCTTGGAGGGGGGAATACTTTGGAAAAAAAGCTGATACAGACAAGGGGAAGGACTCCAGCTTTTGCTAACTGAAAGATTACTCCGACTTTTTCTGCTCTGATAGCCATTAATAGTGATATATCCTGCTGTGTTTCTAACTCAACAAAACAAAGTAGTTTCTAACCAGGCAAACAAGAAAATGTTTGTTTTACAACCCTCAGGATCTAAAGCAACGCCTGGGCCACAGACTTCAGCTCACAGACTTGTTAATAAAACCTGTGCAGAGAATTATGAAATACCAGCTGTTACTAAAGGTAAAGTGATGTTTGAGATACGTAAGTTAATATATGCATTAACTGACATGTTTTCTTTTTAAAACGTTGCTGATGTTCTTCCACCCTCCTCCCAAACGTAACCCAGATTTGTAAGCCATGTAATATGTTTATTTTCTGGGCTTATTCAGATAGTTATAAAAATTGCAGCAAGTAGCTTTGGCAGAATTTCGCTTTTTCTTTAAACAGTTAAAGACCAGATGAACTCAAGTCAGTGACATGGAATTGTTTAGAATTTGTATCAATGTCATAGGAAGGGGAGAGGCATATCCCAACTATTTTCAAATGTAAATGTGATATAAATTGCTGGGACTTGTCCCAACTTTTCCATCTACATCTGCAACCATTTTAATATCACAGAAAAGTTTACTGAAGAGCAACCTTCTGTATCACAGAGGTCATCACCTTAATACATCTTCTTTTATGATGTGAATCAAAATAGCAAATAAATCCTAAAAAATAAGAGGGGGAAAACACTGCAGCAAGAAGCTCTAAAAAGAAAATTCTACTATGTGTCTTCTGCAGTCTGTCATTCTCTGACAGGATAGCAAATTCAGATTTTCTAAGATTTCTGTTTGTCAGTTACTGAGAAAAAAACTCATCATATTGTTTTCTTTTCCTTTTTCAGGACTTCCTCAAATACTCTAAAAAAGCTAACCTTGACACAACAGAACTAGAGGTACTTGAGACATTCCCTCTTAGTGATCTGAATGCTCTTTACTCTGAACTTCTCTTGTTTTGACACAGTCGCTTTCCTTTTCTAATCTTGAGAATGTGATTATGATAAGTGTTTACTTTTCGCATTTCTGTTCTAAAGCAACCACAGCAAATGAAACAGTTTTATCCTGCTGACTCATTTGGAAAATAAAGCTTTGACTTTTTATTTGTCTTGAACAGAGAGCTGTAGAGGTCATGTGTATAGTACCAAAACGGTGTAATGACATGATGAACGTTGGCCGCCTGCAAGGATTTGATGTAAGTTGGATGGGGTTTTTGCTTAGAGTTTTTGTCAGGTTCTCTAGAAATTAACTGTTAATGCTGTGGGGAGAAATGAAGTAGGGTGCTCCCTCACTATCTGATTAGCTGGTGCAAAAAGCAGTGAATGAAAAATCAAGTCTTAGCCCTGCCAAAGACTTTTTCGTGGGAAACTTTACCTGATGTGTCAGTCATACTAGGTAAGTCCTTCTGCAGAATTTAGGAAGCGCTGGTGTTAAGTTCCCTTATTGACTAATGACTTGCAAAATAGTGAAGTAATCAGTTATCAGCAGGTGAGCAGACCTGACTTCAGCAGTGTAGACAAAGGAGGGGTTGCTAAGGTCAGTAAAGTACCTGAGGCAATTGTACCCCTTCTTGTTTGCTAAGTCTAGAAGAGATGGAAATTGGCTGTTGAAGCAGTCTGCATCAGCCAGACCATAGTCACATGTTCTACTTGCAAAGCCCTTTCTGCTCTGTGATGCAGGTATCAACTTAAATCCTTCCCCTTTTTGGCACCCTGGAAGGCATTGGAAGGATATATGAGTTACTGTGGGAGTTACTGAGAACAGAGAGATGAAAGCCATAATGTTACGAGCCTCAAACTGCAGTATGGATTGAAAAGGGTGGATTGGATTTTTTTTTCCTTAATGTTTGTTTTTTGAGAAAGGGCACAAGAATGTCTTGTGTATAAGTGAATCAATGAATACATAATGGTCAGCAACAATCAGAAATCAGGAAATATACAAAGCTATTTTGACGTGAACATCTACTCAGAAAGGTTGATTGGAGAAAGAAATTAAGAAATTAAATGGATTTCTGCTTGCCTCTGTGTTTAGGGTAAAATTGTAGCCCAGGGTAAGCTCCTGCTCCAGGACACATTCTTGGTTACAGACCAGGACACGGGACTTCTGCCACGCTGCAAGGAGAGACGGGTCTTCCTGTTTGAGCAGATTGTCATTTTCAGTGAGCTGCTAGATAAAAAGAAAGGTTTCTCCATGCCCGGATTCTTGTTTAAAAACAGTATCAAGGTAACTGTTGTGTGTGAGTCTTTGCGTCCCCTGCACAAACTCTAAGGTAACAGTTTTTGATTCAGTGTGGAGTCACTAGTGACATCTAGATGTGCAGTCATAAAGCACAGTGAGGTGTCAGTCATCTGAAATTACTTCCTGTCAAATTTGTTCTCACTCTGATGATAAACAGAAATCTTTGGATCCCAGTACTCTGATGCTTCCCACATGAAACATACCAAAACAGGTGTACTTGTACAAAGATGGACAAGCATTCGCAGAGTTAAGTCTTCAGCTCTGTGCTGTGTGTATACCACATTGCAAAGGTCTTGCAAATAAAGATAGCAGCTCTTTACATACCCCTCCTTTCGAGTTTCAGCTGAAATCAGCCCCAATGTGTAGGTAACATCTGTAAGTAGTGCCACCTTCTTAGACATGTTAGCTCTTCTCCAGGCAAATCCCTCAAACAAAAAGTGTTTGCTCCCACTTCCAAGTCTTTGCTGAAACAAAACCTGTTGATATTTGTACCCACCAGCCTTCGCCTCCTGGTGAAGCATTTTGGGTGGACCCTGCTTCCCTTAATTCACCTGCCAGCTGAGCATCCTGTTCAGTGCTGACTGGACAGCCCGACCCGAGGCATTGCTGTATCTGCAGCAGAAGCTTTCGGTGTGGGCCAGTGCTAGAGCTCCACAAGCAGGCTCAGCATTTTAAATAACTCAAAGGGAGAGCGAGAGCCAACTGAGAACATTGGACCATACTGACCAGTTGGAGCTTGTTCAGGCACAGTGTTTACTGTAATCCTTCATTTCATGGTAGTATTTTGCAGAAGTAATGGGTAGTCATCATTTGAAAATCTGAGCTCCTAAGTAAGACATTTTAGAGGTACATCGCTCTTAAAATGCACAAAGTAAATGATCTTTTTTTTTTTTTATGAAGGTGAGTTGCCTTTCCCTGGAGGAAAACGTGGACAGTGATCCATGTAAATTTGCACTAACGTCAAGGACAGGTGATGTCACGGAGACCTTTATTTTGCATTCTGCCAGTCCAGGAGTCCGCCAGTTGTGGATTCACGAAATTAACCAAATCTTGGAAAACCAGCGCAACTTTTTAAATGGTAAATTATTTCCTCTCGCTGGAAGTTCATAACTGAATGTCTTCTCTCTCATCTGTTGTTTCTTGGCTTTGAAATGTTTTGCGAGTTGCTTTTATCCTGAGCTAATACAGAACAGTTGGGGGATATGTGCCACATATCTGCTTCAGAACAGATGCTAGCATTTATTATAAAAGTGGTAGCCTGAATTTACATGGTGTTCTCTTGGTGAAATTTTCCAAATGTTTTGTAGGAGTGAATCAAGATTGGCACCATTCATTGAGGTGGAGAGCTTATATACCCCTTTTAAGCAAATGCAAGCTTTTAAAGGCTAAACCCAAGGGAATTTTAAGCATTTATTCAGAATATGTTTTGCTTGTGTTATTTTGGTAGCCATTGTTGTCTCATCTTACTGTGGCAACAACACTCAGATTCTGCAGTAGAAAAGTAGAAGATGGTGGTGTCTGCTGTGACACTAGAAGGCTCTTGCTGTATTTTTCTATCCATTGGTTGTTGCCCCATCTAGATTCTTTTTAAAGAGTTGTAACGTATGGAAAAAAGAGCTGAGAATTCAAAGTCACACCTGTTTTTTCTCAGCTTGGCTGCTGACTGACAATATGATCCTAGAGGAAAACATTTCTCCTTGGTTTCAGATTTTTCATCTTTAATAGAGGTACATATAGCAGGTCAGGAAGGTGTGATGTAGGAAACTCACTTGAGGTCTACGGCATGACCAGCATTGCTAAGGGAATTTATTTTATTTGAATAGCGCTCCTCTTTTGCCAGTAAACATGTTTGTTTTAAACTGTTCCTGTTCCCTTTCCTGCCCCCGTTGCAGCCTTGACGTCCCCAATCGAGTACCAGAGGAACCACAGCAGTGGTGGAGGCGGCAGCGGGAGCAGCAGTGGTAACAGCAGCGGCCCCAGCAGCTGTAGTGGCATCCCCAGCTCCAGCCGTAGCCGGCCATCCCGGATCCCCCAGCCTGTCAGACACCATTCCCCAGTCCTGGTCTCCTCTGCAGCCTCGGCCCAAGCAGAGGCAGACAAGATGTCAGGTATGTCCATTCACAATCTCTCCCTGCCACACTACCACACCTCCTTAGAAACTGGCCTGAGCCAGCCAGACAGGCACCCTCCCAATGCAGAACCGGACGGTCCTCAGAGAGAAGCTGAGCAGATTCCCAAGATGAAAGTTATTGAAAGTCCCAGGAAGACAGCGGGAAGCATTTCTGGCTCAGCTGACGGAGCCCAGAAAGACTCACGTGGAAGCTCAGAGGACAGTCGCTCAAGAAACAGCATAGGATCACTGACGCTTGGGAAGCCAAGGCCAGGAGCCATCTCACCAATGAACTCTCCTCTCTCCACGACTTTCCCTTCTCCTTTTGGCAAAGAAACCTTTCCACCCAGCAGCCCCCTGCAGAAGGGCTCCTTTTGGAGTTCCATCCCAGCATCCCCTGCCAGCCGTCCTGGCTCCTTCACTTTCCCTGGGGACAATGACTCCCTCCAGCGGCAGGTCCACCGCCACTCTTCACACAGCAAGGACACAGACCGCATGAGCACATGCTCCTCGACCAGCGAGCAGTCAGTTCACTCCACCCAGAGTAATGGGGTAAGAGCGGAGCACCTCTGTCCTGCGAGCTCTTCTAAAACCTTCCCATGCTGCCTTTCTGCGTGTTACCATCACTCTCCGTACTAACTTCTGGCTCTCAAGTGCTGTACTGCTCTGAAATAATCAACTGTTCGAATACCTTCTGCACATTAAAAAAACCAAAATTCTCTACCTCTCTGTGTATGTATACGTACAAATGTGGATATGTATACAGACACAAAAGCAACCGCTAACATTAGATGCAATTTCTGCCTCTGCTGAAAACATAGATCACTAGGCTGATACTAACTTGCTCTTCTTGCTTTTTTTCATCTCTAATTTGAAGGCACATAATTAACATGCTGAAGCGTGGTGGCCAGAGCACCTTGGGCTATGCGTTGCAGCCAGCACTTAAATCTGACTTCGAGATTTTGGCAGATTGCCTTGGGGCTTTTTCCCTTTTCACGCACAAATCCGCCACCATTGTCCTGTTGAGTTTTAACTTCGTGGAGACATCTACAGTATGTTCCCTGGGCTGCTTGATTTTTATTTTTTATAAATCTATTTTTCCCCTTCTCCTTTCAACCTTAGTTGATGTACAACATTCTCTTTTTAAATCCTGTGTCTGGTCAAGGAAGCTTCCTGCAATCCACTCAAAATAGACCAACAAAACCTAGCTAAAATAGTCCTCCTCCTACTGCAACTAAAACAAGTAGTGGCTCCGCTTGTCTTTTCTGCTTTGTAAGAAGAAATGGTTTAGGGCATCTGGAGATTCAACCTTTTAGTATTCCCTTGATGTGTTTGTGCAGAAAGCTGGGGTATCAACAGAATCCACATTCTCTGTAATAACATCCGCCAGGAAATGCAACACAGCAATAACAGTGGGCACGTGCAAATATAAAGCAAAAATTTCAAGCCACTTGCCATGGATGTCGTGGGCAGTCTATGGTGCCTTTCTTTTTTTCTCTCACTAAGTGCTGTGTTCACAAATGTTCGTTTTTCCACTCTCTCACAAATGTATGCAATACCAGTTTTGCAAATCACCTAACTTGCCAGACCTATTTTAAATGCATGCATTTCTTTATAGAACTCTTTAACACGCAGAGCTTTCTTGACTTCTTAGTTCTTACACTTACATTTATAATAGCTTCAGAAGAAAAAATTATGCTTTGCATGTATTGTATTTTTATCCCAGTCTTCTTTCAGCTTTTCATTTGGTTTCACTCTGTCTTGTGTTTATCTGAAGTCTAGCAAAAATGTGATGATCATATAATATCTGGGATAATTGGAGTATTTTGCAATTACCGCACAGCATGTGAATCAAGATGGTGCTTTTTATGTGCAGAGAAGACTTGCATAGTATTAATTGATGTTGTTCCATTAAAAAAAGAGAGAGGGAGAGACAGGATGGCACAGAGATTTCAAAACATTTGAATTTGATACTGTCTTGGCAAAGACGCCATTGCTTGTTTTTATCATACTGTAAAACGCAGTATCTGAACGCATGCCTTCTGCTTCACAACTATATTGCTTTTAATTTTGTAATTGAGATTGGGTCATAATTCTTCATACATAATCTCATTTCTAGACCATACTTTAGCAGGATTTCACACCACATTCAACATGCTAGAGAAAATGGGCTGTGGAGGTTTGTTTGGATTTAACCGTTTGTGTGTGTATTTACATGCACATATGGTTAAGGTTGGTTACTCATGGAAAAGTTACTTTGAAGAAGAAGAAGTTTTGCTAGTATTTCAGGAATATGGAGGAAAACTTTTGTATTTTTTGTATTTTGATTGTAAATCCTTCTCTAATCCCATAACTGAGGTCAGTAATGACCAGCAGAACTTGAAGCAGAAAAACATTAACTGTGCAAGACTAATTACTCCCTTGCAAGGCAAAAAAAAAGACTGTTTTTCTGTAGTGTAGTGACAATAAACTCTGATATAAACACATTCCAGGGAGCGTTTGTCGCTTAGTAGTTACTAGGCACTTGTTTATTTAACAGATTTATCTGTCCTTGTTGAAAATGAGAAATACTCTGAGTTTAATATGATCCTTCCAGACTTAACTATTAAAAGGAAATGTTATGTTACAGGAAGGGAAGTCCTGCAGTTACACAAATTCTGCTGCATGCTAAGAAACAGAAGGTTCAGGAATACTGTGTAGGGCAAGGTTTGAGACTTAGGTGGGTTTTCCAACTCGGCCTTCCCTTCCTGTCCTCCTATAAGTCTTACAGAAGGAGTTAACAAAAGCAGCTTTCTCTGAATAGAGTTGGTTTTCATCTAGCTAAAAGAATCTAGCAAGTTGTAATCTTAATTTAAACAATCGCTGAAAATGAGACTGGTTTTTTGGTTCTACTAGCCCCAGTTTGCTTGAATCATGGAATGGGCTTGCTAATACAAAAGACCATGCAGACAGTACCCTAAGCCAGACAAAATGAGTTCTCCCACTGGAAAAACAGCATCTGGAATTTAAACATAAATATCCTCTACTAGAGGATATCCGGGATGAGATCTTTCTCTCTGTGGTAGCATTTGCCTCATCATCCTATTAGGGGAAAAAAGACAGAATGGACTTGAATCACCCAGTTGAATAAAATAGTCCAGCTAGAATAAAATGTACAGGCTTGCTGGAAACCAAAGCATCAGTGTGCTGAACACGTATGAATGAGTAATCTGAGACCATTCCTTTCCAAACGTTTTGGTTTCTCAGCCAAAACACTCATGGGGAATCACAGGCACCGTGATATGGAATGACCTGTTTGAGACCATTAGCAGATTAGAAGAGTACAGGGTTTTCAGGGCTTCTGGTGTGCCATGCTGTCCACTGAGGCCTGCTTCATCTCCTCAACACTGAGGAGACAAATATTTGATGGCTTTGAGAAAAACAGTAACACTGTTTTCATCTGGTGTGCCAGCCTTTCCACGCACTGCTTGTTCGTAAGTGACGCTAATGCATGGTTATGCTATATAAGCTGTAGAAGTCTCCAGCTGCAGCTGGGTACTGCTTTCCTTCTTCAACTCAGCTACAACTAGGCAAGAGTGAGCCCTCACTGGGAGCAACCTGAAGCAGTTTGAAGTAAGAATAGAGACAAAAACCAGGCACACGTACATATATGCCTCATGCCACGTCATCATTGGGCCATCCACTTTGTTTTCAACTTGCTTCAAGAGGGAAATAACCTATTTCAGGGAATTGGTTGCATAGTCTGATAATGAATTTCACACTTGCGTGCAAATGGACAAAATTGGTCTTACATTTGAAAAATAATAATACCCAGTGGATTCATGGTGAGGAGAAGGCTTTTTCTTCTGAAAAGTAGTGTGACATTTAATCTACACCTGATCAACCATAATTAGTTTTCTACAAATGCTTGGTGGGGAAACAAACAACACTCATGAACACTATTTGAAAAGGTACGAGAAACAGCTACCAACACTCAGCTGTCATAATCGTTAATCAGTCAGAAGTGAGATTTCCATCTTTATTCTAAGAGTTCAGTGGGCTATTTTGCCCAGTAAATTAATAATTTATTATTTGGGTTATTTACTCATCCTGTACATTTAAAGGAATAAGCCTGATGATACAGATTCACCCGGGGACAAGCCTTGTGGTTTTGAGAGATCGGTCAAAAGCCTATTTTATTCTTTTGTACCTTGTTGTGTTTTGAACGCGGAAGGCTGGTGTCTGAGATCTGACAAATAGTTCTAGGAAAGGCTATATGTATTTTTTGTTATTGGAACTTCCAGTGTTTATGAAGTAAAGTCTTGACCTGTTACGATTTTGAAACTACACCTATAAGACCATGAAAATTGTCATACCCTCTGTACTATACTTTTGTTGCTTGATAAAGATGTGAGGTTCAGTGTCTGAGCTTGAAAGGCAAACCAGTTGAGGTCTATGTATAAACTGACTCTTAGTTAAAAGAAGTAATCTTGAGTGAGAAGCAATGGGAATAAATTTTTGCAGCAGCTGTACATGAAGGTATTCAAAGATCAAACTAATTTGCATAAGATAAATAGACACAGACAGCTTTACAAGAGAAATCATAGCTCTTCTCTTTGACTACAGCTTAAGTTATGTGGATTATGCAGGTTATGTAGCAGGCCAAGAACAGCCTGTCTTCTTCATGAACTTTAAACTTGATTCTTCCCCCCCCCTCTTTCTGCTTCCAATTGACACTTGCAGAGTGAAAGTAGCAGCAGTAGCAATATCTCCACCATGCTGGTGACACACGATTACACGGCAGTGAAGGAGGATGAGATAAATGTCTACCAAGGAGAGGTCGTGCAGATTCTAGCCAGCAACCAACAGAACATGTTTTTGGTGTTCAGAGCCGCCACTGATCAGTGCCCTGCAGCCGAGGGCTGGATTCCCGGCTATGTCTTGGGGCATACCAGTGCAGTCATCATTGACAATCCTGATGGAACCATCAAGTGAGTACCTCGGTGTGTGTAGAAAAGGAGGAGGAAGGAAAACTTCCAATTTAGACAAGACTTTGAACCTTTTAAACCAAAAGTTGATGTGATCTTTGGGAAATAAATGAACATCAAGCAGAATAAGTACTTGAGAGTCCCTTAGCAAACTTAAAAGTATAAGCTATTAAGAAAGAGCCCAGAAGTGCATATTCATTATTAAAAATCTGTAGTAGTGCAGTCTGCTAGGAAAAGATGAAACAATACATGATCTAAGAGCACCAATAGTTACTGATTTATTTAATAGAATGAGTTATCAGGCTCAATGCTTTTGTTTAGGAAAAAGTTGGGGAATGTTTCTTCTAAGTGAAACGAGATTTTAGAGTTTCTAGATCTCTACTTTGAGCCACGAACCTATTGAAAATTACTGGTTTTGCCAGGAAGATCCCTCTCAAATCTGCAATGGGAGAAATTATATCGAAGTTCTTATCAGTAAAGCTTTATGTAAAGCTTCTGTAGGCTGTATTTGATACAGATTTAATACTGATCATTCTCAGTTTGTTTGACAGTTTGTATTTTCATATAGAAAGTTTACTATTCAAGCAATGATTTCAAGAAATACTGAACTACAGACTAATCTTACTATCTTGCTTACAGTTTTAATCAAGGGTAGCATCTCTTGTGGAATACTTAATGCATTTAACTTCAGTATGCTTTAATACAGTGAAATAGCATTTTGACATGCTTTTGCAATACCATTTCCAACTGGAGATTACAACGCATAATCTGGAGTTGAAAAAAAAAAATGATCAAAGTTTAATGTTCTCTATTTAGGAAGTCAACGTCTTGGCACACAGCACTCCGTTTAAGGAAGAAATCTGAGAAAAAAGATAAAGACGGCAAAAGGGAAGGCAAGCTAGAAAATGGTTACCGCAAATCCCGAGAAGGACTTGCCAACAAGGTTTCTGTAAAGGTAAATGTTACAAAGATGTAGTAGTTTCCAAAAGGAGCTGTATTGAGGTTTTTTTTAAAAGTAGCTTCTGTCAGAATTTAATGTGAAGGAACTGGAGGCAACAGTGGTTTTAATGGATGGTGTTTGCCAAATCTCAAACCAGGAATGTATAATCTTTGAGCTTGCAAGCGTGATATAGCATAAGAATACTGCAGAAAGAGCAGAGTGGTGCAGAAATTCTGGTGTTCAGATGTTTTTTGGATCTTTGTGGGAACAGCTAACTTCGGACTATCCCTGTGCTTTGTTTTCTACCATTCTTTAACTACTTATAATGTTATAAGGACTAATTCTTTCATATCTCCTTTCCAGCTTCTCAACCCCAATTACATTTATGATGGTAAGTTGTTTTAATTTTTAAGTCACAGTAAATATAATTTGATTAGAACATGATTTACTTTGTTTAAATTTCCTTGACATGACTTCCATCAGGAACTGAGTGTTTTGTATAAAATATATGTAAGCTTTTTGGATAAAGGAGAGAGTTAATGAAATACGTCAGATTTACTTTTTAAGATGCAAGGAACACATTGCTGTTCACAAGTCCAAAAGGTAAAACACAAGGACCATATGACATGTTTTTCAGAGATATTTGCACTCTTTACTACAGTAGCATGGAGAATGTATGGAAGTTGGGCCTTGCTTAATTTGCAAAGTAACAAGGCCAGGAGTTGGAGACCTTCTGCTTAATTTTTAACCTTGCACCCTAAGGAAGATTCAGTGCCTTTCCAGTGCAGAGGCTGATCAGGACAAAGATAGTGGCCCTCTGGGTTGAGAGCCAAGCTGGGTTTTTATCTCAATACACAGAACCAAGCTTTCTGAGTTTCACCTGTCTGCAAAAAGGAAACGACTACACAGCCTCAGTGGATGAGCAAGGTGTTTCGTGTTTCCTTTTGCAAACGTAGCTAGATATAAAATAGCCTGGCTGAGCATGTCCTTAAATACTTTTCACTGTATGGTTTCCTCAGCTTGCCATAAACAGGGTGTTTGGTTCACCATGGTAGGCTTCAGGGTTAACAGTGACGTAGCAGTGGTGGCATGTCCAAGTTTGTGCAGAGAAAAATTCACCAGCTCTGCAGAGTCCCAGCAAGCGGCCTAACTAACCGTGGGTGTGCTCCAGGGGGAGAGGGATAGAGACACTTTGGAAATTTAAAGTATCATACTACTTTGTCTAGTAGAAAAGACAGAGTGCAAGGAATAGAAAAGCAAATATATTAACTTCTATTGACCTAATGCCATTAATTTTCTTTTTCCAGTTCCCCCAGAGTTTATAATACCATTGAGTGAGGTAACATGTGAGACAGGAGAGACCATCGTGCTTAGGTGTAAAGTCTGTGGTCGCCCCAAGGCTTCAGTTACTTGGAAAGGTCCTGATCATAACACACTGAGCAATGACGGTCATCACAGCATTTCGTACAGGTACAGTAATTCGTGTAATGTTCAACAGGAGCTGCTGAAACTCTTACATTTACTGTTTGACCTCTTGGTGCAGGATAGCTTTTGGCTTTGAGGCATAAAGATAGGTTGCCCTCAGACAGATATTTCACAGCTGGGATTTTCTGGAAATGTTGTGTAATTTCTATGTAAGGTTGCGGTACCCAAATACCATATTCAGTTGATTTTTTTAAAAAAGCAAAAGAAAATTCTGCTAGTACTTCTGATTAGCTATTGCAGAAGCCATTGTGGTTCTGTCACGCTGAGCTAGTGCTTTAACTGGAACACAGTGCTGTGACTTGCCATCTGCCAATCCCTTGTTTCTGTTACTAGCATACCATCATTTTTGAGGCAAATGACTGCTTTCGGATCACACTATAGTATTCCACAAAGAAAAAAAGCCTCTGATTCCTACTGACATGGCAGTGTGACTGTATTCATTGTGGAAGCATGGAAATAAACATTTTTGTCTGTTTTCAGCTTTGCTGTGATAGAACTTAACAGACTAACTGGTAACTCAAACACTGGATTAATAAGAGAAATTGCTGTATTTGGGAATGTGAAACTGCATGCTAAAATGTTCTCTTTTTCTGCAAATGCATTTTTATATACAGAAAATGTTGTTTAATAAGTAACTTCAGTGTGAAGACATGTCTTATTTATGAATTATGCTCTCAATTCAGAATGAGAGGGGGTTTTTGTGGAAATTTTCCTCAGAGATAGATAGATAGATAATGTCATCTTCTTAGAGGTTATGTAGTAAAGCCCAACTTACCTACAAGCTTGATGGTATGTTATACTATTCTTTTTACCCCCTCCTACTGCTGCTTTTTGCTTTCCACTGGATATAATTTTTTTATGGCAGAGTCATTGTGGCAGCTCTCCAGAACCATTGTGAGAGATTAATAAGAGTTAGATTCACTAGATTTAATTCACTGTGATCTATTACTGTTACAGAATTATATTGAGTGTGACTGACAGATTTTGAGAAATAAAAATAATTAAATGTTCTTTGAGCTGGGGGCAGGAGGTCATCTTCATATGATCCTAAAATTTACCTTCATTTTTTCTCCTGAAATTAAGTCATGTGGTGAAGACCATGAAAAATTCCTTTTTGGTTCACTTGCATATAACCAGGATGAATCCAAAGGAAAGTAATAAGAATGATAGAAAATCTTGAAAATATGCCCTATTGTGAAAGAATAACACAATGTTTAGGGTTGTTTAGAGCCTAGAGGTGAAAAGTGTAGGAAGGACCTGCCAAGTATTCACATTTGTAAGAGACTTCTGCAAATAGAATAATCTATTGTTCATGTCCATGGCAGGTGGTCAAAAAAGTACTAAGCATCAATTGCACTGAGGAAGAGTTAAATAAACACTTAAAGATAAACCATCAAACGAAAACAGTGGTTGAGCAGTAAGAAAGATTAAGGAAGAGTCTGCAGAATCTTTCTCCTGTGGTCTCACATAGCTTATAGCTGTTTCTGCCCTGGAGCAGAGAGAAACTTTAAGTCTTTTTTTAGTTCCCTCCTTTCCTCATTCTCCCAGATTCTGAGGTCTCCAAAGTTGTGGTGAGGTGCACCTTTTATACTGAAGGTGGAGCCCACTCTTTACAGGGGATGAATGCTCTGGAAGCACAAATGTTAGATCAGCTTCTGTATGCTGGGAGTCAGGGATGGAGATTGACCTTTCAGAAAGAAAAATGATGGATGCTTGCCTCGATATGGCTTCTCATAATTTGAAGGAAGCAGAAAGAAACAGGGGAAACATTTGGAAATAGGGGAAACATTTGATTTCTCATACACAGTGGAGCCTGGAACTTGCTGAGACAGAGTGTCAGTGAGGATGCATTTCCAATAGTCTGTAGAGCATTCCAAGATATTTGATGGACAAAACGTACTCAAGATCTAATAGACATTCTGAAATAGCAGGGACGAGGTTAGTAATGTTTGTCCAGAGAGAGATAAGGGCTGGAGAATAAGAAATATGAACAAGTATCAGTCGGCCTTTGTCTGACTTCCATAGCTTAAGGTCTGTAAAATAAATGTAAAGTTAATGGATGCCATTGTGTTTCCTAGTGACTTAGGAGAGGCTTCACTGAAAATCATTGGCGTCACTGCAGAAGACGATGGTATCTATACGTGTATAGCTGCAAACGATATGGGTTCGGTTTCATCTTCCGCCAGTCTACGAGTTTTAGGTAGGCCTGTCTCCTTGCAATTATTTTATCTAATTATATTCAAAGTGTCTGGTACCCATAGTACAGGAAAAAGAAGACCCCAGCTCTTGGGCATCCCTCTGTTAAAGGAGTATTACAACCTTTTCACCTCTGATCTATTACTTGTTTCAGCAGGAATAGATGCATTTTTAGGATAGCCTTCTATGAGGAAATAACTAGGTGGATGGATGACGGTAGAGCGGTAGATGTGGTTTATCTTGATTTCAGCAAAGCATTTGACACTGTCTCCCACAGCATCCTTGTAGATAAGCTGATAAAGTATGGGTTTGGTGATCAGGTAGTGAGGTGGATCAAGAACTGGTTAAAGGGAAGAAGTCAGAGAGTTGTAGTCAATGGGATAGAATCCAGTTGGAGGTCAGTAACTAGTGGAGTCCCTCAGGGGTCGGTACTGGGACCGGTGTTGTTCAATATCTTCATCAACGACCTGGATGAGGGTACAGAATGTATCCTCAGCAAGTTTGCTGATGACACTAAGCTGGGAGGAGTGGCTGACACACCAGAAGGTTGTGCTGCCATTCAATGAGACCTTGATAGGCTGGAGAGTTGGGCGGGGAGAAACTTAATGAAATTCAACAAGGGCAAGTGCAGAGTTTTGCATCTGGGGAAGAACAACACCATGCACCAGTACAGGCTGGGGGCTGACCTGCTGGAGAGCAGTGTAGGAGAAAGGGACCTGGGGGTCCTGGTGGACAGGAGGATGACCATGAGCCAGCAATGTGCCCTTGTGGCCAAGAAGGCCAATGGCATCCTGGGGTGCATTAGAAAGGGGGTGGTCAGTAGGTCAAGAGAGGTTCTCCTCCCCCTCTATTCTGCCTTGGTGAGGCCACATCTGGAGTATTGTGTCCAGTTCTGGGCCCCACAGTTCAAGAAGGACAGGGAACTGCTTGAGAGAGTCCAGCGCAGAGCCACTAAGATGATGAAGGGAGTGGAACATCTCCCTTATGAGGAAAGGCTGAGGGAGCTGGGTCTCTTTAGCTTGGAGAAAAGGAGACTGAGGGGTGACCTCATCCATGTTTACAAATATGTAAAGGGTGAGGGTCAGGACGATGGAGCCAAGCTTTTTACAGTGATGACCAATGATAGGACAAGGGGCAATGGATGCAAACTGGAGCACAGGAGGTTCCATGTGAATATCAGGAAGAACTTCTTTCCTGGGAGAGTGCCAGAGCACTGGACCAGGCTGCCCAGAGAGGTTGTGGAGTCTCCTTGGCTGGAGACATTCAAACCCCGCCTGGATGCGTTCCTGTGTGATGGACTCTAGGTGACCCTGCTCTGGCAGGGGGGTTGGACTGGATGAGCTTTCGAGGTCCCTTCCAACCCCTAGGATTCTGTGATTCTGTGATTCTATGATATAACTAATTACAGGTTCATAGCAACAAGGTGCCTACACAGTACTGCCAATGTGCATCTACCTTGTCTGTCAACACTAGTTCAAACACACTATGATAAAATCCTGTTTTATCATCTGCATTCTTAGTTTAGTCTCAATGAAAGTTACTATGCTAACATGTATAATTTCCAAGTGTACAGGCAAGAAAAGAGTAGCATTGTTCTGTATTTTAATATGCTCCTTTGCTTGAACTGTACAGCCGCAGTGTTCAGGAGAACATGTAGCTATTTCTTGTCTTTGCATCATGAATCTACACTTAAGTGACATCATTTTAGTACCTGAAGTGAGGCAATCTGAATGTTTGTGAGAGGATGAAGAGGAAACCTGCGAAGGTGAAAAATGCCTGTGTTTTGGAGTCAAACAGCGAAAGACAAAAAAAATGGTTTTTACCTGAGGTGTTTGATGGCATAGTGATGTTTCAGTGTGTGTTTGTACATTCAATTGTTCTTCTCTTCAGGATCCTCTATTTTTAGAAATAGGGAAAATACAGCAGAATAGCAAGCTTTCTTACATGCAGTTTATAACAGTTGATGCAATCTGGGGCCTTCAGTCTATTGAGAGGCTCATATATTTATCCATTGGTAAGAATTAATAGACTTTAGATGGAATGGCTCTGTCTCAAATCGACTCACATAAAAGAAAATAAGATATGAAGTGCTGCATTCTGTCTTTGTATGTCTGTCCAGCTGATATGGGGACTTGTGAAGTTCTCCTGAACCTCTCCAAAATACGTTCTTTCTTCCCTCTTTTCAAAAAGACTGTGAAACGTGTCTTTTCCAAAACCTCATCTGAATTTTTGGGGTGGTTATAATCAGTGCTGCCACTTCAAGCCCTACCTGTTGGCAACCACAGTAAGTGCCTTACTGCCAACATATTGAGGCAGGGGTTATTACCAGCACTTCCTGCTCACTGACCCAAAGCAGCCATAGTTAAGCTCTAGGGTGGATGTGTTGCAATACATAAAAAAGGCAGAAAATAAAATTTTGGTGCTTACACTAGTTTCCTGGAAAATAGAGCTTTTCTTCAGGAAGCTGCTATACCATCTGATGAGGTTTTTTTCCCCAGTGGCAGGTATATTGTTAATAATGAGACACAAAGTAAGATACCTATTCTTTTTGCCGTTTCCTTCAAATTGCTAAGGTTGCTTATTCCTGTACAGACAGTTCCCACTGCACATGAATTAGTTCCACTATAGAATTTGTTCTGCTGCATTGGCCAGGCTGCTTTGGTGTGTAATCCAGTTTGTCTTGCTGCCATACTGTGTCATATGGGGATTAACAGGAGGCAGTGATTCCACTGGTAGTATAACAGCCAAGGAAGCTTTCTCATCAGGGAGTAAAAAGCTCTTGATGGACAGGAAAGAATCAGTGTGAAACTGTGTGCTTAAAAGAACTAGGATATTGAGTGTCCTTCCTACACCAGTACAGAAACCCAAAACTGTGATTTGGCCAGAATCAGAGTCGCAGAAGTCTTGTAGACTAAACTACCATCTTTCAGACACAGTCCTTGGTCTTACTGACCTTCTCTAAAAGTAAGTGTTCATTTTTCAATCAAAACTAAACCAGAATTTGCTATGTTCTGGTTACTCTGCAGCTTGACTCCAAGAGACAGGCAGCTGTATTTCCCTCACCCCTCTACTCAGTTCTACTAATACTTTTGCAAAGAAGTTATGGCCTCGGTTTTTCTGGTGCCATCCTACCCTTCATTTCCCCAGTCTGTAAGAGAGAAATAAAAATTCTGAGGCTGTAGCACAAAGTAAAGTTTCAACATCAATCTATGAAGTCTTTTTCAGTCCTTTGGACTTAACGGACTTGGTGTTTGATTATAGTGAATTCTTGTGCATTATCTTACAATCATAGAATCATCGAGGTTGGAAGAGACCTTCAAGATCATCCAGTCCAGCCACTTACCTACATCACCACTAACCCACATCAGCCAGCGCCGCATCCAGATGCCCCTTGAACACCTCCAGGGACGGTGACTCCACCACCACCCAGGGCAACCTATTCCAATACCCAATCACCCTTACAGTGAAAAACTTTTTCCTAATGTCCAATCTGAATCTCCCCTGCTGCAATTTAAAGCCGTTTCCTTTCATCCTTTCACTATGGGCAGGGCAGAAGAGACCAACCCCTGCCTCACTACAACCTCCTCTCAGGGAGCTGTAGAGAGCAATGAGGTTACCCCTGAGCCTCCTCTTCTCCAGACTGAACAACCCCAGCTCCCTCAGTCATTCCCCATAAGACATGTTTTCTAGTACTCTACCATCTCTTGATGTAGTAGTTTTTATAAACCATCAATAAAGTAGTTGATGACAGAAATAAATAATTTTCTTTCTGAGCTGCAAGAGAATGGACAATATGAGCCTATGAGTTGCTTTTCAATATGCACACTCATCTTCAAACAGGTGATGGATGCCAGCATGACTGAGGCAGATTCTTCCTGAAATCTATTCCCAAACTGAATATGAATATGAAGGCCAAATATATTTTCTTTTGCAAACATCTGAAACAGTCTATTGGTTATAATGACAATTTACTTCTGAGGAGGATCTGAATATAGTAAATATTGGAATATTGGCCATACTGTCCTTCCTTTGATTTGTTTTTTGTTTGTTTGTTTTGTAGGTCCTGGAAATGATGGGATCATGGTAATCTGGAAAGACAGCTTTGATTCCCTCTACAGTGAAGTGGCTGAGCTTGGCAGGTGTGTTCTGTATGCTGATCTTTAAAGTTGTGTATGTCAAAATATGAACTTCTTATTCAAAAAATGGAATTATCTTTGAAGAACACTAGAAGGCCAGAATTACATTGGATTAAGTAGAAATGAGGAAGTGAAAAATCTTACTAGCACTAGATGGCACTGCATAAACAGAACATATTTAGGCTGAAGTGGTATCATAGATAAAGGGATGTGCTTTTCAAATGCTTTGGAAAGCTACGTAGTCTTTTTGGTTTTTAAGCATGCCTTACGGTGGTTGATGCTGCTTCCGTTGTGAAGCACTCCTGAACCTTTTTATTTAGGATATGATATGACAGTTACAGACACAATAGGTCTGAAAATGAGCAAGAAGCAAAATGTCACATAGAATATATGTTTATTCAACTTAATGGTGAACTTTGAGAGCTGAATGCTTACTCTGACTTGAGTTCTCTGCAAATACGATAAACCAGATGTGTCTCAAAAGCTAATTGTTTGTAGGAACAGGTTTTGTAGAAGTTGCATGCACTTAAAACTCTTATGTCCAGAAATTGCTTTATAAGGGTAGCTTAAAATTAGACCTCTCTCAAGTTATCTTTCAAGGTAAAAGTTTGTCCTTGTTGTATCTCTTGGTTAATTCTTTCCTTTCAATATTGTATTCCAGGGGCAGATTTTCTGTCGTTAAGAAGTGTGATCAGAAAGGAACCAAGCGAGCAGTAGCCACTAAGTTTGTGAATAAGAAGTTGATGAAGCGAGACCAGGTTACCCATGAACTTGGAGTCATGCAGAATCTCCAGCATCCCCAGCTCATTGGCCTTCTTGATACCTTTGAGACCTCCACCAACTACATACTAGTGTTAGAAATGTGTGTGGACCATAATGTTATCTATAAAATATAACCTATATGGCTGACTTTCCAGGGCTTTTATAGTGGTTTATGAATAAGGGACTTCAGAGTTTCACTTTAAAGTGAACTTGTAGGTTTGAACTCACCTGAACAAAAGATTGTGGTTGTCTTATGCTGTTATTAAAAAGTTGAGTTTAATACTATACTCAGAAGGAAACAAGTTGATATATTAAACTGATAAGTAAGTGATTATCTTAGTCTGAAGGTCTAGAAATTACTTTATATCAAGTGGTTGCACAAGTGAATTAGGAATGTTGTGATCTGGTAGCTTGATCTCAAATCTCCTCTTCATACCCTAGTCCTCAATCTTCCAGGTGCTGTAGGCTATGGTTGTTCTGTAGTCCATGGCAGGACATGTTTGATCTTTCAGTCTGGCTTAAAAACTGTCTTTCTTCCTTTCCTTCTCTGCCTATACCCTCTGCTCCCACTTCAGAATTAGTTCCCTGTATTGTAGGTGCAGATCAGCTGCAGGTGACAGAACATTTTCACTAGCAGGCAGGAAAAACAGGCGATCAAGCAACAACAGACAAACATCAGAAACATTGGTGATTACTTGGTGCAGTTGTTGTTTTTAAGGAACACTTACCTTGAACATTTTTCTATGTAATTTTCACAACAGTTAGGTTTTTCTTTCAGTTTCGATATCTAGATTAATCCAAAATTTAACCCTTGCAATTCCAATAGGGCTGACCAGGGTCGCCTTCTAGACTATGTCGTGCGATGGGGAAACCTCACAGAAGGGAAGATCAGACTCTACCTGGGAGAGATTCTGGAAGCTGTGCAGTATCTTCACAACTGCAGAATAGCACATTTGGACCTAAAGGTGAGGAGTGAATGGGATTCCTGGCAGTGTGTGCCATTCCAGACATAAAAACCCTGCTCTTCTAGGAAACTGGCAGCTGGGAATATAGAGCTGTGAATTGCTTTGAGAGTGTATGAACAGTATGTGCTGGGAGTGAATTTCCAAATGTTTTAGATCACTCATAGCCAGCGAAGCTGAAACTTTCAATTCCCTATGCTTTCTCCTTAAATCTTGCTGGCCCTGTGTGGTCCTTTGAGCTGGAAGTAATTTTCTGACAGGCACAGTTTTGTTTTATTTTTATTTATTGTTTGCTTACATTCTGAGAAACTTGCAGCAGAAATCCATTTCTTTCTCAAGAAGCATGGAGTTTGTTGTGAGAGACTGCTTTTCCTCTCTTACTGCAAATCTGTGTCTCACCTTTGCACTTTGAGGGCTGTGATACCTGTGTGAATGGTACCTCTTTATGCCTCTGTTTACCCTTTCAATTATACTTGAGCCACAAGGATTTGATGCATTCTAGTAGGAAAAGCTATATAAGAAGGTCTTAATGTGAATATTAGTTAAAAACTTATTCTTTGCACTTTTTTCCCCCACCTGTATTTGAATAATAAGGAATTTCAGCATTGAACATTCATTTTTTTAGGCAGGGTATCTTTAGACGAAAGGGGTCACGGTGAGAAAAAGCAAAGAGAGCCTGCATCTTCCCTCCACATAATTCAGTTTTCCAGGAAGAACTAGTCTGGTCTGCTTATCATGTAGACCAAAAATTTCACTTTTTCTAGTGCTATGTGGAGTTCACCCTTTTTCCAGTCTCAGGGTACATACAGATGAACTAATTAAAACTATTTCTAGGTAAGTCACTCTTACTTTGCCAAGGTCATAGCTGCAGCAGCAGTAGCTTCAAATATAAAGCCATAAAAATATTTCCACTTTCAACTCACCAATAGCAGAGCAGTTCTCTTGAAGCCATGTGCATCCAACAGGATCTGCTGCCGGAATAGTCCTACAGGAGTGCTTGACTTCCATCTATACAGCTGTGTTACATTAAAGAATTGCCAAGTAAAGCTGAATTTTGTTGAAAGCATAATAAAAATTCTGACAAGGTCTTCCAGTCTTTAAATGCAAGGGTTTTGTTGTCTCTCTGTCATAAAGCAAATAGAGCAGTTGCTTTATTCACCCTCTATTTGTAATTGCTGTTCTTTAAGCTTAAGTCCCCAAACACAGGTTCCTGTGAATCTTTGCAGAGCTGCTCTTGTGAACATCCGCCATATTATCTGGCAGAACTATATTTTCTGCAGAAATTGTAGTGCAGCAGCTAAAACACATTCATTGCTCACTGTAGTTGGTAAGAAAGTGTCTGCTGGTTGGTCTAGGGGGTAAGCTTGGTGGGACTGCCTAGGAGCTTTGCAGAGCTGGCCATTGGCAGTAATCCTTATAGCTTGTAGCTGTTCATTATGTTCTTGAGCTGAGTGGGAAACATTAACGTTGGAGCATTAAATATGTGTTAGACTGACTTGGAAAAAAAACAAAACAAAACACATTTTAACTTTTGCTTTTATGTTTTCTAGCCTGAAAATATTTTGGTGGACCAGAGTTCCACTAAGCCAACAATAAAACTGGCTGACTTTGGAGATGCAGTCCAACTCAATACCACGTATTATATCCACCAGTTACTTGGAAACCCAGAGTTTGCAGCTCCTGAAATTATTCTTGGAAATCCTGTTTCCCTCACTTCAGATGTTTGGAGCATTGGAGTGCTCACATATGTCCTTCTTAGTGGCGTCTCTCCTTTCCTGGATGAAAGTGTAGAGGAAACTTGCCTGAATATTTGCCGCTTAGACTTTAGTTTCCCAGATGACTACTTCAAAGGAGTTAGCCAGAAGGCCAAAGATTTTGTATGCTTCCTACTTCAGGATGATCCAGCTAAGCGTCCTTCGGCTGCACTGGCCCTCCAGGAGCAATGGCTGCAGCTGGGGAATAGCAAAAGTGCTGACAGCATTGACACATCCAGACTGACTTCGTTCATTGAGCGGCGAAAACACCAGAATGATGTTCGACCCATCCGTAGCATTAAAAACTTCTTACAGAGCAGGCTCTTGCCAAGAGTTTGACCTTGCTTGAAGTTCTCTCTCATTCTCTTTCACCTGCCAATCAGACTGGAGATGGACTCCTCCTGCCAATCAATCAATCAATCAGACTGGAGATAGACTCCTCCTGCCAATCAGCTGTTGACTTGAATTTTGGGGAAGGCAAACCCCGAGCCAACCAGCTGCTAGCGAATGTTCGTGTGCAAAAGCATTCCAGGGGGACCCGCTCGGGGTAGCGTGGGGGACTGGCAATGCAGACTTCACTGGGGTGGAGGACGATAGCACTGTACTCTGCAAAAAGCAGTCACGAGTGATACACCAACAGTATTTTATTCAGGTTTCTGCAAAAAAATAAAAATAGTTTTTTTAATAAACAAGAGTTGAATTTTGCAAGTGAACTTACCTACCGTTTTCAAGATTTATTCAAGGAGAAATGCCTATGTTCAAAGCACTGGTGTTTAAACAAAAATGAAATCATGCCTGGAGAAGACTCACCAAAATGGCTGCCTATTGATACGGCCTCCATTTATAATATCTGGTTTTCACTTGGTCCTAGAGCTTTCCAGTTGCCTCGCCTGTATGTATCTCACGTAGCAGTGCACTGAGATCAGACTCTGCTTTTAAGTGCATCCAACCTCAAAGTTTTTGCATACAAATAGAATGAATCGTTTTGCTCTGATAAAATGTAGGCCTTACTTGTATATAGACTGTTACCTGCCTTCGGTCTGTAATTTTTTTTTCCCCCCCCTCCCCTTATCCTTTTTTTCCCTTCCTTCCTAAATGGTGGTATACCACTGTGCGGGTCTTCAGTTTGGGTCAGTACTCACTGCCCCTTTAGAAAAGGACTTCGGGTTGGTGCCCAGCTTGCCGACCTGATTGTCAAGCAGTATACAGCAGAATGAAATACTGTAAATGCACTCATTTGGGATTTTGTTTTCTTTCATATCATGTGCAATGTTGTGGCTTTAACATTTTATGCAACTATTTATGAGGACCTCTGTTGTAACTGTAATAAATATATAGAAAAAGCACATACTTAGTACGGCGAGCTTTATGGTTTTGTTTGTGTGTTTGGGGTTTCTGGGTGGGAAGGGGCGGGTGTGTTGTACCACACTGTCATTATTAGTTTAAGATAAGGGTTAGCATAGAATTTAGGCAAGACTAGTCAGTTTTAAGGATTGTTAAAAAAAAAAAAAGAGAGAAAAAAGGAGATTTTTATCTGAAATCTCAAACTGGTTAACAAGTAAGGTGACACTTTTAAAAATTTATTATTGTATTCAAAATGCCAAAGTCTGACTTTCCCAAAATCAGTCTCAACACTTACTACTTTTTCGAATTTTCAAATCTGTGTTTACTTCTTTCTGTGAAATGAACAAATGAATTTTGTGCTCTTTGGTGAAGAATACATTCAGAAAGTAGTGGTCAAATGGGGAGAATCTGACACGTAATAGAATTGTAACTGTTTTTAAGGCTGAAGTAATATTGATGTGAGCTATTTAAGAAGACAGAGATGGTTTTCTGTGCATCACTGAGTTCATATGGGTGTGTTGTCATCTATGTTTGTGTGAAATGCCATGTTTAATGAAACCAAGCCAACATCCCACAATAGTTAGATATCTGGGTCTTAAGCCATAACCTAGCTTGGGTTAGTTTTGAGCTTTGCAGCTTCCACTGTATTCTATTTATTCCTTTTTTGGTTTTTTTAGGTTTTTTTGTAAAGTTGTACAGAAACTTTTTAAAAGAAAACTGACTTCAGAACTGGATGTGTATTCGTACCAACCTCATATCATTGTTTGTGTATTATTTTCCTTTATTGTTTTAGTTAAATTTTTGCTTTATTTTGCATGTATATTTCTTTGTACAGTGACATTACATGTTTACACAGTATGACGTGATGTAAATATTTTATTTTGCCATCAGTTATTTTGAAAAAAATTAAACATATTTGACATATTTGTCTGATCTCTTGCTTTAAGGAGTTTGAAAGTTTAGAGTTTGTTATATTTTAATTGGGCTCTGTATTTAGAAAGAAAAATACGTTATTTTATTACCATAAAATTAATTTTAAATTGCAGTGATGTATCTTTCATGCCTTACAAAATAATACTTGCCTTTGCTCTAAGTGTTGAGTCCTTTGTACTGTCATGATTGCTTTTATGTAAAACATGCGTAACTCTAACTGTGGAAATGCATTATAGTGTTTATTAGCTGGTAAATTTTAACCAGCAGTCTTCTACCAGATGTTCCAAATTAAAAACCGAAGGATCATATTTGGTTTCTTATTAAACTGGGGAACAGATTTCCCACATCTTTTAGGCATTCCAGATTCATTATGAAGAAAAGTTACGTTCAGCCGTAAAGACTTGGGTTTTGCAGCTAAGTTCTGTTTGCATCCTGTAAGGGATGAAGCAAAAAGTTTTTCACTGTGTATGCTTACCTCTCTCCCTTTTCTGCTGTCATTAACCTATTTGCAATGCAAAATTAAGTGAAAGGCCAGGGAACAATGTAGAGTGTTTATGCTCGTCACTGCATTGTATATGGCTTTGGTTTTTTCCACTTTTTTCTGTTACTACCTGTCAAGTGATGAAACAGTCCCTTTATTCCTTACACTTTACTACTGAGAGGGAGAATTGAGAGAGACCTTCTGCATTGAGAGAGACAGAGAATAATCGGGAAGGATGTATTGGCAAGGATTAGCCACTGGATGCTTTTGCCATGACAGGGAAATAGATGGCAGCACGATCCATGAAAGAGTTTATATCCTTGAGTTCTCTAAATTACTTTTTCTTGACTGAAGATACACTAAGCTGAGGAGGTGTTTTAAGTAACAGAGATACTACTTCCACACATATGTGAACAAGAGTGCACTGTTTCTGGCCCTTTCTGTGGGCCCTGTTACTTGGCAAAGCTGACATCTTTTAATGAAGCGGAGGTTTGCACAAAAACCTGCTGTTTGGTGCAAGAGCTTCCAGCTGAAGAGAGCTCCTCTACTCGGATATCTCTTCAGATGCTTTGAAGAGATAATGTTATGTGTAAGGTGTCCTTTTGTTTTGCTAAATTGTGTAGTCAGGTCTGCAGATGCCACTTGGGCTCAGCAGGGCACGGTTCTCATGTACGGTCCTGCACACACCAAACCAGCACCACAGGCAGACTGGGAAACTGCAAGTGTGGTTGAGAGCAGATGGTGTGAGGTTTCTCATGTGGGAACATTGGAGAGCACAGGGAATGGCAGTCAGTATCATAGCGGAAAGGGGGGATGAGGAGGGGGTGAAATAGCCAGGGGGGTTCACGAGAAAAATGTGTCTAAATGTTTCTTTTTGTTAACGTACCCCCATCACTTCTGACTGACAGTTCAGGAAGAAGAGCAGAGGTTGCCGGACTTTTAAAGTCAGTGCATGTGTCAGTACTTTCCAAGCGGGGTTTGGGATTGCAGGCGTTTTCACATTGCACATTTGATGAACACAGCTTAACTTGAAAACCATTGCGCAATTGCTGAGCAGGAAACCTGGCTAGATAATATTTCCATGGCCAAGGAAGCAACCTACATTGTCTTCCTAATGGGCAGAGGCCTAACACATAGCTGCCTGTGCTCGTGAGGAGGATGGGAGAGCCTTGTTTTCTCATGCGAGTATAGAGGTCACTTAACTATGTCATCCTCGTTCTCAGATGGGGTTACTGATGTGTTGATGAATAGAAAAAAAAATAATTGAGTTTTTATTTCTGCGAATCCGAAAGCATGATCACACCAGGGTGCAACAGAGATCCTGCAGAATGGCATAGCAAAAGCATCTGGCTTCCTGAAAAGATTTCAGTACCTCTGCAAACCTGATTGGTAGGAGAAGATGCCTGAAAACCTAATGGGATGTTCTTTGCATGTGATGTGCTGCATGGTATTGTCAGGAAACCTTAAAACCCCACAGCTGAGGGCGTCAGTGTAGGACTCCATCAAAAAGAGGGACTGGTGAGTAAGAAATTAATGTAACCAAGGGGAAAACCAATGGCTGACTGGAGGTTAAGCCCCATGGTTCCCGAAATCTTAAGAGAAATGAAGACAGGAATATACTTAACCAGCGACTGTGGGTAGTGAAATCTATGAGTAGCTGGTGTTTGGTGAAGTAATTGGACAGCCAGTCTTTGCTGTGAACAGCAGTGTGTTGGTGTGCTAGGATTAGTGCAGGCAGTGTCACCATGTCTGCTCCAGTCAGAAGTTGAGCTAAGATTGATACACCCTTTCCACGTGTGTATAGACTCGGTGTGGGTGTGTTACTCATTTCTCTGCCGTAGGGATTCAGCTGCATGGTAGGTAGAGACAGGTAAGACTGAGTTTCTGTATTTATTTAAACCAGCTCCAGGTATTGTGGTGTTTTGTCAGAACTGCTGCTTTATCCCTCAGGCAAACAGCCTCTGAATTCTGAAATGAAATCTTGATGGAGGTTATATTAGAGAGTAACGGATAGGTTTTGCATCCGTAGAGGTTGTACCTTCAGTACTTTTTGCACATTCACATCTGCCCAAGCAGCCAGGACAAAAGGCTGCTTCTGTGTGCACCATAATGCAAGAAAAGCATGATCTCTCATCACTTGCAAAGGAGCTGGTGCTCACTGTTCTCTTTCCTTCCTGGCAAGCTAAGGCACATATCCAGCACGTCAGGCTTCACATGCCTGGCAGTTGCCTCAGCATTTCCCAAGTAAATGCACTCAGTGGTCCCCTGTGCCATGCTGTCACACCGAGCATCAATGCGAGAATGAGATCTCCCATTTCCCTGACCCGTCACAGGGACTAAGAGCCCGTTGTGTAGGAACAGGAGAACATGCTTCTTGTGATGTCTTTGTTCTCAAAACAGGAACGCTTGTCATCTCCCCTAATTCATTCACCTTAGCCCTTCCCAAAAAGCTTTGGAGGGGTGGGGGTGGAGGGGCAGTTGGAGTTACTGAGGAGAGCAGTCCAATCTCTCATTCCCCTAGCAATGTCAGGAGAGCCAGCACCAAGCCTGCTAATCCCATCAGCCCAATCCATCCCTTCCAATAAAAGAACCCATTATGTGCCCTAATACTAGAGAAGAGTACCACGTTTCCAGTTTTCCCTCCTGGTTGCAGGTTAAAATGATTAAACATGTTAGAGATATATCTGAGGTTTACATGAACCCTTTGAGCTATCTTCAGAGAAGATGATACTTGTGATGTTTTCATTGTCTAATTGTCGAGAGCAGTAATCTGAAAGCTGCTATTGTAATGAGTTTTCTTCTTAACACACACCTTCTCTTGACTGCTGGAGGGACTTGTCATCCTTGTTCGAGGAAATGTGTAGATGAGTCCCTTGAGACTGCGTCAATTGCCACAGATGAAGCTTTGAGCAACCTGGTCTAGTGGGAGGTGTCCCTGCCCATAGCAGGGGGGTTGGAACTAGGTGATCTTTACGGGCTCTTCCAACCCAAACCATTCTATGATTCAATAATAAGCTTCAGATTCCATCAGTATGCCTGTGATAATGTATTGATTCTCATTGCTCTGGATTTCTGAAGGAAAATATCTTCCATCTAAAGAGGATAAATATGTTGAACTACAGAAAGGATGAAACCTTAACACCAAAGCAGCACTTTAATCTCTGCAAACTTAATTTCCAGCCCCCCAATGATATTCTGTCCATTATCACCTGGGTGTATTCTCCTTTGTCATACTAAGTGGTCTTCCTGACAAAATGATGGCTTTGCATCTCATGGAAGAAAACTCCACTGAGGATTACTTAATACCTAATTATTGTTTTAGAATGCCAATAAACCATGGATATCCATAACTTTGTGTAGCAACAAGTTACACAGCTGAGCTGCATGCTGTGTGAATAACCCTCTGACATCTTCCTTTGATGTCTCTGAAGCTTTGTTTTGGAAAAGACAACGAGCTGTTCATCTCCCCAACTTTTGCGTCCTACCTTTGCTTTTATAACCGTTTACATTACTTTTAATTTGGTTGTGTTTAAGAAGCTGAAGAGTGCTGGTCTATTTGTTCCTCATGGGGAAGCTATTTATCATCTTAATTGCCTTTCTCTGAACCTTCCCTAGTTCCAAGTTGCGTATTTACTGTGATGGGAGGGGGCAAAGCTCACACATTATACAGGTGCATCATGAGTTACACAGGTGCAAAATGGCACTTTGTTCTCTATTCCTTTTATAAAAATTCTGAGTGTTTGCCTTGTTTTGACTTCTTTTGAGCTGATACTACTTAGCATATTAGATCCTGACACTGTGTTCCCACGTTGAGTGGCAACGGTCAGTTTAGAGCCCATGATCATGCATGTAAAACTTGGGTCCCCCTTTCAGCACATCCCCCATGAACGTTAATTTTCTCTCGCTGAATTTTCTCAGCAGCTTTATTTCCTAGACGAAGCTTAGGTGTTACAGTTGCTTTAGGAAGAGGTTGTTCTTATGGAACTGAGCATGGAGATCTCTTACATTAAAAACAAATAGAAGTTGATTACTGATAGCCTTCATTTCAAGAACTCCCTTGGCAGGAATTTTTTTTGCCTGCACCTGGGGCCATCAGACTCATTTTCTCTCATCCTGTGAGAGGAAAATGTAACCTGCTTTGGACTTGATTAAGCTGAAACTCTTCACTTTTGGTTTAAATTTCAAACACTGATTTTAGTGAGGCTAGCACCCTGACTTCAACAAAAGGATTTACTTGGGTCTCAAGCAGGACACTTATTTCCGCACTGAAATCACACATTGGGAGTATCTCCAATAATTACTTGCAGAAATTTCACATTAAGCTTCCTGAAGTCTGTAATCACTGGCAGTAATCGGCACCAGGAATTCACTTAGCACACCCTGAACTCAGCCTCTGCGAAGGCTTGTATCCCAAGGATTACTCCCAAACAGTGAGGAAGAGCTGGCAGCAGCTGGAAGTTTGCCCTGTTGTACCATTGGGAATCTGCCTAATCATTTCTTGTTGAATAGCAGTTTACATCACACATCTTGCCTGTTTTTACAGATCTTGCCTGTGTGTTGCTGAAGATCATGTGATCCCTTGAGATGGATGGTTCTTCAAGCTCTCAGACTTTCCCTTCAGTGATGCCAAGATCCACTGAGTATTTGCAGAATGATGTCATTTAATTTGCCATCTCTCAAGACTGATGGTGAAAGAGTACTTCCTTCTTTGGTGATGGAGTGCTCTTCTGGGACTTGGAGGGTTCTGGACTCTTTGCTTGCCAGGAAAACTCAAAGGTGGGAAATTCTGCTAGTCCCAGTTACAGGAGTTCTGGTTTTGTTGCTGTTGTTGAAAGCTTTAGATGCTAGCGGACAGTCCTGGCTGGTTCACACTGATAGAAGAAGAACGTTATAATATATCATAAAGTATTAAGGGAGACTTTTAGGATGGGGTGTCCTGAGGGTAACATGATCACCACCAAAAAGTGCCTGAACATCAAAACTCTTCACTGCTCTTGGAGTCTGATGGAGGCCTAAAGTCATTTCTTCCAAGGATCTTTCACAAAGTAAGGCAGGGTGTGAATCTGGTGATGATTGCTGCTTTTACTGTGGTTACTGGTAGTGAATGACAACTGAGGACCTTACCTTGCTTTTCAGACCTGCTTGCAAAGAAGATAAATCATGCTGTTGTACTCCATCCCACAGCTTGGGTATTGAATGATTCTCAAGTCGAAAGCGAGTCTAGTCTTTACTTGTCTTTTCTCTAAGTGGACCTGATTTTTCACTTAATGTTTAGCCATTTCCTTTTCAAGACCTCCACCTGCTTAATAACCTGTTACTTTTAAAAATGGAAATATGATATTCTCTATTTGATGAAGTATGGATATAGTATAAATACCTGATACATGATAAAGTATAAGGTTGCAATAGGGGTCGGGATCTCTACTGGGCAAGTCATCTGCTTCCTGTAAGAGGCTCACTGTTCTCTTTCATCCCACTCTCTAGGAATATTTGGGTATGAAAGTCCTAGCTGAATTCCTGCTGCACTGATGGTCATGATAGGGATGAGGCAATCATCTGAGCTTATAGCAGCTTCACCTTTTGGCAAACTTTTTTTCTTCCAGGAGCATGAGAGAGATTCTGGTCTAATAACTGTTCTTTCTAATGTTGTTTTCTTTCAGGTAATTTATCAGGTTTTTTTAAGAGCCTGTGCTGGGCCAATAGCTGTGTGTTGTTTCTGCCAGGAGTCAAGAAATTAATGTCATTGTTTTCTTTTCCCTCTAGCACATTTCTGTGGTCAAGGGGCTGCTTTGTAACTCACAGAAAACTTACGCTTTTTCCTTTGGTCTGCAGAAAATCAAAGCTTTCAGAACAATTTTCATACATGGTGGTTGCCAAAATGAAATGATCTAATGGTGTCACTGCTGCTAATATCCCAAAGAGACTGCAGAGATAAAGTTCAGAGAGAGGAAAATATCTTTATTTGGTATTTAATAAAGTTATTATAAGTATCTTTGAGTAAGAATGTTCTGGGATAATCAGTACACGGCTGATAGGACTATGATTCCTTTTCATCCTCCAAAGGATTTATGTATGGGTAGGAATGGCATTTGTTTGCAAAAGCAAACATCTCTTTTTGTTTGCATCCTGTGCCTTTTCCAGTTGTACATGGTTAGGTAAGTAGTGCAAGTACTTGATTAAAGTCGAATCTTCCTTGAATCTGTAATGTTTGGTTTGACAAATAATCAAAGAATGTGTTTTTTTCTGTTAGTCAACTGCAAGAGTTCACAAGGCCTAAACACCATCTGCTGATTTTAAAAAATAAGGAGGAAGAGGTAATGCTCTTTTCCATTAGTTCAGCTGTGAACTGTTTCTGTATTCAAGTGCTCCACAGAAGCTCTCTATCTGCTTTACAAATCCATTCCCAGACAACCTGAATATTTTTTCTAGCAATTTTGCTTTTTGAGTTTATAATTTCTATCACACATTCAGACCCTGTGTTGGCAAGCAACCATTGTGATAATCTATTTATATTTTAAGTGGCTTTTAAAAAAAAAAAAGTATAGAAACCACATGTGCATGCTGTGAAATCTAATAGTAGGAAAGCTGCAGCTGAACTTGTAAAGGTTTTTTTCAACGCATTAGTACTCCTGTCCTGTGTAACACAGGGGTTTTTTTCCCATGGTTAAGTTTGCTTGATGTCAAACATTGACTTTTTTGCTCATCAGGCAGAGAAGTATCAACTTCTACCATGTTACTTGAGCTTCTCCTTCTGTTGTATTTCAGAGGTGTAAGGGAAAAGCTTTCCAACTGGATAAAGGGTTACTGGATAAAGAATACATCTCTGGGCAAATGTTGGAGATTTTCTAGTATGACAAAGTAGTATAAGAGTGGGTTGTCTTAAGTATCAACAGTTGTTGTATTTCTCTTGTATGCTGTGGTGCTGCCATGGGGCATCTGCCACCCTGCCTTATTGCAGCTATTTCTTGTCATCATGGTTGGGGGTTTTTTAACATTTCAGATTTTCTCCAGCCACTGGAAGTGAAAATCGTGTTATTTCATTGTAGAGAAGTGTTGCACTGAACAGCATTACCTTTAGCAGGGGTTGCTGTTCTGATCTTTCTGCTGGAGGGGACAATCCCCAGAGCTCTGGTTGTACCACTCTGGGGAGCTCTGCTGGCGCTGGTGTCCCGAGAAGTTGGGATTCCTCTTTCTCCAGGTTCTTACCTCCTGGGCATATTGCGGCTTCCCTACACCACTTGGTGAGGGGAAAGGCAGAGAGGCTCTTTGCTGATTATGGAACAGTTAAAAAAGTCTTTCCTAGCTGCTCTTGGCAGAGGGTGTGGTAGGCACGCTTGTGTCAGGACAAAAGAAGAGAGACAAATGGCAAATCATGAGAGCTTTGTGGGAATTGGTGCTCTTTTGCTGGCTGCCTGTCCTCAGTTAGGGTGGTGGACATCAGATGGGCAAGAGGGATGTATGCACCACAAGGACACAGCTTCGTGTCCAAAGTACAAAGTACAAAGCTTTGTGTCCTAGAAACAAAGTGCTCAGGTGTTGAGAGCAGCTTTGTTGGGAAGAATCTATATACATGGAGATCCCACATGTAAGTTATGTATAAAAATTTGTATGTACTCATGTTGTCACCTTACAGTGTTCTAAAGCACACTGCATGTCCTGACCTCCTTTTGAGGTGACCGAGCAGGCATTACACCCTCCATCTGTCATGGCGATGGGCATATCTCAGCTTCCTGTTTCTAGCAAGACAGCTGACCCCACACCATGCAGCTCCTATACAAAAAGCCCAAACTGCTTTAACTGATTGTGACAGTGGTGTCGGCCTCAGCAAGTCTACCAGGGAAGTTAGGCGATGGAGGTAGGATGGTAGCAGAGGTCTCTGCTTAAGCTGCACTGTGAAGTCCCACCCGTGTTTCTAATGAGGATGGCAGCTGGCTAGAGTGTATTTGCCATTTCTGCAGCCCCACTTAGGCTGCTTCTTTGAAATGTTTTGATTCCATAAACCAGGCAAATCTAGTGTTACATTTGATGGGGGGAAGCGTTCAAAAACTATAGTTCCATTTATGGAGACACAGGGTGTTCAGTTTGCAAAACCTACTACCACCTACAGCCTCAACTTTGGCATTTTAGGCCTCCTATTAGTTTGACTATACCAATGTCTCAGCTTTTGTTGAGTTGCTCATTTGCAGCTGACATATTGCCACTTCTAGTGGCTCATTTCTGCCTGAACTCCACATTGGACTTTATAACAGCTGTCTGTATTTGTTTATTGAGCACAAATTATTTTACTATTGGGTGTAGCCCTTTATGAAGTCTGTCGCCTGGAAATATTGCCAGCGGAAGAAAGTGTATAACTAGATGATGTTTACCTTACCATGGCACTGTTGTAATCATGCTGTTTGAGTCATACTAGTACATTTTGTGTCAGAGTGATACTTGAAGGTCAGTGGAGGAAGGACTGCTCCTATGCTCACTTGGGAAAAACAAATGTAGCAAAGCGTAAAGAATCTTCTGCCTGGGTTTTTTCACTTGTAATACACAACTGATGGCAGAATAGCTTCGCTAGCAGAAACCAGAGATGTACATCTGACAGTTATGTTAGACCTAATAAAAAACTTAAAAGAAATAAAATCCAGCAACATTATGCTTGTATGTATGACCCGTACAAGCGTGCTCCAGCACCTTTTGGAATAACTTGGAGTATATGAAGAAAGAGGTAGAATACCCTCCTCTGACTTGACTTTTTGAGACGTCCTGAAAGTGAGGTGTTTGGGGGACATGAGACATTCGTTAGCAGAAAAGACCCCAAAAGCAAGGCTCTTCAATGCCTCAGAGCTGAGGTTCTATATTTAACAGCAGCAATGGTTGTACATTCTGTTCCTCATTGGTTTCCTGCTGTGCCCCCAGCAGATTCCTTCCCTCTGAAAAATGGAAGTTTAGAGGTCTCCCTTTCATTTCTCCTCCCAGACAATTTGTCATGCTAAAACAAGTTCATTAACATATGCAGAAACCATTTAAGCTTTTCAAATCAATCCTGTGACATAAGGGTCCAATTATGTGATGCGTAGTTAATGATCCTTTTAAATGTAAAACTCCTCATAAAAATTTGTTGGGAGGTTTGAGTATCTCCAAACTGTCATCCTAAAGTGCCACAGAAAGTAGCATTATTCTGATGTAATGTAAATCCAGATTGTTCAGAGGATACGATTAAATCTAGCAGTAATTTTTAGGAAATAAGGGCAGAACCCAAGATCCTCCCTCTCCTGAACTTAAGACAAAGACTTCTGCTTTGTTCTTCTATTGCTACTCAAAATCCACACACCTTCCTTCTGTAAAATGGCTGCAAGAAGCTGAAATGAAGCACCAGTTCCTGAACTCCTGTAGCTTGTAGCGAACATGCTTGGAGACCAATCTGCTGGGAATGGATCAGACCTCCTCTGCCATGCTGCACAGGCTGATTTGTGCATGCTCACAGGTGGCATCTGGGATTCCCGCATGCCTGACATGCTGAGGGAACAACAATTCTTGCAGGGCCGTGGGATCTTCAGAAATCCTATAAACATCCAAAGCCACTGAGACGAATTTTCTGTGGTAGAAGGTGAATCCAGGGAAATGTGTGTGTATGTATTTTGTACATACACGTACGTATATCTGAGAAGAAGCCATATGGGAACTGCTAGCAAATTTCATTTTTACATTCTCAGCACAGGCTATTTTTAAAATAAAATGTGTGTCATTTACTTGGCAGAAAAGTAAAAATCTTAATACATTCAGTCTAAATAGCAGAATGTTGAAAGGGGCAAGAGTCATAAAAAGTTACAGAAAAAGAAGCATTGAATCCTTTGTAAGGAGGGTGCTGACATCCCTCGTGAGTAGGAAAAATCTGTCTTTATTGTCACTGACTGCAAAAGGAGATGAGAGTGCTGCTTGTCATCACAGCGGGGGCTGTACATTCAGCTGAAGAGTCTCCATCACCATGGTATTTTCAGCATCTCTCAACTTTAATCACCAAGCTTTGCTTTACAGATGGAGAAAGCTTATTTCCTCTCCCCTTTTTTAACAGGTGGTAAAAGGATTTGCTGGAGATGTGTAAGATTTTGGCAACTGCAAAAATAGACTTTCATCCTCTAAATTCCTGTTTCGTATCCTAATTAAAAGAAATTAATGTCATCCTTCCTCCTGTGCTGTGAAATATATAGATGAGTATGGCATATATTAGCTTAGCAGTAGATTGTTTTGACCTACTCAGTGAAGAAGCACATACATTCATTTCAGCTGTCAGCATGGATGGCGATTTTGTTAGGAGATGGGGGAAAGAAAATGGCAAATAGAACCAGGATGTTTATCTTTGCAATTCACAATAAGCAAACTATCAGCCACACAAAGTGTCTTTCAGAAAGGAACATCTTCTGTTACTGTTTCTATTAATCTAAAAGTCATTTAGATCAATAAGCTGCATTATGAAAGGAGGCATGTACATGCTCGTGCCCTTGTCTCCCCCTGACTTTTCCATCAGCACTGTTGATCCTTTGTGTACAGGCTACTGCTTTTTCTTTCTGGCCTTGGTTTTTACATCTGTTTCGTTTTCCTGCTTGTTGCTAAGTATCCCTCTGAAGAAAGTTTGTGCTTTTCACTGCTGGCATTTGGTGTTTTGGGTTGGAATGTCTCCTTCCTCCGAAAAGAATGAGCTCTTTTCTTACCCATGGGGATCCCATTTTGCTGTTGCAGTACAAAACAAGGCATCATCGCTGGTGACTGCTGCAGTTTTCAGTGGAGGTGGCAGAAAGTGGCTCCCTTCTCCTCCCCAGAAGAGAAGCCTGGGGAAGGGGGTGCTCTGATCTTCGATGCTGTGGTCTCAGTGAGTCACTCACAGCAACCAGGTCTTAAAATGCTTACTGCCATTCGTGATATGCACTTTTGCAGCAAAACATAAATATTTAGTCACTGTTGCAAAGCCAAGCACAGACACTAGACAAAAAAAAAAAGAAGTGCCTACAAATAGGCTGTGCCTTGTTTCTTCTGGCAATAATGTCTTACAGCCTGAAGGAGAAACAACTGAATTCTGAGACTTTGCACACTGAAAAAGAAGCCATAGCATGAACTCTTACTCCAGGTATGAAGTATGTGATTTACAAAGATTTGTCCAAAAGCAAGGCTCATCACAGATTCTGGAACAATTATTCCTTTTCCCGGAGATGTTCATCTCCTGTGTCCAAGCCCAGGCACTAGCAGGTAACTCTGCACTAACAACTCTGATGCTTCCAAAATTCTACTGTGTCCAGAAAGTAGATTGCATTGATGCTAGCCCCCTTATCAGTCTTCAGAAGGAAAAGGATAACCTGCTGATCCACCAGGTAACCTGTTGTGCACCTGCACAGGGCAGTAACTCCCCTGTCCCCAGCTCCCTGGCTGCAGCAGGAAGTTGCCAATGATCAAGATATTTGTTCCTAAAAGGGTGATTTGCTTCCAGGTAACAGATGAAGAGGATAGGACAACTTGTTACAGCAGAACAAAAGTGACTACATGCAATCAGAGGCTGGGGATATTTGTAATCTTAGTCTGCTTCTGATAGAAAGGGAGAAAGCAGAAAGAAAGGAAGAAGTTGGGTCTAGAGCTCAGTAATAGAGATGAAACTGCCTGCAGCGCTGGGACAAAGTCCAGCAGTCATCGCATCTCCAAGGCATTTGTGCTTAAAGCTTTCAGATAGCTGGATGATGTTGTGCCACATCATGTTTGTGTTTCCCAACTGCCATTGAAGACCAAGAGCTCTCCTGTCATTCTGAGCAGAAACAAGCGCGTTGAGCTGTGGTGAAGCCAAATGCCGACCTCATTTTCTGCATCTCACAGAACCGCAGGGGAATGTCACGGGTAGGAGAGGCCGTCTGATAACACCCACCACAGAAGTGTGGGGGTGGACAAAGGAAATTTCCTCGTCAGCTTGTGAGTATGATAAAGCATGCAAATAAGCAGGCACACAAACATGAGCTACTTAGTAAAACACAGTTATTCTTAGCTTGTGGACTATATCAGCCGAGGCGGTCACTGCCTCTAGCATACCAAACTTGTCATCTTCCATTTGAGGTTTGTCTTTCTCTTCTCCCCATGGTCTCGCATAACGTCTTAGTTGTTTCTAATAAGAAAAAAAGGCAGTGTGTATGTGTGTGTGTGTGTGTGTGTGTGTGTGTAATTTATCCTGCATTTTTGGTAACTTAGTCCAGTTCCAAATCTCAGTTGGGGCTTTCCTGCAAGGAAGGGGTGCAGAAGGTCCTGGTCTGTTCTCTTCTCCAGTTTGGAGCTCTTTTTTGCCTGTTACTTGATCCTGTTGGAGCAAAGATGAGATCACTTTCCAAAACTCCTCCAAGTTCCTAGATCCCTGCTACACAGTGTGTTCAAGATGTCGCAGCATTTTCACCATACCCTGAAGATGCTCACAGCGCTATGGAAGAAATGCAGAGCTCAGCCAACTATTCATGCCCCAGCACAGGAAAGTGAGGTAATCCATGCTTTTCCTGCTTGGATAAAGCCTGAAGAGTTGAAGAGTTATCCAGGTGAACCAGCTATACTTGGTTGGGAAATATGGTATAAGTGTTAAAGAATGTGGAAACTGCAAGAAAAGAGGATGAGTAGGCAGTGTTAAACACCCAAAACTCTTTCTGGCCAGAGCAAACCACCCTACCAGGCAAAAATGGATCAAGAAGTACAATAGAGGAATTTAAGATGATGGAAAAGAAATCAATGCAGGGAAGACAGTTAATTTTCACTGTGTAATTTAAACTAAACAGCTTGGTTTTTTTGCTTTATTAAGAAAAAACCACCAGTGCTGGGCAAGTAAAGCAAAACGGCATGTGCAGTGTTTGTTTCTTCTCTCGTACAAATTTTCTTTCCAAATGTCCCCTTGGAGATGCCCTGGTCCTGTACCCAGCCCACAGCTTTCTCCTTTCAAAACTATCTTGTTCTGCTAATGGAAGCTGAACACAGAACAAAAAAAAAATACAGGTGTATATACATTGAAATGTGTGCATGTATATGTATATATACATATATATATATACACACACAGATAGATTCACATATATAGATATGTCTTTAAGTGTTCACTTGCTGCCTTTGGATGCTCACTGTCACGGAGTGTGAATAGCACGAGAGCATTCAAAGGCAGCAAGTGAATACTTAAAGAAAGAAAATTCTTTATTGTGCCTCTCCTCCTTCCTCCACAGTAAATGGTGAAATAAGAAGTGTTTGCAGGTTCGCAGTCATGGTGCCCAAGCCTTGGGCTGGAGCAGGGAAAGCAGATTTCACCTTCAGCTCCTGAGGTGCCAACAAACAGAAAGAATAATGTAACATAAGTAACATTTATCCCCCAACCCTACTTTTCCAAATTTCCTTTATTGTTTTTAGCAAATGCTCCTGATCCAAGGGTGATAATGAAGAAATAGCATTTTAAAACTAATTTACAAAAATAAAAGATGTAAAGAAAAAAAGAAAGTGAGATTAGTATTTCAGTAAAGGGAAAAATGTCAGTCAGTAACTCTGAGTTCCAGCAATTTTTTTTTAATCCACCTGTAACTTGGAGCAACAGTTGACAGAAGAGGAATCTGTTAGGGCAAATGGTTGCTTCCACCTCAAAAACAAGAACTTGTGTGTATTTTCAGAGTGGGAGACAGGACTTAGTGAACTTGTAAGCTATAGTATTGGGTTACATCTTCCCACAGTGTAATTAAGAAACAATTAGTAGCCTTGGACTGTAGAGAAACCACTGGTCTCGTTTAACTTAAAACAGTGAGTGGGAAGGGGAAAGAAAAGACTCCTCTCAACAGGCCCTGTTCTTACTCTTATTAAAAATCCTGTATCTATGAAGTGATTTAATCTGTATGAACTTTGCTTTTAGATAGTTCCATATCCTAATAGAGAAGGTATGCTTGTGTGGACCACCTGTTCCCTCTTCATGGTCAGAGTGTTTCTACAGAGAGCACATGGATTGTGTGGTAAGTAATGTTAAATCATAGCAATCAAACCTGATGCTGGAGTTGGAAAGAAGAAACTGTGACTCTGTGAGGACTACCACTAAGGCAGAGCCCCCGTATGGGTGGTACATCACGGTTTGAAAATCAACCTGCATCTCCAGCACCCAAACCACTTGGAAGATGCGGAGGGAGGTGGCAATGTGACCTTTATAAACAGCTGAGTTATGCTCTTTTTTTTTTTTCTTGTGGCTTGGATATGGAGAAGCACAGACAGCCTGTTTGACTTTGAAAACTTGAACGGAAATGAAACAGGAAGCCAGATCCTCTCGCAGCTTGTTGATCTGTGAAGAGGAGCTGGGTCTGTAGAGACTCGTTTTCTACCCCCAGCAAAAGAAGTCAGGGGAGAGAAATCCAGCTGGGGGGGGCTCTCTGGAGAGGAGATGCAGAGGCGACATGACCGAAAGGCAAGTGAGAACAGAGACCAGCTCACTGAGCAAGAAAAACGGAGCAGAATTAACCACTCAAAGAGAAGTGTTGGTAAGTTTGTGGAGCTGTGCTTTAAATGTTGGCATCTCACCAAGACGGTGAGCAGCTATAGGAAGCTCCTGTGCTGCAGATTGTACTGCATGGGCAAATACTTTTACCTATGTGTTGGACTATACCTGACCTTGGTAGTAGTAATAAATGATGATATATAGGGAAATGGTTCCTGACTGTTAATAATAGACTTGGAAAACTGAAGGGTGAAACTCTCACCCGTTCTGCACCTAGGTTTCCTACTTTTACTGGGTTGGATGCTGTTGCCTTTGTCTCAGCAGACCCGTTTTGCACTTTGTTCACACTCTTTGGGCCGTGGTTATAACCCTGCTGCTCGTTTGCTTCTGCTGCTGACTTTTGGCTTTAAACAGAGACAGTTAAAATGTCTTCACAGTTGCTTAGTGTGGCTTTCAGTGCAAGCTTTTGCTGTAATTGTTACGCAGTCCCGTGTGGGTACAAGCAGAGGGAGCTAGTCACAGCCACACCTGCAGCTTGAAGATGCCATGACCTGCAGAAAAACCCGTAGGTTTGTGTTATGGGCAAGTTCATAATGCTCCCCTAAAGGAAGGAAGTATCATAAACACCCCTAAACAGTGAAAGTTTGCCATCAGCATGTAGCCTGAGTATCACAACCATGTGCAAAAGGCCATGATCAAAAAATCCAGAGACAGAGAGTCAAACTTAGGCTGATTCCAGTCAGAGCTCCCTGGAGCTCTCCCTGTGTCCCCATGGAGCTGCTGCCTACTCAGAGGCAAAGCAGGAGAGGCATTAATTCTGCATAAACATGTTGAATGCATACTCTAAGTACGGCCTTCTTTAGCTCCCTACATTGTTTTCCAAGATATTTCAGGGAAGTTCACACTTTCTGAAGCTTTCTAAACCCTTGCAGCAGTGTGTTTTCCCTTTGCAGAGTTGACAGCAGAAACTACCTTCCAGTTAGCTGCTATTCCCCTTTCTGCAGTTGATCCTGGCTCAGAACTAGGCCTTGCTTGCTCTCCTCAGTATTCTCCTAACTTGTATTCAGCTAACAGGAACGGCATACCCAGACCAGTCCAACACAGAGTGCAGGAGGCCTCTGTGTTACTTGATTCAGTCCCACCAGAGCTGTCCGTGTCCCAGACCAAGGAGGGATGCGGGTAGAGTCTGTCCCATCACAGCAACTTAGAATTATAGAATCACAGACAGACCAGTCCAACACAGAGTGCAGGAGGCCTCTGTGTTACTTGATTCAGTCCCACCAGAGCTGTCCGTGTCCCAGACCAAGGAGGGATGCGGGTAGAGTCTGTCCCATCACAGCAACTTAGAATTATAGAATCACAGAGTTATTGAGGTTGGAAGAGACCTTCAAGATCATCCAGTCCAACCGCCTGCCTACACCACCACTAAACCATATCACTCACAAGGAGAAGTGACAATGCTCTTCTGATGAAGTCCTCAGATGGGAAAACATAGTAGAGAGCTCTCTGTAAGTGGCTCAGGGAAGCAGTCAAGAAGGAGCTGAAAGAGGAAGAAAAGGCATGTGGGCAGTGTTAGTTAAAAAAATACCTCAATAGGTTTCCAGTAGGTGACCTCTGTTTGATTGCCCCAGGGCTCGTTCTCAGCAGGAGCACGTGTAGAGGGACACAGGCTATTCTCAAGGTTGCACTGAAGTGCTGCATAAATGCCCTGAGAAGAGAGGAGGGAGTGGGCAAGTGGGAAGGACTTGCTGATGCGGGGGTTGATCTGCAGTGTTTGTACTACATGTGTTTCATCTCTCTTCCCTAATGAGTCAGCAGCCAGATAAACATTAACTTTCAGGCCTGTCTGCACAACGAAATTGCTTATTAAACCCTCAGATCTTAACACAGGTTAGGGAGGGCAGAGCGAGGCAAATTGGGATTTGGCTGGAATGCTAACCCATCAGGCACCAACACTGGCCTGGCCAAGGCAGGAAGGGAGCTGGGGAGGGAAGCTGAAGCGTGGGATTGCTGCAGGCAAAATGTGGCTCAGAAACAAAACCCAGTCTGCTGGAGCCTTCGCAGGTGGGTGCTGTGTGAGCCATATCCTAACACACAGAATCACAGAATCCTAGGGGTTGGAAGGGACCTCGAAAGCTCATCCAGTCCAACCCCCCTGCCAGAGCAGGGTCACCTAGAGTCCATCACACAGGAACGCATCCAGGCGGGGTTTGAATGTCTCCAGTGAAGGAGACTCCACAACCTCTCTGGGCAGCCTGGTCCAGTGCTCTGGCACTCGCACAGTGAAAAAGTTTGTCCTGATATTCACATGGAACCTCCTATGCTCCAGTTTGCAACCATTGCCCCTTGTCCTAACAGCATCCCTTTGCTGTGCCTCCTGAGATGCAGCTACATGAGGCTGGGAACCACACGCCCAGCCAGGGCGCAGCAGCTGGCTGGTGCTGCAGGGCGCCGTGGAGCTGGCACAGGGAAGATGTTTTTCCAAAACGGGTTTTTTGATGGAGCAGCATGCTGTGCTAGACAGCTGACAGCTTTAGGCCTCTTAAGTCAGCTGTTCACTTTCGCTATTCTTAGCTGGTTTGTCGGCCTAAGTTTTGTGTGCCTTGGGTAAGTGTGTGTGTGGCTGTCTGAGTGCACCTGAGCGAGAGCTGGGCACACCAGTACTGAGCAGCTCTTGTCTGTTTTGTTCCTTGCCCAAACTGACTGAGATGGATGGAGAAACAATCTCGTGTTCATGCCAGCTGGTACAAATCTCTTCACCGTTTCATGACAAGTATTCATTTTTTTATCTCCAAACATTTTAATATCTTACGGTATTTTAGGAAAAACAAACAAACAAACAAAAACAAACCCCCAAAACCAGCAAAACAACCCTGCAAGTTTGTCCTAGCTCAGTGCTGGACCAGACTGCTTACAACTTAGTAAAAGATTGAAGTCTGTGTCACTTGTTCAGACTATTTCAATTCCCTTCTGTTTTCCCTGCAAAGTCCTTAGGGAGATGGAAAAAAAGATTGTTCTTTAATGTGTGACTAGGAAAGGAATTACACTGGTGCATGCACACACTCTGCCTACAGCTGGGAGAAACCACCCCTGGAAGGCTGGTGTAAGGGCAGGTACCTGGCCAGGGTGGGTTTTGTTCTGGATGAACGTATTTCATCTTGTGAATGGGTGAATTAGTGAGGCAATGCACATTTAACGACAGGGGGAAAATAAAACTCAGCCACTCCTAAAGCACCGAGTGGTGTTTACGCCTCAGGGCCGGACCCGCAGGGTGCTGTCCCGTCTGAAATGATCCCGTGTGCCACCGGAGCACAGGCTGCACCCACCCGACGGAGGGGCGGCGGGGACCGCTGCGGAACGGGGGGCTCTGCTCGCTCCTGCAGCCCAGGGAGGGCCGACAGGGACCTCCCCCGTTCCGCAGCCGGGCCGGCACCACCGCGCTGCCCCTCGGTCCCGGGGCTGCT